>CM030791.1:27427500-27465000 GCA_018127125.1 Rhododendron griersonianum | reverse complement strand
TCGGCGGGGGCAAGAACACGGGCAACCCATGTAGCCACTTGGCGCTCTTTATATTTTTTCTTTGTCTTACCTGGGGTATGCCCCTTGTAGGATGTACATTCGGTTAACCTCTTTTATATTTCAAGCTAACCGCCCTAGGGCATTACCCAAAAAAAAGAACAGCCAAACAGACGCTGCCCAGAGCATTAAGACCTCCCTAGCAACTCCCATGGAAAAATCACAACACCCCCTTTACACATCTCACACTATATGAGATAGGTTCACACAAAGTCTCCAAATTAACCTCACCAAAGATTATGGTAAATACCTGCTAAATAGAAGTAATATAAACCACCAAAAGTTTACAGCTGGTAAATAGAATCACCCTCAAGACCAATACCTGCCAAGCAACACAATACAAAATAGAATGTGGAAACAATGCAACTCAGACCAATAATACAATAACAACTCAAACCAAATTCCACTCATTCACAATCCAAATTGCTTGAGATTGAGTCATATTATGGAGTGATAAAAGTCTAGCCCTAACCATAGAGCAGATTTTGTGAACCACTGCCTCCCATGTACAAGAGAGAGTTTGGAACTTCCTAACATTTCTCTCAATCCAAATGTGATAAACGGCTACTGTAAAGACCAGTTTTGTGAGCACAACCTTAAGTGTTTTACCTTGGACACCTGATAGAAAAGTGATCTAGTCAAGCCATGATCTAGGAGGCCAGGATACATGAAGCTTAGTTTTTTTTTTTTTGGGTAAATCAGCTTGAAATAAAAAGGAGGCTAAACGAATTTACAGCCTACAAGGGGCATACCCCAGGAGGAAAAGAAAAAGAAAAGGAAAAAGGAAAAAAAAAATAACCTAAGCCAGGTGGCTACATGAGATAACTAATATGCGGTGTTTCCAATCCATCTAGAAGAGGGAAGGAAAACAACGCCATTGCAATACATTACAAGAAAGCCACAAAATGGTCTATCAACAGTAGAATGGACTAATTACAAGAACACAAAAGAGCATAACTGGCATATCAAACTGACTGTACTTGTTGCACTTGGAACCTCTACTTGTTGCACTTGGAAAGCACACAAGAGCATAAACTGGACTGCCCTGCTCTAGCAACAGCAGCAGCTTCTAATTTCTCAGGAACTAGTAGCAGCCACAAAACACAAAACATTGGTGGCATAAGTTGTAACATCAGGAAATCTGTTGGCATAGACAATAGCAGTCAACACCATCTTAGCTTGAATGAAAAACAGGCTTCATCATCATGCAGAGTATCAAGTCAACTTCAGAACTGAAGCTGAATTCAGAACAGGTCAGGCAGTCCCAAAACTGGACAGGCTATACGATACGGCCAGCAGAACTGATGCAATTCTGATGCAGCTTCAGAACTGCTGCTGTTAGAATTGAAACTTCTGAAGCCCAGAAATGCCAGAACAGAATGCAGACACAGCCCTTAGAATTGAAACTTCTGAAGCCTCCAAAAACTTCACAACATATACTAACAAGAACTGGAATTGGAAGCTGAACAAAAGGAAGGTAGTAGTAAAAGTGAACAATGCAGACACAGGGAACCAAAGCATCATTTAAGTATCCAAAGTGAGCAATTCCAAAAGCAATGCAGCTAGTGACTATGCAGAGGACGTCCCCCTCTGCGAAGGGAGATCCCAACGACAGCCCCTATTGGTTAGGCAAAACAACATAACTTTCATAACATAACATAACAAAATACTAAACGAATTAGCAATGGAGCCACTGATACAGTATGCAGTAGCAGAAAACTGATACAGCAGTGCAGATCCAAGACAGATCAGTTCAAAAGCATGACAAACAGCCACTAAAAAAGACAATGGTGGCCACTTAAACAGCCACTAAGGTCAGGCAATACAAAATCAGCTTCAGTAGGACTGGACAGAAACTGAACAGAATCAGCAGCAGGACACAGCCCAGAATATGTTCCTTTTTTAGATACACCTTCTCTTAAGAAAACAGAGCTACATCAGAATATCCCAAAAGAACTGGTGAAATAGCTCAAAACAGTCAGAATACAGGGCATTAGAAATAACATTACAATCAACATTAACCAAACTGCAGTGCTGCTAAATGAACCACAAAGCAGAAGTAACAGTAGCAATCAGGTGCAGAGATCAGGTGCAAGACCTCATCAAAACACAGAACAGGTTGGTCATAACAGAGCAGGTTCAGAACATCAGAATCTGAATGAAGCTTAGTTTGGATGGCACTCCAAACTTTTTTAGAGTAAGAGCAGTTAAAGAAAAGGTGATCATGGCTTTCCCTCTCTTGACAAAGACTACATTGAGGGGATACATTCAGACCAAACAACACAAGTCTATCAGCAGTGGAGAGCTTAATCTGAATAGCTAACCAAATGACAAAGCTACATTTTGGAATGTGGCCAGAAAACCATACTAACTTATGCCACATGACCTTAGGAAAGTGAGTTCTCAATTTGTACCATAAAGAGGCAATAGAGAACTGACCATTGGATGTGAGGGACCATCTAACATGATCAGCCCTTTGCAATCTGGATTGAATAAGAGGAGGTAAAGAACTTCTTACCTCATTAAGTTCTCAAGTTTGAGTAATGGGGAACACCCAATTTGAATTATGAATGATGTGGGACACAGTAGCTTCCTTCGAGATACCAGAATCATAAGCAATTCGGGAACCAAATTTGTTCATCAAGGGACCAAGAGGATGCCAATTGTCATACCACAAGGAGGTGGATTGACCATTACCTATTATGCTTAGAATGTATGGTTGCACCACCGGTCTGAGGGTCAAAAGTTTCCTCCAAACCCAAGTGCAATCACCAGGAATTTTCAAGTTCCAAAAGTTCCTACCCTTGATTAAGTAAGATTTGACCCACTGACACCACATTGACTGCTCCCCCTCGGAAATTAAAAACCAGATGTGCTTGGCAATGGCTGCTATATTCCAAACTTGCATGGATTTGAAACCAAGACCACACAAGGCAGCACCAAGTAGAAGGCAGCCATCACCAAATTCAGAGGATAGACAAGCACCAAATAGAAGGCTGGCTCCACAAGTGTTGACTACTATTGTCTATGCCAACATCAGACCAGATGGTGTTAACTGTTTTCCTGAAGTTACAACTGTGTTAACTAACTGGTGCCAACATCAGACCAGATGGCCACCAATGTTTTGTGTTTTGTGGCTTCTACCAGTTCCTGACAAATTAGAAGTTACTATAGCAGGGCAGTCCAGTTTATGCTCTGTCGTGCTATCCAGAAACAATAGTTCAGTCCAGATCTGCTACTGTCAATCAACTGTTGTGTTCTTGTAATTAGTCTAGTCAATTTGATATGCTTCCAAGCTCAATTGGCGTTGTTTTCCTTCCCTCTTCTAGATGGATTGGAAACTCCGCATGATAGTTATCTCATGTAGCCACTTGGCTTAGGTAATTTTATTTACATTTTTTCTTTTCTTTTGTTTTCCTCCTGGGGTATGCCCCTTGTAGGCTGTAAATTCGTTTAGCCTCTTTTTTATTTCAAGCTGATTTACCCAAAAAAAAAATGTTCCCAAGAGACTTTGGCACTTGTTTTCCTAAGATGATTGGTTGAGGGAGTATTAGGCCGGATGGAATGGGCATGGTGTGCAGGGTGGGGCCCCCTGTCAGATGCCGACATCTCTGGTTCGAGCCTCTTCTTGGTGCCTGGTTCCTCTGTAGTAGCTGTTCAGCTTACTTGATGCCGATTTGCTTTGTGCTGCAAGTCCTCAGTGATGGTTCTCTTTTGGTCATTTCTAATCGTGACTATTTATTTTTATTTCCTAACTTGGCGGGATGTGCCAGGTAGTAGTTTGCTTTTATGATTATTACTTATCGTATCATTACTTTCATACCCCGTTGCACTATCCTTCCGCTTAGATGGATAGTGCAACGGGGGTATAATCTCAACACACACATGGCACTTTGTTATTTTACTTATTCTATCCTACTCTCTATGTGGGTTGTGCATGGGTTATCGCACTTTTTTCAATCTTCTTTTTTTCCTTTTCTTTCCTCCTGGGGTATGCCCCTTGTAGGCTGTACATTCGGTTAACCTCTTTTAATTTCAAGCTAATTTACCCCAAAAAAAAAAAACTTCCATACGGTTCCAAAACGCACCAAAACGGTACAATACCTTACTAAAATATCCATACGGTTCAAAAATACCCCAAAACGGTACGATACCAAAACATGCCAAAACGGTACAATACCTTACCAAAACATCCATACGGTTCCAAAACACACCTAAACGGTACAATACCCTACAAAACATCAATACGGTACCAAAACACACCAAAACGTTACAATACCATACCAAAACTTCCATACGGAAAATAAAACCTGTCAAAAACCAGGGGCAAGGGAACTTCTCTCTCTAGAGAAGTTCTCCTCCACCGCCCAACCCATTCCCGGCCACCTCACTGGTCCGGCCATCTATCACTGTTTCGTTCCGGGACAGAGTACCACAATCTTTTATTCTGGTTCAAAGTTCGGTTCTGTCACTATTTCGTTCCCCTCTGATACGGCATCATCAACAGCTGTGGGGCTGGAACGGCATCCCTCGAGGGGGCTCTCAATCGACCAGGGGTCTTGATACCCGTCAAGGTGGACGCCGTTCAATTCCCTCCATAACCACCATCGGAGTCAAAGCCCAAACCATGGGTCAGTCTCAAAACCCGATCTCATCGACCGGGTCAGTCTTCCATCACCGCCGCTCTGCAAGGTGATGGGGTTAGCTAGGTCGGAGGCCTTCGATTTCAGATTCAGTGGGCTCTCAACTTGGGTTATTGAACACAGTTACCGGCGGCGACGGCGACCTTGGGGTTGTTGTTCAGGGCTCTCCGGCGACGGCGACCTTGGGTTGCTTGCCGATTTTAGTCGTGTAACATTTGGGCTAGCCCTGTGGGGCTCAACAGCCGTCAGCCGTAGGGCTCAACAGCAGGTAGAGGGCAGCCACGCCAGGCCTGCCCACTGATTAGATTCAATCTGGCTGGCCGTAGCCGCCCGATGGCAGGCCAGCCTGTGCAGCCGTCGGCCTCATGGGAGCTGCGGTGGTTCAACCCCGCTCGGGCCAAGCAGGTAGCCATCGAGCCCGGGCAAACAGCCAGCCCGGGCCAAGCAGCAGGCTGCAGCAGGAGGCAGCAGCTGCAGCAGGCAGCAGCGGCCCGTTGGTAGGCCAGCCCGGGCAGGTAAGCCGGCTGTGGCTCGGGCAGTGGGGGATTCATAATATTCAATTCTCTTATCGTTATGCAATGTGTCTTGCAATTATCAATTTACTGTCAACTAGTTGCTGGACTTGTGGGCCAGTTTACTGTTACTCTCTGTGATCCCCGATAGGCGGTCATCTGTTGGACTGAAATCGGGGGTCGGGCTCTTGGCGAGCCTTTACATGCCTAGATCCTGTGCTTGTGAGCTCTGAGGTTGGGTGTAGTATTCTTGTGGCGCGGCTATCGTTGATTAGACTAGATTAAGTTCTGATCGAAAAGGGTTTTCGCAGTAGCAGCAGCTGAGGATGCCACTGATTAGATTGTTGGATGGTTTCTGGTTGAGCGAGGTAGCTGCTGGTGATGTCTTTGATTAGATATGTCAAGCCCCGCCCCGCAAACGGCACCCAAAGTGGGCCCGAGTCGGTGCGTCCACGTGACATTCCACACAGGAGACCAGACCACACCTCACAACCTCTCAGAATGTAAATACCCAGCGGAAGACTTATCACCTTAACATAAAATGAGTCAACGTGTCAACCAGCCAACTACAATATCAATCTACAACACTTTAGAAAATTTCATATTCCAACATATCCACCTACCACTTAATTACAACTTAAACAAAACAACTTCTTCCTCAACTACCTACAACAAGCTCGACCATCCTCAACATCCAAGGCTAGCCCAAACACTCCTCAACATGATGACCGGTAGTGGACCCACTCTAAGCAACCTGCTACCTGGCAGACCAAAAAGGAAAGCCAGAGTGTGTGAGACATAGAAGTGCTCAATAAGATATCACAATATCCGAAGGAATATCAACGTGAAAATGAATCCACCAACATAATTGAAATACTCAAACGCACATAACAGTTATAACCACCACATCCTCCAAACACAACAACAATAATCGACAAGCATCCATATGTAAACAATGCAAGGAGTACAAGCGTGAAAGTAAATCACACAATATGCAGTGGCACGTCTGCCACATTCCCATGTATCCAAGGTATTGTGTCCCGCACACCGTATTCCCATTCACCGTTAATTAGACGGCACGGCCCACGATATGGTGTGACTCACTCCACAATCCTTTAGCGGATACAATCAACACATAACATGCATATTCATCTATTATGCATATTAACAGCTAAACCTTGGTTAGCATGATATACCATCACCACCACCACATTATCTATTTTTAAGATAATCATATCGGAAGCTAAACCACAATTAGCAAGATATACACTTACCACCACAGTAGTAACTTATAGAGAAGAACCATGTCAGACACACTCACCTTTGCATCGACCGAGATATGCCAAACTTACGGTTTTGGCACCTCCTATCTGACCAGCTCATTACCTAGTCACAGGCTAACTCCTATTAGCATACAAATCCCTTTGAATGTTTAAGTAAATATATGATACACCCTATAATATATTTACCATGCTAACAAGTGACAAAAAGGTTAACAAGGCCACCAACACCCTAAACCATTTAACAATCATTTGATACTAAATTATAAAACTAATAAAGTATTAGACGATACCCAACGAATACAAATATGTTCATCTTAAGGCTTAGAAGTGCCCCCAATCAAACGTAAGAGTATAAATATGACATAACTCTTAAAATCGGTTTGAAAACCATGACCATCCTGTCGTATTCTGACCATAACTTCTTATTGATTTAGAACTAGGTCATGAGACCACCACCATTAGAAAGTACACCTCTGGTATAAGAATTTTGATATAAAATTTGCCCAACATAGAGTCCAGACGACAAAGTTATGCTTGTCCGAAATTATACACACAACTGCCCAAAATTGCAGATTCTGCACATCTATCAACTTCAAATCAAAAACTGATTTAACCTAGTGCAAACTAAGCCACAACCCCTACATATTCCGAAAGGTATACAAGTCTAGTTTCAGAATCAACCACCCGCGCGCAAACCCGATACCCGAGCTAAGAGATATGACCATTTTCCCAAAACATGTCAATGCAGTGAATACGAAATTCAGCAGGGACACACAAACTTGTAAAATCCATCAAACTTAGACCGTACAACAAAATGACCTGAAATTTGGTAGAGATCATAACAACATCTCAAAGTTTATCCCTGATTTTTCCCAGATTTTAAAAAGCAAGGAAACCTAGTCAAATCCACCTCCAAACTCAGAAATTCTGTGCAGCGAAGCACAATTTCCAGCAGAGTAGTCCGTGTTCGAAAATTTCATGAAAAACCGAATACTCAATACTTTTTAGTGATTCCAATGCCAAAACATCACCAACTTAGCAATCTATCAGACTCATAAGGACCCAAAACCAGGAGGGTCGTTTAACTAAAAAAAACGTGATGCATAACACAGATCTGAAAACTGTTTGCACAAAACCAGTTTTCATCTTCGACCAAAAATCAGCAATCCAAAAATCAGCCAAAAATCTGATCCAGAGGTAATGTAAAGCTCTGATCGGAATTCTCCTGAAGTGGGTTTGCATCTTCGACCTTAGTTCTTCGAGGTCTAAGCACGCCTTCCAGCTTCTGCATCTTTCAAATGGGTTTTGATACCCA
Organism: Rhododendron griersonianum; assembly: GCA_018127125.1. Lineage (NCBI taxonomy): Eukaryota > Viridiplantae > Streptophyta > Magnoliopsida > Ericales > Ericaceae > Rhododendron > Rhododendron griersonianum. Next base: position 27,457,190 of record CM030791.1, on the reverse strand, counting down.
CCATCAAAATACCCATTCTGGGCTGTCGACTAGGAGGGATGCCAGCTACAGAGCTGGCCTCTCGTACTCGTTCCTCCAAGGAACAAATTCCAACCGGCCTTCCACGGCTTCGGTTCAGCGACGGGTTCACCGGATCTGCTAACGTCTTTCAGGAGACATCAAGCTCGGTGGGTTCCTTTTTTTTTTTACATCAACTGGGTTCGTTGCCGGACCTCTCAACGGCGGGGTCAGCCATGGGACGGCTCTCGGTGCATCTTTCAACATCAACTGGGTTCCGATCGGCCGCTGCAGTTGGAGGTCAAGACGATGCCGCTGCAGTGCGTGAGAATGCCGGTGTTGGCAAAGTACTCTGGGAACTTGACCAACGATGATGTCGAGTTCGGGTTTGTTTCTGTTCCGCCGGGTCTCGCCTACGCCCAGCCGAATGGGTTGGGCAGGTCTTCAACAGCCGGTCACGGCTATGGTGTATTCCCTCTAACCGGGCCGGCCCGAACTACATCTGTGGAATCCAGCCCGCTGGAATTTCTAGATACATTGAAGGTATAATCAATTGGAACTAATTTGAGTTAAGGACAGTCTAAATTGGCTGTAATTTTACAATCTGTAGATTCGTATCGAGAACTCGATGGGTAGTCATCTGTTTGGACTGAGATCGGGTTAATATGATTTGGATTTATTTCATTAATCCTAGACTCGCGCAAGATCACAGTAGGCTTTTATTGTGGGATTGCATTTTCATTGCCCAATTTGGGGCTAAATTGCCTGGTTTAGTTACTAGGCTCATCTCCATTCAAGCTCTTTGATGAGCTTTTTTTTGGGTAAATTTCTTTGATGAGCTTCTTTGTATTCCTAGTTTCTTTGCTTCATTAGCCGGTGGTAGTGCGTAGTATGGTTGTGACCGTGGCTATTATTGATTAGATTGGGGTCTTGCGCTGGTTGAAAGGGGTAGCTTTCGTGGCTGTCTTCGAATAGATCGGTTGATAGGCTTTGATTGAAAGGGGTAGCTTCTGGAGCTGTCATTGATTAGATTGGAGGTTGTGGCCGGTTGAAAGGGGTAGTTTTCGTGGCTGTCATTGATTAGACTGGCTTGAGCTCTGATTGAAAAGGGCAGCTTTGGTTCTCCTGCGGTATTTTGTGTCCTCTTTTCGTGCCAAATGATTTGGTGGTCATGCACTGTTAATGGCGACCTGAGGCCCTTGTACTGTCTCACTTCTTGATTATAGCGAGCCTAGGGCGTTAGGTTGAGGGTGTAGTAGTCTGGATGGAATGGGCGTGGTGTACAGGGTACTTTGGGGGGTAACCTTGTCGGATGCAGACATCTCCAGTTCGAGCCACTTCTCGGATCCTAATTCCTCTATAGTAGTTGTTCTCTTACAAGTGGGTATTATGTTCGATTCACTAGGTTAGTTTGGAGTTTTAGAATCTTGGTGTTCATATTCCATCTCTGGCGAGTGAAAACCCTTGTAGGCTGTACATTCGCTTAACCTTTTTTAATTTCAAGCTAAATTACCCAAAAAAAAAGTAGGCTCTTAAGCATTACAAAAGAAGCTTCATTCAAGGCTCTTAACTTGGGTTTTTTACTAAACTTAGGTTTTTTCAGTGGAATTCACTCTTGTGACAACATAAACTGAACTGCTGAAGCTTCCAAACAACCATTACTTACTTACTTGACACACTACATTAGAACACACTACATTACACAGCAGCAGTTCAGATGCAGAACTGAGTTTTGGCTGAGGCAGGTTGTTTTCAGTTGCTGTTCAGCCTCCTCTCGGTGCCGTGTTGCTATGTTGCTGCTATTCCTCAGTGATGGTACATTATCTGGTTGTTCGACCGTGACTTCTTTATCTTACAGCTTAGCCTGGCGGGCTGTGCCAGGCGGTAGTTAACTTTCATGTTATTATTACTTCTTGTATCACTTTGTATCATACCCCGTTGTGCTTTCTTCCTGATGGATAGTACTACGGGGTATGATACCGAATCACAATGCACCTTGTTATTTACTTTATTCTACTTTACTCTCCATGCGGATTGTGCATGGTTTATTGCACTTTTTTCACTTTTCTTCTTTTCCTTTTTTCTTTTCCTCCTGGGGTATGCCCCTTGTAGGCTGTACATTCGATTAACCTTTTTTAATTTCAAGCTAATTTACCCAAAAAAAAAACCAGCAATCCAAAGTTGCTAAAACTTGGATATATACGTGAATTGAGAGCTTCTCTCTCTAGAAATAGAGAGAGAATGCACTCCTCCGAAATCCACCATAAATCTTCCGATTTTTTGACAAATCTCCAAACTATTGTTTGGTTTCTCTTTAATTCACGCTGGTAATCCACAGGGGGTTTCCCTATCTCTTCCAAATGGGATTTTGGTACCCATTTTTAGACTTCCCAATTGGGTTGTCGTTCATGAGGTGGGTCGGATTATCAATATCCGATTCCACCATCTTCAACCTCTTCAGTCCACAATCAGCTATGACCGATGGGTCTGTTCGAAAGTTCAGCCGGTTGGTGAACTTCTCTCGAGGACTTCTCTCGAGGAGTCTATCCAGATCTTTTGGCCGACGGGTGGTCTGGGTCCGTGTCGCACCGGCTCCAATCGGTTGCTCCAAAACCAGGCAGCAGCAGCCAGCCACGCCTGGCCCAGCCCAGCCCAGCCCAGCCACGCCGGCCTTCCTACGGCAGAAGCAGCAGTACTCGGGCAAGGGAGCCCCTCGCACGACAGGGGCTCTCCTCCACCGCCCTTCTACATTCCAGATCTGGCCTTCGGTGGCATATTCAACCCACAGCCGGCCGTCCAGGCTCGGCCAGTACAGCAGCAGCCCTCGGCCCAGCTAACACCATCTCCGGCGGTAGCAGCGGCAACAGCTCCGGTGGCTGCCGCCATTAACAGCAGCAGCGGCCACTGCCCACCTCTCAAACCGGCCAACTCTGGCCCGGCTTCCTAAGGTCCAGCCATTCCGGCCATGGAACGACTCCCAACTGTGGGTCGCCGTGTTCTGGCCGCCGCTGGTTTTCAACAGATCCGGGGCCTCTCTCGCCGGCCTTCCAACCGGCAACCCTCGGCTCCACGGGTTCGCTGACCCAACCGGCATCCCCTAATCGGAGCTCTACGGGTTCACTGACCCTCGGCTCCCTCAGATCTCGTAGCCGTGGCTACCCAAAGCGGGCGGCCGTTGGTCCGGCCAGCCTCAGCTGGTCTCCACTGGACCGGCCAACCTCCTTCATCTCTCTGTCCGGAGCGGCCAGCAGCAACGGCCAGCAGCAGCGGCCAGCAACAGCGGTCAACCTTCCGGCCAATGATTGTTTTGCTCGGGCAGGCCATCTGTGAGTGGCTCGGGCGGGGGGCAGCTTGGCTGCCAGTGATTGTTTTGCTCGGGCAGAGGCTAGGCAGCAGCTTCAGCCCGGGCGATTCGAGTCTTCCTCGTCCAGCTGCTCGTTAGGCCATCCGCAGCGGGCCCTGATTATATTTGGTCATCCTATGTTGTTATTTTCTAGTTTAATCAGTGCGGGTTGTGCACTGGATTGTATTGCGAGGACTTCGAGGGCCTCTATGTTGTTAGGTTGTCCGTAGTATGTATTGCGAGGACTTCGAGGGCCTCTACTTGTACCCTTACCGACGGTTGGTGTCGGGTATTTACTGCTATTGCCACGCCCGTGTCCAGGTTCCCCGTTGAACTTTCTATTCCTTGGGATAGTTTGTTTGGCGGGGCAAGGACACGGGCAACCCATGTAGCCACTTGGCGCTCTTTATATTTTTGCTTTGTCTTACCTGGGGTATGCCCCTTGTAGGCTGTACGTTCGGTTAACCTCTTTTATATTTCAAGCTAACCGCCCTAGGGCATTACCCAAAAAAAAAAACCAGCAATCCGACCATAGCTTGGTTTACTATTTTTATCTTTTTCCACACTTCTCAGAAAATTGTAAGAATTTAACACAATACAATAGACACAATAATGAACTTTCAGTAAAAATACCAGAAATTAACAAGCTTCCTAGGTACCTTGAATAATTTCGTGAAAAGGAGCTCTGCACCTATTTTTTTCTTCTCTTTCTCTTCTCCTCTTCTCATCTCCCTCTCTCTCTCTCTCTCTCTCTCTCTCTAGTGTCGGCAGAAATGAAAGGGAAATGAAGAAATATCTATATAAATACCCCTCTAGAGAAATTATATGGTGTAACCACACCACCCCTCCACTTATGCAACCACCCAAAACACACACAAGGCCCTCAAACTTTCAATGCATGCAGTCTAACCCCGAATCATATAATTCAAATAAAAAGTGAATTAAATATTCTAAATATCCGGAACGGGTATTACAAGATAGGTGCAGCTTGGTCCACTTGAGGTTTGAGTAGCCACTTCTGGTGGTTCCTCTTTCTGTTCCGCTTGTAGTCGTTGGCGAGCCTAGGGGATTAGGTTGGGGGGGGAGTAGTCGTGGTGTGCAGGGTACTTAGCAGGGTAGCCTTGTCCGACATTTCCAGGTCGTGCCTCTCTCGGTCCGTGTCCCTCTGTAGTAGCTGATCTCTGATGAGTGGGTATTATGCTAACCTTGGGTTTGGAAGTACTAGGTTCTTGGTTTTCTTATCCCAGCTTTGGAGGAGGAGGTTACCAGCTTTGGTGGTGGAGGTTACTGGGTAGTTGGTTCAGTGGGTAGTTTTGGCGAGCCTTAGGTTAGGATGAGGAAGGGTTAGGCCGGAAGGATTGGGCGTGGTGAGCAGGGCTCTTGCAGGGGGCCTTGTCGGATGCCGTCATCTCTGGTACGAGCCTCTTGATGCCTTGTTCCTCTGTAGTAGCCGATCAGCTTGCTTTGTAGCCGTCTTACTCGGTGGCTTCTCCTCGGTGTTGGTTATCATGTGGTCATCTCTGACCTCGACTATTTACTTTACGTATCTTATTTCCTAACATAGCTTGAAATAAAAAGAGGCTAAACGAATATACAGCCTACAAGGGGCATACCCCAGGAGGAAAAGAAAACAAAAGAATAGAGAAAGAAAAAATTAGCTACGCCAAAAGGCTACATGGAGTAAATGAAATGCGCTGTTTCTAATCCATCTAGTAGAGGGAGGGAAAACAGCGCGTCTAAGTAGGCTCTTAAGCATTACAAAAGAAGCTTCATTCCAGGCTCTTAAGCATTACATACTGAAAGTACTAAACTTGGGTTTTGACAGTGGAATTCACTCAAAAAAACTGATCCTCAAAACAGTCATAGCTGCTGCCAACATGGAGCAACAGTCATCTACAACTTCTGAACTTGTCTATCAACTTCTGAACCTGCTACAACTTCTGGTAGAATAGCAGTAATAGCAGCAATATCCCTTGGATTTTGTATGAGTCCAATTTCTGAGCTTCGAGGCACAGCTAAGTCCAACTACATGACCTTCAACAATACAGAACAGCCATCAACTGCTGCTAGCAGCAACAAACCATCTACTTGCAGCAGTAACAGCAAACCATCTACTTGCATTGTAGAAGTATTGAAACAAAACAAAATGCAGAGGACGTCCCCCTCTGCGAAGGGAGATCCCAATGACAGCCCCTATTTTTTTTTTTGGGTAAATTAGCTTGAAATTAAAAAAAGGTTAATCGAATGTACAGCCTACAAGGGGCATACCCCAGGAGGAAAAGAAAGGAAAAAAAAACACAAGAATAATAAAAGTACGGTAACCATGCACAACCCGCATGGAGAGTAAAATAAAGTGATATAACCATGATGTACTGAAATGAAATTGAAATATTCCTGGCACAACCCGCCAGGCTAGGAAATAAGGTAAATGAAGTAGATAGTCATGGTCAACGCGGACCACATGAAAACCAGCGCTGAGGAGAGATCCTCCTCCTCCTAGGCTGGGCTAAGAAAACCAAGACCCGAGACATCCATCACCCCAAAGCAAGCATAATACCCGCTCAACAGAAGTCAACTACTACAAAGGAACTTGGACTGAGAGAGGCTCGACCAGGGGATGACGGCATCCGACAAGGCTACCCTGCTAAGTATCTTGCACACCACGCCCATTCCACCCTGACTACTACATCCTCGCCCAAATCCCCTAGGCTCGCTAACGACTCAAAGCGGAACAGAAAGAGAGGCCACCAAAAGTAGCCACTCGAACCTCAAGTGGACCAATCTGCTCTTTTCGATCAGTGCAAACCACCAAATCTAATAAGAAACAGACTACAAAGCAACCCTTTTCGATCAGTGAGGATCCACCAATCTAATCAATGACTGCTCCGGCAACTACCTTGCTCAATCAAACTCCATCCATAATCTAATCATCGGCTCCTACAGCTGCTGCTACTGCGGGCTACCCCTAACTAGGAAAGAGTCTAATCTAATCAATAATAGCCACGACCACAAGAATACTACACTCGACCTCAGAGCAAAAAAAAGCCGGTTCTAGGGATATAAAAGGCTCGACAACGAGCCCGACCCCCGATTTCAGTCCAATAGATGACCGCCTACCCCGATTTCAGTCCAACAGATGACCGCCTATCGGGGGTTGCAAAACTAACAGTGAACTGGCCCAAAGTCCAGCAACAATATAAATGCAAATCCCACAACCATCGAATATCCGGGATCGCAGATACTAACAGTAAACTGGCCCACTAGTCCAGCAACAATGTAAATTTTGATAATGCTTTGACCCAGGTATACCGGCCTGGGCTGCTGATTGGGCTGCTTGCCCGGGCCGGGCTGTTGACTGGCCGACGGCCTTTGAGCGGGCCAGATCTGGCCAGACCGGAGACCGGGCTGCTGCTGCTGCTGTTAACGGCGGACTGTGGTGTGCCGGTCATCTACAACCACAGCCGCTGTGTGTATAGAACCTCCGAGAGGAAGCCCGTAGTTGAAATCAGTCCACGGGGTGGACTTTGAACCAAAATCAGGGGAGAAATCAGCCGGAAAACCATCAGCTATGGAGAGCTCCGGTAATGGTTTTGGCTGACCCTGCTGTTGAGATGAACCCACGGCTGTGGTAGTCCTGGCCGAATCGGGAGCCAACCAGTCCTCTGCTCCCGACTGTTGATGATGAACCAAAAACCCAAAAGTGGGTGGCCGGCCAGAGTTGGTCGGAGTTGACCTGTTGCTGCTTCCACCGGAATGGAGAGACCGGCGGAATGGAGAGACCGGCGAGGGTTCTCAGTGCTACTGCACTGAGAGCAGTAGCGAAGGGACCCTGTCGACCATCATCGGATCTGGTACGGGCGGTGGCGACTGGGTTATCGCTACGGCCATGGCAGACCTGAACCTGCAGCTGTGGGCTTCGCCAGTAGGATGGCCCACGGTTGTACCCACGACTGGAAGCGGCCTGTGGTGAGCTTGGACGTTGAAGATTCCCGGCTGGAATCTCGAACCAGATCTGAAAATCGACCAACGTCTGGTCGGACATGGTGGAGGGAGGCGTTGGAGGAGAACTAGCCCTAAGGAGGGACGTTCCCTTGCCGTCCTTGCTGTTGATACCGGCGACATCCCGCCGGGAATGGAGGTGGCCAGACCGGGGGGGAGCTTTCTCTCTCTAGGTTAGAGAGAGAAGCTCCCAGGCCGTGAAGACGCTATAAACTCTAATGTTAATCTGTTGATAGCCCCTATTGGTTAGGCAAATACTACAATTGAAACTTTCAAACTTCTATACGAACATCCCGATTACAACAAAAGGGATACAAAAAAGGAACCACCTGCTTCTAGGATTTGTGGCCATTTTGGGGCCATACCTGATGCACATAGTAGCCATAACTGATGCACATAACTGATGCAATCCTGTTGAATCACTAAAAATGATGCAATAGAAACTGATGCAGTCCTTTTGAATCTTCCAAACTTTTTTGAATCTTCCAAACTTCTGGACTTACAATCTTCAAAACAGTCACAGCTGCTGCCAACAGTCACAACATGGAGACCTAGCAACAGTCACTACATTACAGCAAGGTTCAGGTTGAGTCCTAGCAAGGTTCAGAACACACTACATTACAGCAGCAGCAGCAGTTCAGAACACACTACATTACACCATCAGCAGCAGTTCAGAACACACTACATTACAGAATTCACACACAGTCAAAATCAAAATCAAAATGCAGAGGACGTCCCCCTCTGCGAAGGGAGATCCCAATGACATCCCCTATTGGTTAGGCTAATATTAGAAATGATAAAACCACTGAACAAGCTACAGTACATCTGATACTACACAAGAGACAAAGTGCAGAAAAACAGCTTGATTGGTGTGCTCATAACAGTCAGACTGCCTTGAAAGGCATGTGTGGAGTGTGCTAGCTGCCACATGACCTCAAAAGAGCAACTAATTGCCACAGTAACAGCAACCATAGCAGCAGCTCATAGAAAGAACCTCAAAAGAGCACCAAGTATCTGTACACACATACGAAATGAAAGAGCAAACTGGACAGCCATGCCATGTCAGTCATTTGGACTATCAGTATCTGTACCCACATATGCTTGAATAAGGACTGAGTTCTCCAAAACAAGCTACCACAATGCTACAACACTATCAGAGCTCACCCTCACACACCTTCAGGACTCTCCTTCACACACCAAAGTATAAGATAACTACCTGTGTAAGTAGGAGTAATAGTAGACTCAGCTGAGACTGCTGAACCCTTCTGAAACTCCCTTGGGCTATGGCTACTGAACTCAGAAATCAGGTGCAGCAGCAATAGCAGAAAAGTAATAGTAGCTGTGACAGACTGCAGCTGTTGGTAGCTCTTGCTGACCAAGGGATATAGCTTTGAGGCTGCACCCCTTGATCAATGACCTGCAAATGTAAAAATATGAGTAGAATCCACAATTGTATCTAAATATGTTAATCATGAATGTTCCACAAAGAGAGTAAAGGTGAAGGTCCTTTGAACTTGGGTAAGGAAAGCAACCTACACTTGACATTATTTGAGATTTTGCTAGCAACCACTCCAGGGGGGCAGCTAATATTCTGAAATTTCCTATAATTCCTTTCAATCCATAACTGGTGGACATAGACTGTGAAAACTAGTTTCGCAATTGTGGTGGCCAAGGATTTACCCTGCAGAGTGGACAATCTACTCACCCACTGCTGCCAGGATGTCAGACCAGCCATATGAGGGGTCTTAGAGGACAGGATACCGCTGATCTGTGCAGCCATGGGACAGTCAAAGAACAGATGATCATGGGATTCAACACCCAAACACAGACTACATATGGATGAGGATTTCATGGCAAACAAAACTAATCTATCCTCTGTAGATAATCTATTAAGAATGGCCAACCAAGAGATCACACTGCACCTAGGAATATGACCAGAAAACCAAATCACTTTACACCAAGTGATGGCAGGATAATGTGTCCTCAAATTTTCCCATAGGGATGAAATGGTGAATTTACCAGATGCAGTGAAAGTCCAGGTGGTTGTGCTATTTCCTAGCCTGGCGGGTTGTGCCAGGTGGTAGCTCTATTTCATTTAGCTCTATTTACTTTACTTACCGTACACATGGCATCTTCATGTATTTACTTTATCTAACTCTCCATGCGGGTTGTGCATGGTTTACCGCACTTTTGTCATTCTTATTTTTTTTCATTTTCTTTTCCTCCTGGGGTATGCCCCTTGTAGGCTGTACATTCGGTTAACCTTTTTTAATTTCAAGCTAATTTACCCAAAAAAAAAAAAAAACTTCCATACGGTTCCAAAACGCACCAAAACGGTACAATACCATACTAAAATATCCATACGGTTCCAAAACACCACAAAACGGTACGATACCAAAACATGCCAAAACGGTACAATATCTTACCAAAACATCTGTACGGTTCCAAAACACACCAAAACGGTACAATACCGTTCCAAAACATCCAGACGGTAACAAAACAAACCAAAACGGTACAATACCTTACCAAAACATCCATACGGTTCCAAAACACACCAAAACGGTACAATACCGTAACAAAACATCCAGACGGTACCAAAACACACCAAAACGGTACCATACCTTACCAAAACTTCCATACGGTTCCAAAACGGTACAATACCTTACTAAAATATCCATACGGTTCCAAAACACCCCAAAACGGTACGATACCAAAACATGCCAAAACGGTACAATACCTTACCAAAACATCCGTACGGTTCCAAAACACACCAAAACGGTACAATACCGTTCCAAAATATCCAGACGGTAACAAAATAAACCAAAACGGTACAATACCTTACCAAAACAATACCTTACCAGCCTGGGTTGGGCTGGTACTGTTGGGATGCCCAATCTCGGGGCTATGGCCGTAGCATCTATGCTGGGTCTGTTTATAATCCAAGTTTCCTTGCTCCTCTGGGCCGTTTGTTATAGCGTAGTTTGACTGTGACTGTGATAGTTCTTATTAGATTGGTGGTAATGCACTGGTTGAAAAGGATGGTTATGGTTCTTTCTGCAGTTTGTGTGCCTCTTTTGTGATGCCATATGATTCGGTGGTAATGCTCTGTTAATGGCGGATTTTTTCGAGGCCCTTGTACTATTCTGCTTTTAGGTTAGAGTGAACCTTGTGTACTAGGTCGAGAGAGTATTAGTCCGATTGGAATGGGCATGGTGTACAAGGTACTTGGGGAGGTAGCCTTGTCGGATGTCGCATCTCCGGTTCGAGCCTCTTCTCGGAGCCCGGTCCTCTGCAATATCTGTTCCTTAGAAGTGGGTGCTATGCTTGTATTCTGTGCTAGGTTGGAGTATTGGAATCTTGGTCTGTTTAATCCTTCTTTGGAGACTAGTGGCTTTGGGTTTTGGATGAGGGCGGGTAGTTTTTGGCGATCTTTGGACTTTGGATGAGAGTGTTTTAGATTGGATGGAATGGGCGTGGTGTGCAGGGTTGGGCCCCCTGTCGGATGCCGTCATCTCCGGTTCGAGCCTCTTGGTGCCTAGTTCCTCTGTTGTAGCTGTTCAACCCCCCGATACCGAGATGCTTTGTTCTGCTATTATTCAGTAAAGGTTATCATTTGGTCATTTCTGATCGAGACTATTTATTTTATTTCCTAGCCTGACGGGTTGTGTCAGGCAGTAGTTCGCTTTCATGTTATTTATACTCGTATCACTACATATCATACCCCGTTGTACTATCCTTCCGCTTAGATGGATAGTGCAACCAAGGTATGATCTCAACACATATGGCAATTCTATTATCTTATTTACTTTACCACACTCTCCATGCGGGTTGTGCATGGGTTATCGCACTTTTTTCAATCTTGTTTTTTCCTTTTCTTTTCCTCCTGGGGTATGCCCTTGTAGGCTGTACATTCGGTTAACATTTTTTAATTTCAACCTAAATTACCCACACAAAAAACATCCATACGGTTCCAAAACACACCAAAACGGTACGGTACCAAAACAAGTCAAAACGGTACAATACCTTACCAAAACATCTATACGGTTTCAAAACACACCAAAACGGTACAATACCGTACCAAAACGTCCATACGGTTCCAAAACACTCCAAAACGGTACGGTACCAAAACACGCCAAAACGGTGCAATACATTACCAAAACATCCATGCGGTTCCAAAACACACCAAAACGGTGCAATACCGTACCAAAACATCCAGACAGGTAACCAAACACACCAAAACGGTAAAATACCATACCAAAACATCGATACGGTTCTAAAACGCACTAAAATGGTACAAAACCTTACCAAAACATTCATACGGTTCCCAAACACACCAAAACGGTACAATACCATACCAAAATATCCATACGGGGACAAGAGGGTTCTAGAGGGGGAGCTTCTCTCTCTAACCTAGAGAGAGAAAGCTCCCTCTGACCCAAATCAGCCGGCACTTCCACGGCAGTGGCAGCAGCCACTGCCAAACAAGGCCCAGCCACCGGGCAGCAGCCATCTCCCGGGCAAGGGATACTCTCTTCTTAGAGAGGCTCTCCACCGCCTCAACAACCAAGCGACCACCGCTATCTCCACCACCTCCGTCCGACGTACCCGGTGCGTGTCTCACCACTCGCCCGGCCTCGCCTCGGGATCGTCAAATCTCACTATGGGCCGAGCCTACGCCTGCCGCCTCCAACCATATCCCCGCCTCGTGAACCGGTGGGGCCTACTTGGGATCTGTCTGCGACCTTCAGCTGCAGCAAGTCTTCGAAGAAGCTCTGCAAAGGGAAGCGGTGGAGAGAGCGGCCCAGTTGATTGTCAATCCTGAAACCGAAAAGGTACAACTTCCTAACCCTAAGCCTCGAATTCTGATTAATGCCAGAGGAAACCCTTATGAGGAGGGGGATCCTAACATGGGCTATAGCCTGGAGGACACCAAACCTCGCTATGGTTCTCGCAAACCTGACTCGAGGACTGCTTCTAATCCACTCAAACCAAAATTTGGTCAGGCTAAACCTAAATCTAAAAATTGGGCTTCATTACTTCAATCTCAGAGCCCTTCTTTGGATATGAAGCTTGAACATTTTCCTGATCTTCAGAGGGGCAAGGAAGCCATAGTTGAAATAGACATTGAATTAACTAATATTAGCATGTGGAATAGATATTTGGTAGGTCACTTTCTGGATGGTAAAATGGATTATCCGTTACTGGTATCCACTGCCCGAAATCAGTGGAAAGATCTCTTTGTAGCTGTTAAACCTAATGTGGCAGGGTTCTATCTCTTTGAATTCAAAGATGAACAGGCTAAGATGATAGTCCTCGAGGGTGGTCCGTATTTTTTTTCACAGAAATACTTAGTACTCAAAGATTGGCATAGGATGATGAAACTTGCTCCTGAACAACCTGTCAGAATTCCTGCTTGGGTCAAATTTCATGACTTACCTTTTGAACTATGGAATCAAGAGTGTTTAAGTCGGGTGGCTAGTACAATAGGGCGACCCTTGCATGTGGACCAGGCTACTGCCAAGACCGCCAAACAGCATGGTCTATTACATACTAAGTCCACTTCCGCTAGAATCTGTATTGAAGTCAGCGCTGAACTTGACCTCCCTGATGAGGTTGTAATCACTGTAGAAGAGGAGACTGTGTTGGTTCCTGTTGAGTATCAAGTTCTCCCCCCAACTTGTAAGCATTGCCTCGTATTTGGTCATTCAACAGAACGCTGTACTAAGGGAGCTTCTTCCCCTCTGAAATCTGCCATCCAAGTTGAAGCAGGAAATGGCAAGCAGATAGCAGCTTTGGAAAAAGGACCAAATGAACCCATTCAAGCACCATTGGACTCCTCCAAAACTAGATCTCTGCCTAAGCAGTCACACACTACCAATTCAGTTGTTATTGATTCAGTTCATTCAGTGAGTGAGACTGATTCTGTGGGGGAATTGATGGGAGTACTGGAAGGTATAGTCAGTAGCACACATGAAGCTGATAAGCAAGCTGCATTTGAACCTTCAACTTCTGTAGTTCTTGGGTCTGGCATGGTTCTTGAGAATCAATCCCTCTCTCCCAAGCCGCCGGATCCCCAAGGCTCAGAGGTAAGGGCCGAAGTCTCAAACGATGATCTCCAAGGGAAATTCCACAAGGTTCTTTCCCGTACAGCTCAAAAAAGAATGAAGAAGCTTGCACGGGAACAATCTCGAAGTTCTCGTTCCAGGGGCAGGACCTAACTTACCTGCATTCCCATCCTTTTGTCAGGGCAGTATCTTAATTCTTTCATATTCTGCCATTTACATTTTCCAGTTTGCTTTAAGGTTATTTTATGGCTCAACAACCTCTTAATATTGGTTTTTGGAACATTAGGGGTCTTAATGACCCAATTAAACAAAAAGAGGTTAAATGTTTTGTGAATAATAACAAGCTCTCACTTTTGGGTTTATTAGAGCATAAAATAAAGGAAGATAAGGCTGCTAGGGTGATGAAATATGTTTGCCCCCAATAGAATTTTGTGAACAACTATCCTCATGCTTCATTGGGTAGGATTTTTGTGTGTTGGGACTCAAATGTTCTCCAAATCCAGGTTATTGACCAGTCTGACCAGTTTATCCATTGTGAAGTGCATCCTAAATGTGGAGACCCATCCTTCCTTGCAACCTTTGTATATGGTGAGAACAATTATTTGAATAGGCAAGCTCTTTGGTCTAGCCTACATCATCTAGGTTCTTCATCCCCTTGGATAGTGCTTGGCGATTTCAATGTCATTAGATTCCCTAGAGAAAAAGTTGGGGGCACTATTTCTTGGCCTCCTTATATGGATGAGTTTAATAATTGCTTGTATTCATTACAACTTGATGATCTTAAGTACTCTGGCTGCTTCCTCACTTGGGCCAACAAACAGGACCCCACTCATTTTGTCAGTACAAAGCTGGATCGAGTGTTAGTTAATGAGCATTGGATGAGGGTCTTCAGTTGTTCCTCTGCTCATTTTTCCACTCCTGGGATATCTGATCATTCCCCGGCCATTACAACCATCCTTCCTGGGCATAGGAATTCTAGCAAACCTTTCAAATTCTTTGACTTCCTTGCTGACCACCCACAGTTTTTTGCTGTGATACAAAAGGTTTGGCGAAGAGTAGTTATTGGGAATCCTATGTTCATTGTATGTGAGAAGCTCAAGATGTTGCAAAGTGAGTTTAAGTTAATTAATACTAGAGATTTTAGTGATGTCTCTGCTAGGGTTGTTGACACTAAACAACTCCTACAAAATTTGCAGCATGCTTTGAGTTCTCATAACCCTGATCCTTCTCTGATTAGTCAGGAAAGGGTGGTTTACAATCAACTTCTCACAATGCTTAGAGCCGAGGAAAGCTTGGCTAAGCAAAAATCTAGGGTTCAATGGTTGAAGTTTTTTTTGGGTAATGCCCTAGGGCGTTTAGCTTGAAAATAAAAGGGGTTAACCGAATATACAGCCTACAAGGGGCATACCCCAGGTAAGACAAAACAAAAGGAAATGAAAATTATAAAGGCGCCAAGTGGCTACATGGGTTGCCATTGTCCTTGCCCCCACCGAACAAACTATCCCAAGGAATAGAAAGTTCAACGGGGAATCTGGACACGGCGTACAATCAGAGGCCCTCGAAGTCCTCGCAATACATACATTGGTTGTGTGCAGTAGCAGAAAACTATCAAGACCATGGTCTGACATACTACATCAGAATAAACAACAGCTACTACACTTAGCATTCAATACAGTAGCAGAAAATAGAGCAATAAGCTATAAACTGCATGACTACCCGAGCAAAAAAATGCCCAATTGGCCGGGCTGATGAGGCTCGTAGGGCCAAAAATCCCTGCTGACTGCCGTGGTGGTTGCTGTTTGCCCGGGCTGGCTGTTTTGCCCGGGCTGAAAAAAGCCACGGCTGTGATGGAGGCCACGGCGGCTGGAGGCCACGGCGGTGATGGAGGCCACGGCGGTTGTTCGTGGTGGGAAGAGGAACCCACAGTGGAGTGACCACTGCCGGCATGACCTGGCCCAAACTGGCCCACGGCTGTCGAGGCCCACAAGGACCGGCAGCTGGTGGCTGTGGTTCAGACCGCTAGCTAACAGCAACCGGACTGAACAGCAACCCAAGGTAGCCGTCGCCGGACTGAACAGCAACCCAAGGTCGCCGTCGCCGTCGCCGTTGCTGTAGATGGATCTGAGCGTGAACGAAGAAGCAGATCTGCTCTGGGTCTTCTATGTGGTAGTTGAGCTCCTCGGTTGAGCTCGACGGCGATGTGGAACTCGCCGGTTCACGGACTGAACAGCAACCGAAGGTCGCCGGAACAGATCCCAAATGGTACCCGCCGGTTCACGGCGGGGATATGGTTGGAGGCGAAGCCCACGGCTGTGGAGCTCCGGCCCATAGTGAAGTTTGACCTATCCAGACGAAGGCCAGGCAGGTGGTGAGACCGCACCAGATCTGTCCGGAGCGGAGGGTGGTGGAGGATAGCGGTGGTCGCCGGTTGTTGAGGGCGGTGGAGGAGAGCCTCTCTAAGAAGAGAGTATCCCTTGCCCGGGAGATGGCTGCTGCCCGGTGGCTGGGCCTTGTTTGGCGGTGGCTGCTGCCACTGCCGTGGAAGTGCCGGCTGATTTGGGTCAGAGGGAGCTTTCTCTCTCTAGGCTAGAGAGAGAAGCTCCCCCCGGTATAGTGGCTGTTATTACTCTAAGCTGCTATCTAGCTCAATGGTTGAAGTTGGGTGACCAATGTACTTCTTATTTCTTCAAATCTGTGACCAACAGGAGAAATAGAAGTAAGTTAACCAGTTTGGTCTTAGAGGATGGGACTCTCTCCCATGACTTTGGGGTAATTAAGTCAAGTTTTGTTAACTTTTACACAGAGCTGCTCGGTACTGCCCATCCTGATTCTTACAATGGGCATAGCAGAATTCAGCAACTTGTCACTAGAAAACTTTCTGAAAATCAAAAGTTGGCAATGATTGCTGAGATCACTGATCAAGAAATTATGCATTCGTGTCTCACATTATTAATAACTCAAATTGGGTGTTTCCCATTACTCAAACTTTTGATCTAAATGAGGTGAGAAGCACTCTACCTCCTCTTGTTCAAGCAAGGTTGAATGGGGCTGATCAAACAAGGTGGACTCTTAATTCCAATGGTCAGTTCACAGTTGCATCTCTATGGGACAAATTGAGAACCCCCTTTCCTAGGGTATTGTGGCATAGGGTAGTTTGGTTCTCGGCTCACATCCCAAAATGTATTTTTCTCACATGGCTTGCCATTCAAAACAAGCTATCCACCACAGATAGACTTGTGTCATTTGGTCTTAACATCTCCCCTCAGTGTGGTTTGTGTCAGGGGAGTGAAAGCCATGACCATCTTTTCTTTAATTGTCCATTTACCAACCAGGTGTGGAATTCCATTCAGGCTAAACTCCGAGTCTTTTGGCCGGCTAGACCTTGGGCAGACTGGGTGACCTTGTTGTTATGTGTTAAGGGTAAATCCCTTAAAAGTGTGATCACTCGATTGGCCTTTACTGTAATTGTTTACCATATTTGGATTGAAAGGAATTTGAGGAAGTTCCAAAATCAAACCTGTTCCCGAGAGGTAGTTGTTCACAAAATTTCCATGATGGTAAGAGCTAGGATTTTATCACTTTCTAATTTGCCGCACTCTCAAGCAGATTGGATTGTACATGTGTGGAACACTGTTTAAGCCTACTCATATCAATTACTGATTCATTACTGTATCTATTGGACCTGATTCTAATTTTTCTCCAGTGGTTCTATGACTCATAAGGCAGGTTGAGTGGTATTGGCTGCTAGTACTTTTCAAGTGCAAGTTCCATCAGTTTGGTGGGGCTCACTGCTGGTCTACTATTATATCTTTATACAAGGTAATTATCTTAAGCTCATATTAGTGTTCTGGTGCAGCAGCTGCTTTTGTTTGAGGGGTAGATTTTGCCCTCGGATCTCTTGAGCGTTCCAGTATATGTAGCAGCTGTGAGAAGAGTGTTTGAGCCTCATTTTTCTTCTGAGTGGAGGTAATATTTAGTGGGAGTCTCTTTGTGAGGGAGAGTGGAGGGAGTTTGGACCCTAGAGTAGTAGTGTGAGCAGTTAAGTTCTTGGCTTTCCTTTTTCTTCTGTGTCCCCAATGTTTGGGGGGCCTGTTCTACTTATTTTGAAATAGATTGTTGTGTTGTTAGAGCACAGCCAGTTCATGGCTTCATTACCATCATAGCAGCTTGGTTCTATGTTCCCAAGTCAGAACCTAGCTGCATCAGTTCTGAAATGTACTTAAGGTTCAGATACCCCCAAGTCAGCTAAGGTTCCGATTCTGATTCTGTTGTTCTGAACCTGCTGTTCTGTTTCTGCATGTTCTGAACCAGCAGCTGCTAGCAGCAGCTGCAACCCGATGTTCTTGTAACAGCCATTTGATGTTTTGCAGGACACAAGCTTGTACTACCTGTTCTGTTAGTGTACAGCCATTTGTTTTCTGTTAGTGTTATACCAGCTGCTCTGCAATTTATAGCAGCTTGGTTTTCTGTTAATGTCCAGCTGTGTTGGAGCTGAATAGTCATTTTCTGTTGGCATCCCATTTTCTGTTATGCCTAACCATCAGGGGCTGTCGATGGGATCTCCCTTCACAGAGGGGGAAGTCCTCTGTTTAGTATAGTATTTGATTGTTCTGGTATGAGCCTGTTCTGACTTGCACTTGGCACCTGATTTGGAAGCTTCTGAACTTCTGAAGTTGGGTGGGCTTGTTGTGTCCCTAACTTCAGAAGTTGGGTGGGGACACAACTTGCTGCTGCTGGTCTGATTTGGAAGCACTTGTAAGCTTCAGAGTTCAGAAGTTATGGATGGATGCTGCTGCTGCATGTTCTGCGCCTCACTAAGCTGCTGTGGCAGCTGCCTCCTCCTGTTGCACGGTTTGGTCTGACTATGAAGTTCAGAAGTTCAGTGATAGCAGTTCTGTGATAGCAGGTCTGAAGCTTGCCTTGCTGCTATGGAGCAAGTATCCCAAGCCTTGTTGTTGCTCATATGAGGCTGTTGCTACACAGCCTGCTTCTTCTTACTGACTGCTGGTCTGTGACAGCAGTTCTGCATCAGTTATGCATCAGTGTAGTGTAATGTAGCCCTTTTGTAGATGGATATGTAATGTAGCAGTTCTGCATCAGTTCTCCATGTTATGTAATGTAGTGTTCTGCATCAGTAATCCCTTTTGTAGATGGATAGGAAACAACAAATGTATTTATCCCTTTTGTTTTGTTTCCATCTATTGAGTATGTTATCAACCCCTTGTAGCCATTTGGCCTACCTCTCCATTTTTTTTTCTTTGTTTTGTTTTCCTCCTGGGGTATGTCCCTTGTAGGCTGTATATCCGGTCCCCCCTTTTTTTATTTTCAAGCTGATTTACCCAAAAAAAACAAAACAAAAAAAAAAGATGGTGAAAGACATGACGGTTAGTATGTGTTTAGACTACTAGTCATGCAAAAGAATTAAACAGTGAGACACGTGACGGTTAGTAGGTTTTAGACTACTAGTCATGTGCAGAGAAGATGGTGAAAAACACGACGGTTAGTAGGTGTTCAGACTACTAGTCATGCAAAAGAAAAACAGTGAGACACGTGACGGTTAGTAGGTTTTTAGACTACTAGTCATGTGCAGAGAAGATGGTGAAAAACATGACGGTTAGTAGGTATTCAGACTACTAGTCATGCAAAAGAAAAACAGTGCGACACGTGACGGTTAGTAGGTTTTTTAGACTACTAGTCATGTGCAGAGAAGATGGGGTAAAACACGACAGTTAGTAGGTGTTCAGACGACTAGTCATGCAAAAGAAAAACAGTGAAACACGTGATAGTTAGTAGGTTTTTGGACTACTTGTCATGTGCAGAGAAGATGGTGAAACACGTGACGGTTAGTGGGTGTTAAGACTACTAGTCATGCAAAAGAAAAACATTGAAACACGTGACGGTTAGTAGGTTTTTAGACTACTAGTCATGTGCAGAGAAGATGGTGAAAAACATGACGGTTAGTAGGTGTTCAGACTACTAGTCATGCAAAAGAAAAACAGTGAGACACGTGACGGTTAGTAGGTTTTAGACTACTAGTCATGTGCAGAGAAGATGGTGAAAAACACGACGGTTAGTAGGTGTTTAGACTACTAGTCATGCAAAAGAAAAACAGTGAGACACGTGACGGTTAGTAGGTTTTTAGACTACTAGTCATGTGCAGAGAAGATGGTGAAACACGTGACGGTTAGTAGGTGTTAAGACTACTAGTCATGCAAAAGAAAAACATTGAAACACGTGACGGTTAGTAGGTTTTTAGACTACTAGTCATGTGCAGAGAAGATGGTGAAAAACATGACGGTTAGTAGGTATTCAGACTACTAGTCATGCAAAAGATGAACAGTGAAACACGTGACGGTGATTAGGTTTTTAGACTGCTAGTCAAGTGAAGAGAAGATGGTGAAACACATGACGGTTAATAGGTGTTTAGACTACTAGTCATGCTAAAGAAAAACAGTGAAACACGTGACGGTTAGTAGGGTTTTAGACTACTTGACATGTGAATAGAAGATGGTGAAACACATGACGGTTAGTAGGTGTTTAGACTACTAGTCATGCAAAATAAAAATAGCGAAACACGTGACGGTTAGTAGGCTTTTAGAATACTAGTCATGTGAAGAGAAGATCGTGAAACACATGACGGTTAGTATGTGTTTAGACTACTAGTCATGCAAAAGAAAAAACAGTGAAACACGTGACGGTTAGTAGGGTTTTAGACTACTAGTCATGTGAAGAGAAGATGGCGAAACACATGACGGTTTGTAGGTGTTCAGACTACTAGTCGTGCGAAAGAATTAAACAGTGGGACATGTGACGGTTAGTAGGGTTTTAGACTACTAGTCATGTGCAGAGAAAATTGTGAAAAACATGACGGTTAGTAAGTGTTCTGACTACTAGTCATGCAAAAGAAAAACAGTGAGACACGTGACGGTTAGTAGGTTTTAGACTACTAGTCATGTGCAGAGAAGATTGTGAAAAATATGACGGTTAGTAGGTGTTCAGACTACTAGTCATGCAAAAGAAAAACAGTGAGACACGTGACGGTTAGTAGGTTTTAGACTACTAGTCATGTGCAGAGAAGATGGGGTAAAACACGACAGTTAGTAGATGTTCAGACGACTAGTCATGCAAAAGAAAAACAGTGAAACACGTGATAGTTAGTAGGTTTTTGGACTACTTGTCATGTGCAGAGAAGATGGTGAAACACGTGACGGTTAGTGGGTGTTAAGACTACTAGTCATGCAAAAGAAAAACATTGAAACACGTGACGGTTAGTAGGTTTTTAGACTACTAGTCATGTGCAGAGAAGATGGTGAAAAACATGACGGTTAGTAGGTGTTCAGACTACTAGTCATGCAAAAGATGAACAGTGAAACACGTGACGGTGATTAGGTTTTTAGACTGCTAGTCAAGTGAAGAGAAGATGGTGAAACACATGACTTTTAGTAAGTGTTTAGACTACTAGTCATGCAAAAGAAAAACAGTGAAACACGTGATGGTTAGTAGGCTTTTAGGCTACTAGTCATGTGAATAGAAGATGGTGAAACATATGGCGGTTAGTAGGTGTTTAGACTACTAGTCATGCAAAATAAAAATAGTGAAACACGTGACGGTTAGTAGGCTTTTAGACTACTAGTCATGTGAAGAGAAGATAGTGAAACACATGACGGTTAGTATGTGTTTAGACTACTAGTCATGCAAAAGAAAAAACAGTGAAACACGTGACGGTTAGTAGGGTTTTAGACTACTAGTCATGTGAAGAGAAGATGGTGAAACACATGACGGTTAGTAGGTGTTTAGACTACTAGTCATGCAAAAGAAAAACAGTGAGACACGTGACGGTTAGTAGGTTTTTAGACTACTAGTCATGTGCAGAGAAGATGGTGAAAAACATGACGGTTAGTAGGTATTCAGACTACTAGTCATGTAAAAGAAATATAGTGAGACACGTGACGGTTAGTAGGTTTTAGACTACTAGTCATGTGCAGAGAAGATGGTGAAAAACACGACGGTTAGTAGGTGTTCAGACTACTAGTCATGCAAAAGAAAAACAGTGAGACACGTGACGGTTAGTAGGTTTTTAGACTACTAGTCATGTGCAGAGAAGATGGTGAAAGACACGACGGTTAGTAGGTGTTCTGACTACTAGTCATGCAAAAGAAAAACAGTGAGACACGTGACGGTTAGTAGGTTTTTAGACTACTAGTCATGTGCAGAGAAGATGGTGAAAAACATGACGGTTAGTAGGTGTTCTGACTATTAGTCATGCAAAAGAAAAACAGTGAGAGACGTGACGGTTAGTAGGTTTTTAGACTACTAGTCATGTGCAGAGAAGATGGTGAAAAACAAGACGGTTAGTAGGTGTTCAGACTACTAGTCATGCAAAAGAAAAACAGTGAGACACGTGACGGTTAGTAGGTTTTAGACTACTAGTCATGTGCAGAGAAGATGGTGAAAAACACGACGGTTAGTAGGTGTTCAGACTACTAGTCATGCAAAAGAAAAACAGTGAGACACGTGACGGTTAGTAGGTTTTTAGACTATTAGTCATGTGCAGAGAAGATGGTGAAAAACATGACGGTTAGTAGGTATTCAGACTACTAGTCATGCAAAAGAAAAACAGTGCGACACGTGACGGTTAGTAGGTTTTTTAGACTACTAGTCATGTGCAGAGAAGATGGGGTAAAACACGACAGTTAGTAGGTGTTCAGACGACTAGTCATGCAAAAGAAAAACAGTGAAACACGTGATAGTTAGTAGGTTTTTGGACTACTTGTCATGTGCAGAGAAGATGGTGAAACACGTGACGGTTAGTGGGTGTTAAGACTACTAGTCATGCAAAAGAAAAACATTGAAACACGTGACGGTTAGTAGGTTTTTAGACTACTAGTCATGTGCAGAGAAGATGGTGAAAAACATGACGGTTAGTAGGTGTTCAGACTACTAGTCATGCAAAAGAAAAACAGTGAGACACGTGACGGTTAGTAGGTTTTAGACTACTAGTCATGTGCAGAGAAGATGGTGAAAAACACGACGGTTAGTAGGTGTTCAGACTACTAGTCATGCAAAAGAAAAACAGTGAGACACGTGACGGTTAGTAGGTTTTTAGACTACTAGTCATGTGCAGAGAAGATGGTGAAAAACATGACGGTTAGTAGGTATTCAGACTACTAGTCATGCAAAAGAAAAACAGTGCGACACGTGACGGTTAGTAGGTTTTTTAGACTTCTAGTCATGTGCAGAGAAGATGGGGTAAAACACGACAGTTAGTAGGTGTTCAGACGACTAGTCATGCAAAAGAAAAACAGTGAAACACGTGATCGTTAGTAGGTTTTTGGACTACTTGTCATGTGCAGAGAAGATGGTGAAACACGTGACGGTTAGTGGGTGTTAAGACTACTAGTCATGCAAAAGAAAAACATTGAAACACGTGACGGTTAGTAGGTTTTTAGACTACAAGTCATGTGCAGAGAAGATGGTGAAAAACATGACGGTTAGTAGGTATTCAGACTACTAGTCATGCAAAAGATGAACAGTGAAACACTTGACGGTGATTAGGTTTTTAGACTGCTAGTCAAGTGAAGAGAAGATGGTGAAACACATGACGGTTAATAGGTGTTTAGATTACTAGTCATGCTAAAGAAAAACAGTGAAACACGTGACGGTTAGTAGGGTTTTAGACTACTTGACATGTGAATAGAAGATGGTGAAACACATGACGGTTAGTAGGTGTTTAGACTACTAGTCATGCAAAATAAAAATAGCGAAACACGTGACGGTTAGTAGGCTTTTAGAATACTAGTCATGTGAAGAGAAGATCGTGAAACACATGACGGTTAGTATGTGTTTAGACTACTAGTCAAGCAAAAGAAAAAACAGTGAAACACGTGACGGTTAGTAGGGTTTTAGACTACTAGTCATGTGAAGAGAAGATGGCGAAACACATGACGGTTTGTAGGTGTTCAGACTACTAGTCGTGCGAAAGAATTAAACAGTGGGACATGTGACGGTTAGTAGGTTTTTAGACTACTAGTCATATGCAGAGAAGATGGTGAAAGAAATGACGGTTAGTAGGTGTTCAGACTACTAGTCATGCAAAAGAAAAACAGTGAGACACGTGACGGTTAGTAGGTTTTAGACTACTAGTCATGTGCAGAGAAGATGGTGAAAAACCTGACGGTTAGTAGGTATTCAGACTACTAGTCATGCAAAAGAAAAACAGTGCGACACGTGACGGTTAGTAGGTTTTTTAGACTACTAGTCATGTGCAGAGAAGATGGGGTAAAACACGACAGTTAGTAGGTGTTCAGACGACTAGTCATGCAAAAGAAAAACAGTGAAACACGTGATAGTTAGTAGGTTCTACTTGCCATGTGCAGAGAAGATGGTGAAACACGTGACGGTTAGTGGGTGTTAAGACTACTAGTCATGCAAAAGAAAAACATTGAAACACGTGACGGTTAGTAGGTTTTTTGACTACTAGTCATGTGCAGAGAAGATGGTGAAAAACATGACGGTTAGTAGGTGTTCAGACTACTAGTCATGCAAAAGATGAACAGCGAAACACGTGACGGTGATTAGGTTTTTAGACTGCTAGTCAAGTGAAGAGAAGATGGTGAAACACATGACTTTTAGTAAGTGTTTAGACTACTAGTCATGCAAAAGAAAAACAGTGAAACACGTGATGGTTAGTAGGCTTTTAGACTACTAGTCATGTGAATAGAAGATGGTGAAACATATGGCGGTTAGTAGGTGTTTAGACTACTAGTCATGCAAAATAAAAATAGTGAAACACGTGACGGTTAGTAGGCTTTTAGACTACTAGTCATGTGAAGAGAAGATAGTGAAACACATGACGGTTAGTAGGTGTTTAGACTACTAGTCATGCAAAAGAAAAAACAGTGAAACACGTGACGGTTAGTAGGGTTTTAGACTACTAGTCATGTGAAGAGAAGATGGCGAAACACATGACGGTTTGTAGGTGTTCAGACTACTAATCATGCAAAAGAAAAACAGTGAGACACGTGACGGTTAGTAGGTTTTTAGACTACTAGTCATGTGCAGAGAAGATGGTGAAAGACACGACGGTTAGTAGGTGTTCTGACTACTAGTCATGCAAAAGAAAAACAGTGAGACACGTGACGGTTAGTAGGTTTTTAGACTACTAGTCATGTGCAGAGAAGATGGTGAAAAACATGACGGTTAGTAGGTATTCAGACTACTAGTCATGTAAAAGAAAAATAGTGAGACACGTGACGGTTAGTAGGTTTTAGACTACTAGTCATGTGCAGAGAAGATGGTGAAAAACACGACGGTTAGTAGGTGTTCAGACTACTAGTCATGCAAAAGAAAAACAGTGAGACACGTGACGGTTAGTAGGTTTTTAGACTACTAGTCATGTGCAGAGAAGATGGTGAAAGACACGACGGTTAGTAGGTGTTCTGACTACTAGTCATGCAAAAGAAAAACAGTGAGACACGTGACGGTTAGTAGGTTTTTAGACTACTAGTCATGTGCAGAGAAGATGGTGAAAAACATGACGGTTAGTAGGTGTTCAGACTACTAGTCATGCAAAAGAAAAACAGTGAGACACGTGACGGTTAGTAGGTTTTAGACTACTAGTCATGTGCAGAGAAGATGGTGAAAAACATGACGGTTAGTAGGTGTTCAGACTACTAGTCATGCAAAAGAAAAACAGTGAGACACGTGACGGTTAGTAGGTTTTAGACTACTAGTCATGTGCAGAGAAGATGGTGAAAAACACGACGGTTAGTAGGTGTTCAGACTACTAGTCATGTGAATAGAGTATGGTAAAACACGTGACGGTTAGTAGGTTTTTAGACTACTAGTCATGTGCAGAGAAGATGGTGAAAAACATGACGGTTAGTAGGTGTTCAGACTACTAGTCATGCAAAAGAAAAACAGTGCGACACGTGACGGTTAGTAGGTTTTTTAGACTACTAGTCATGTGCAGAGAAGATGGTGAAAAACATGACGGTTAGTAGGTGTTCAGACTACTAGTCATGCAAAAGAAAAACAGTGAAACACGTGATAGTTAGTAGGTTTTTGGACTACTTGTCATGTGCAGAGAAGATGGTGAAACACGTGACGGTTAGTAGGTGTTAAGACTACTAGTCATGCAAAAGAAAAACATTGAAACACGTGACGGTTAGTAGGTTTTTAGACTACTAGTCATGTGCAGAGAAGATGGTGAAAAACATGACGGTTAGTAGGTGTTCAGACTACTAGTCATGCAAAAGAAAAACAGTGAGACACGTGACGGTTAGTAGGTTTTTTAGACTACTAGTCATGTGCAGAGAAGATGGTGAAAAACACGACGGTTAGTAGGTGTTCAGACTACTAGTCATGCAAAAGAAAAACAGTGAGACACGTGACGGTTAGTAGGTTTTTAGACTACTAGTCATGTGCAGAGAAGATGGTGAAAAACATGACGGTTAGTAGGTATTCAGACTACTAGTCATGCAAAAGATGAACAGTGAAACACGTGACGGTGATTAGGTTTTTTGACAGCTAGTCAAGTGAAGAGAAGATGGTGAACCACATGCCGGTTAGTAGGTGTTTAGACTACTAGTCATGCTAAAGAAAAACAGTGAAACACGTGACGGTTAGTAGGGTTTTAGACTACTTGATATGTGAATAGAAGATGGTGAAACACATGACGGTTAGTAGGTGTTTAGACTACTAGTCATGCAAAATAAAAATAGCGAAACACGTGACGGTTAGTAGGCTTTTAGACTACTAGTCATGTGAAGAGAAGATCGTGAAACACATGACGGTTAGTATGTGTTTAGACTACTAGTCATGCAAAAGAAAAAACAGTGAAACACGTGACGATTAGTAGGGTTTTAGACTACTAGTCATGTGAAGAGAAGATGGCGAAACACATGACGGTTTGTAGGTGTTCAGACTACTAGTCATGCGAAAGAATTAAACAGTGGGACATGTGACGGTTAGTAGGTTTTTAGACTACTAGTCATATGCAGAGAAGATGGTGAAAGAAATGACGGTTAGTAGGTGTTCAGACTACTAGTCATGCAAAAGAAAAACAGTGAGACACGTGACGGTTAGTAGGTTTTTAGACTACTAGTCATGTGCAGAGAAGATGGTGAAAAACCTGACGGTTAGTAGGTATTCAGACTACTAGTCATGCAAAAGATGAACAGTGAAACACGTGACGGTGATTAGGTTTTTTGACAGCTTCTGACTTAGCACAACAGCTGAACTTGGACTGTCCAGAAACAGCAGCCCACATATTGGACTGCCCAGAAACAGCAGCCCACATATTACAAACCATGCACAACTGCTATTGAACTAACTATTGAACTAACTATTGGACTGCTATTGAACTAACTATTCAACATGCAGAGGACGTCCCCCTCTGCGAAGGGAGATCCCAATGACAGCCCCTATTGGTTAGGCAAACAATATAAAATGCAGAAATGCAGAAGTGCAGAAGTGCAGAAATGCAGAAATGAACTTGGACCAACAGCTGCTATTGCACTTTCACAGTCCAAAAGCAAGGGACATGCATTCAGATGTATCTTCTGAGGCAGCTAGTAGCTAGCCGCTAGTAGCAACTGAAAGCTGAAAGCATGGCCAACAAGTCAGTCTGTAACAACTGAAAGCTATAACAGAACTGAAGCATAAAAGGGCACTTGTTCCAACTGAAGCAGTTTCAGAACAATCAGATTCTGAACTTTACCATACTAAAAATGGAGGCCACTTAAACAGCCACTAAGATCAGGCAATACAAACACAGCCCAGAACCACAAAACAAAAGCAGTGCAGCAGCAGTAAGGCAGGCTGCTGCTATCTGAAACTCACAAGTAATCCCTAGTAACCACACACCTCTCACTCTCTAGATCAAAACCAAGAGCTGGGTATCCACTTTCTCCCTCTACTAATCCTCTCATGATTCCCCCACTAATTATTACCTCCTCTCACAAGGAATGATGGGGTACTAGCACACAACTCACTGGGATATCTCACAATATAGTAGGGACACACAACTGATGTACATTCCAAGGCAGTCAAAGGGTAAGTTAACCACCTGAATACTTAGAAGTAATAGGATTCTGACTGCTTAACCCTTCTGAATCATCCCTTGGACTATGACTGCTGAACTATGACAGCCTCTCCTGCCCAGAAAGCCACCTCTGATATGAGTCTGTCCAGAAAATGAACCTGCCCATCTGAAACATACAGCTAGCGAGGTACATTAGACTTAACTCACAACATTATTCCACTCATTTACAATCAACTCTGCTTGTGAATGGGGAAGATTAGAAAGTGATAAAAGCCGTGCTCTCACCATGTTGCAAATTTTATGAACAATTATCTCCCAAGTACATGATTGATTCTGGAATTTCCTCAAATTTCTTTCAATCCAGATATGATAAACGGTTACTGTAAACCCCAATCTAGTAACTACACTTTTGAGAGTTTTGCCCTTAAAACTTGATAACAGAGTTACCCAGTCTGCCCAAGGTCTAGCAGGCCAAGTGACATGGAGCTTGGCCTGAATGGTATCCCACACCTGACTAGTGAAAGGGCAATTAAAAAGGAGATGATCGTGACTTTCACTCCCTTGACACAAACCGCAAAGTGGGGAAACATTCAGACCAAATGACACGAGTCTATCCGCAGTGGCTAGCCTATTTTGAATGGCAAGCCATGTGATAAAGCTGCATTTTGGTACATGCGCAGAGAACCACACTATCTTATACCACAAGGCCTTAGGAAAGGGGGATCTCAACTTGTCCCATAGGGAGGAAATTGTGAACTGCCCCTTGGAAGTAAGTGTCCACCTTTTCTGATCTGCCCCATTCAACCTGGACTGAACCAGAGGTGGCAAAGTGTTTCTCACCTCATTTAGTTCAAACGTTTGGGTAATGGGAAAAATCCAATTTGAACCATCTATAATGCGAGAGACGAAGGCATCACGTGGGATGCCAGAGTCATACACAATCCTAGGACCAAATCTATCCGTTAAAGGACCGAGAGGATGCCAATTATCATTCCACAAAGATATTGAATTCCCATTACCTAGTATGCAAAGGACATAAGGTTTAACTAAGGGCCTGAGATTCAGAAGCTTCCTCCAGCCCCATGTACAATCACTAGGTAATTTGAGATGCCAAAAACTCCTACCTTTTATTAAGTATGATTTGACCCATTGACACCACATGGATTGTTCTCCTCCAGAGATTAGGAACCAAATATGTTTTGCGATGGCAGCCTTGTTCCAAACTTGTAAAGATTTGAAACCAAGACCCCCTTCCTCTTTAGGGGAGCACAAATGCTCCCAAGAAACTTTAGCTCCAGTTTTCTTTAGATCAGGGCCAGACCAAAGAAAAGCCCTAAGAATTGACTCAATTTCCTTGATTACCTTTTTGGGGAGGATAAACAAGGAAGACCAGTATGTTTGTATGGAGAATAGCACATTCTTAATAAGTTGAACCCTACCAGCATAGGTGAGGTCTCTATTGGTCCAAGTCTTAGTCCTAGCTATCATGCTCTCCACTAAACGTTGACAATCCGAAGCCCTAAGCTTAGTGGAGAGAAGGGGAACACCCAAATATCTGACAGGAAGGGTGCCCTCCTGGAATCTTAGAACGTCCATAATGGCAGTTCTAGTGACAGTGCTGACCCCAGAGAAGTATACGCTACTTTTCTCAGGGTTAGGAGAGAGACCAGACAAAGCATGGAACTCTGTGAGGGCCTCCTGAATAAGGTTGATGGAAGACAATTCACCCTTGCAAAAAATCATAAGGTCGTCCGCAAAGCATAGGTTGATGATCTTAGTCTTTCCACACCTCCAATGGAAGTGAAAATCAGGCAGCATGGATTTCTCTCTAAGTAGACAAGTGAGAATTTCCATAACAATGACAAAGAGGTACGAGGATAGAGGGTCACCTTGTCGTAGACCTTTTTGCCCTATAATGTAACCAGAGGTCTCCCCATTTAAGCTAAAGGTGTAGTTAGCAGTGGTAACACAAGCTTGAAGCCATTTGATCATTGTAGGATGGAAATTCATAGAGGACAAAATATCCCAAAGAGAAATTCCCATCTGACATTATCATAGGCTTTCCTAATGTCTACTTTCATCGCACATCTTGGGGATGAGGATGATTTATGATACCCCCGCATTAGTTCCTGGGTGAGAAAGATGTTGTCAGCAATCCTCCTCCCTTTAACAAACCCCGATTGAACCGGATCAATTAGAGCAGGTAGGGCATTCTAGAGTCTTTTGGCAAGAATTCTAGCAA
>CM030791.1:27372500-27420000 GCA_018127125.1 Rhododendron griersonianum | reverse complement strand
TCTCTTCACATGATTAGTTGTCCAAAATCTACTAACCGTCACGTGTTTCACTGTTTTTCTTTTTCATGACTAGTAGTCTAAACACCTACTAACCGTCATGTTTTTCTCCATCTTTTCTTCACATGACTAGTTATCTAAAAACCTACTAACCGTCACGTGTTTCACTGTTTTTCTTTTGCATGATTAGTAGTCTAAACACCTCCAAACCGTCACGTGTTTCACTGTTTTTCTTTTGCATAACTAGTAGTCTAAACATCTACTAACCGTCATGTGTTCCACCATCTTCGCTTCACATGACTAGTCGTCTAAAAACCTACTAACCGTCACGTGTTTCACTGTTTTTGTTTTGCATGACTAGTAGTCTAAACACCAACTAACCGTCATATTGTTCAGCATCTTCTCTTCACAGTAATAGTACCCTTAAAACCTACTAACCGTCACGTGTTTTACTGTTTTTCTTTTGCATTACTAGTTGTCTAAACACCTAATAACCATCAAGTTTTTCACCATCTTCTTTTCACATGACTAGTAGTCTAAAAACCTACTAACCGTCACGTGTTTCACTGTTTTTCTTTTGCATGACTAGTAGTCTAAACACCTACTAACCGTCATGTCGTTCACCATCTTCTCTTCACAGTAATAGTAGCCTAAAAACCTACTAACCGTCAGGTGTTTTACTGTTTTACTTTTGCATTACTAGTAGTTTAAACACCTGCTAACAAGTATGCTACACATAATGGAGTGGGGATGGGTTAGGCGATTTAGGCGATTCCAGTACTGTTCATAATGGGGGACGGTACGATCTCCATGGCTGATGGAATTGGAATCAGAGCTGTCGATTCCAATGAACTGCGAAGAAAGATCCGTGGTCCAACTTCCACTCACCAAAATCTCAGCAATTCCAAATCCATTTCACTCGAATCCACGCCTGCTCCGATTCAGTCGGACCTGCAAGCCCTAAAACCGAATGTTTCAAGAGGTTTGATCCTCGAGTCTACTATTCGAACCACTATTCCTTCGGCATCTTCAGCTGAGGTTGGGAAGCTCAGTCCTAACTCGGCTGAGAAATCTAGGGCTCACAGTCCCAGGTACAACCAGACGGAACCAGTCCATCAGCCGCAAAAGGTGCCTCAGAAGGAAGGCATGCGTACAGATTCCGAAGCTCGTATGCTTCAAATCGTGGGTCACCTGGAGGACGAGCTCAACTCTTCTGAAGATCCATTTATTCTAGATGTGGTTACAGCCAAGTTACTGAGTATACAGCAGTCATGGAGAGAAGCTGAGAAACAGGTCTCTCCAAACAAGAAATCCAGCCCCTCTAGGAAGATTCAACAGGCGCTCTTTGAGGAGGGTTTGAAATTGGAAGCTGAGGAGCGGGCTCGCAAACAAAAATACGAAGTGATCAATTCTGGAACAGAAGTGATTATTGACCATGGGAGTTCCTCTCAGAATCAACAACAAACCGATCTTCTTCAAAAACAGGTACGTAGCCCTAAAACCACTTCTACGCGTCTGTTTAATGCAAGGGGGAAACCAGAGGCCATGGGGTATAATGAAATTGACACCAAACCCAGGAGGCCATGGACTTCCAATAGACCCCGACAGGCTCAGAATGGTCCCAAACCCAAACCTAAAAACTGGGCAGCCCTACTACAATCGCAAAGTCCGTCTGAGGATGTGAAACTAGACTTTCATCCTGACTTGTTTCAAGGGAAAGAAGCTAGAGTAGAAATTGATGTCGAACTTACTGACGTTGGGTTATGGAACAAGTATCTAGTAGGCCATTTCCTAGATGGGAAAATGGCCTACCCTTTGGTTCACTCCACTGCCAAGAATCAGTGGAAAGAGCTGTTTGTGGCTGTCAAACCGGATGTAGCAGGGTGCTACCTTTTCGAATTTAGAGACGAACAGGCTAAGCAAATTGTTTTGGATGGGGGCCCCTATTTCTTTTCCCAAAGATATCTAGTCCTCAAAGACTGGCATAGAATGATGCAACCAGTCAAAGAACAACCTTCTCATATCCCGGTATGGGTGAGGTTGCACAACCTACCCTTGGAATTATGGAACCAGGAGTGTTTAAGTAGGGTGGCAAGTACCATTGGCAGACCACTACATGTGGACCAGGCCACAGCCAAAACTTCAAGGCAACCAGGCCTTCTACAGACTAAGTCAACTAGTGCAAGAGTTTGCATCGAAATTAGTGCTGAGCATGACCTTCCTGATGATGTGAGTATTACTGTAGGGGACAATTCAGTTGTGGTCCCTATTGAATATCAGGTGTTACCCTCATTGTGTAGGGAATGCAAAGTTTTTGGTCACTCCCAATGTTCTAAGGCACCACCCTTAGGTAATAAAAAACAAGAGCCTGACACAACCTTGAGTACTACTCCAACCAACCCTACTATCCTTCTAGATGTGGCTGCTGTTTCAGAGATTGTTCCAGATGGAGTACTGGCAAGTAGATCATTTGATTTCACCGACAAACCTGTTGACCCTCTGAATTCCGTTAGGGGCAGCCCTGCCCTGCCTCAGAAGCAACATGTAATCAGTCCAGTCGACCCTTTGAATGAGGCAGAATCTGAAGAGGAACTATTAGGAGTTCTTGAGAGAGTGGTCAGTAGCTGTCATGAAGTTCCACAGCCCCAATCCCACTTGGAAAGCATGGGCAGCAGGTCAGATCCAATCCTTTCAACTGTACCAAGGGATGGAATGGTAAACCAAACACTCTCTCCTAAACCACCTGATCCCCAAGGTTCAGAAGTGCGGGATAAAGCCTCAAAAGAAGATCTCAAAGTTAACTTTCAGGAGGTTATATCCAGATCCGCTCAAAAAAAATTGAAGAAGCTTGCAAAGGAGCAGGCTCTGAGATCTAGAGGAAGAACCTAACTCATTCATATCCTTTTTGTCAGGGCAGTATGCTTTATACTTCTATCTTCTGCCATCTTTATTATTAGCTCTGCTTGAATAATTGTTTTATGTCTATACACCCTCTTAACTTTGGTTTTTGGAACATCAGGGGTCTTAATGACCCACTCAAACAAAAAGAGGTTAAGTGTTTTGTAAATAAGAACAAGTTATCAATTGTGGGTTTAATAGAACATAAAATAAAGGAGGATAAAGCATCTAGAGTGATAAAACATGTATGCTCTCAGTGGAGTTTTGTGAACAACTATCCCCAAGCTCCTTTAGGCAGGATTTTTGTGTGTTGGGATCCCAATGTTGTTCAAATTCAGGTCCTTGATCAATCTGAACAATTTATACACTGTGAGGTACAACCTAAATGTGGTGACCCCCCCTTTTTTGCAACATTTGTGTATGGAGAGAACATCTATCTAAATAGGCAGGCCTTATGGGCTAAACTTCATCACCTAAGCACCACTTCCCCCTGGATTGTGCTTGGTGATTTTAATGTCATTAGGTTCCCCAGGGAGAAGGCTGGAGGAACTGCTTCCTGGCCTCCTTATATGGATGACCTTAATAGTTGTTTGTATACCTTGGGGCTGGATGATCTCCGGTATACTGGTTGCTA
Source organism: Rhododendron griersonianum (assembly GCA_018127125.1). Lineage (NCBI taxonomy): Eukaryota > Viridiplantae > Streptophyta > Magnoliopsida > Ericales > Ericaceae > Rhododendron > Rhododendron griersonianum. Next base: position 27,416,471 of record CM030791.1, on the reverse strand, counting down.
TCTCACCTGGGCTAACAAGCAGGACCCCTCACATTTTGTTAGTTCAAAGTTGGATCGAGTCTTAGTCAATGAGAATTGGATGAAGGTTTATAACCGCTCTTATGCTCATTTCCCGCCTCCTGGGATCTCTGATCACTCTCCTGCCATTACATATATTCTTCCGAGCCCTAGAAGTTCAAATAAACAATTTAAGTTTTTCAATTTCCTAGCAGACCACCCTCAATTTTTGGCTGTTGTTCAGAGAGTTTGGAGGAGGGTGATTATTGGGAATCCAATGTTTTGTGTCTGTGAGAAGCTCAAATTGTTGCAAGGTGAATTTAAACAAATGAATACTAGAGATTTCAGTGATGTCTCTGCTAGAGTAGTTGATGTCAGACAACAACTAGACTCCTTGCAGCATGCTCTGAGTTCTCATAATCCTAATCCTTCATTGATTAGCCAGGAAAGAACAGTTTACAAACAGCTCCTCATACTGCTTAGGGCTGAGGAAAGTTTAGCTAAGCAAAAGTCTCGAATCCAGTGGCTAAAGTTGGGCGATCAGTGTACCTCCTATTTCTTCAAGTCTGTGACTAATGCAAGAAATAGAAATAAAATAACTAGTCTGGTCTTAGAGGATGGGTCTATCACACATGACATTGAGGTCATTAAGTCAAATTTTGTGAGCTTTTACTCTAATTTGCTTGGTTCTGCCCATCATGATGCCTATCAAGGTCATAGCAGAATCCAGCAGTTAGTAAATAGGAGACTATCTGATAATCAAAAGCTGGAGATGATTGTGGAGGTCACTGATCAAGAGATCAAAGACACACTTTGGTCTCTCAATCCCAACAAAGCCCCTGGTCCGGATGGTTACAATGCTGGGTTCTTCAAAAAGGCGTGGCCGATCATTGGCCATGAGGTCACTGCAGCAGTCAAGACCTTCTTTAGATCCGGTAAACTACTTAGGAAGGCCAACTCTACCATGGTAGCTCTTGTTCCAAAGATCCCTAACTCGTCCAAAGTGGGGGATTTTAGACCTATTTCGTGTTGTAACACTATTTACAAATGCATTGCTAGAATTCTTGCCAAAAGACTCCAGAATGCCCTACCTGCTCTAATTGATCCGGTTCAATCGGGGTTTGTTAAAGGGAGGAGGATTGCTGACAACATCTTTCTCACCCAGGAACTAATGCGGGGGTATCATAAATCATCCTCATCCCCAAGATGTGCGATGAAAGTAGACATTAGGAAAGCCTATGATAATGTCAGATGGGAATTTCTTTGGGATATTTTGTCCTCTATGAATTTCCATCCTACAATGATCAAATGGCTTCAAGCTTGTGTTACCACTGCTAACTACACCTTTAGCTTAAATGGGGAGACCTCTGGTTACATTATAGGGCAAAAAGGTCTACGACAAGGTGACCCTCTATCCTCGTACCTCTTTGTCATTGTTATGGAAATTCTCACTTGTCTACTTAGAGAGAAATCCATGCTGCCTGATTTTCACTTCCATTGGAGGTGTGGAAAGACTAAGATCATCAACCTTTGCTTTGCGGACGACCTTATGATTTTTTGCAAGGGTGAATTGTCTTCCATCAACCTTATTCAGGAGGCCCTCACAGAGTTCCATGCTTTGTCTGGTCTCTCTCCTAACCCTGAGAAAAGTAGCGTATACTTCTCTGGGGTCAGCACTGTCACTAGAACTGCCATTATGGACGTTCTAAGATTCCAGGAGGGCACCCTTCCTGTCAGATATTTGGGTGTTCCCCTTCTCTCCACTAAGCTTAGGGCTTCGGATTGTCAACGTTTAGTGGAGAGCATGATAGCTAGGACTAAGACTTGGACCAATAGAGACCTCACCTATGCTGGTAGGGTTCAACTTATTAAGAATGTGCTATTCTCCATACAAACATACTGGTCTTCCTTGTTTATCCTCCCCAAAAAGGTAATCAAGGAAATTGAGTCAATTCTTAGGGCTTTTCTTTGGTCTGGCCCTGATCTAAAGAAAACTGGAGCTAAAGTTTCTTGGGAGCATTTGTGCTCCCCTAAAGAGGAAGGGGGTCTTGGTTTCAAATCTTTACAAGTTTGGAACAAGGCTGCCATCGCAAAACATATTTGGTTCCTAATCTCTGGGGGAGAACAATCCATGTGGTGTCAATGGGTCAAATCATACTTAATAAAAGGTAGGAGTTTTTGGCATCTCAAATTACCTAGTGATTGTACATGGGGCTGGAGGAAGCTTCTGAATCTCAGGCCCTTAGTTAAACCTTATGTCCTTTGCATACTAGGTAATGGGAATTCAATATCTTTGTGGAATGATAATTGGCATCCTCTCGGTCCTTTAACGGATAGATTTGGTCCTAGGATTGTGTATGACTCTGGCATCCCACGTGATGCCTTCGTCTCTCGCATTATAGATGGTTCAAATTGGATTTTTCCCATTACCCAAACGTTTGAACTAAATGAGGTGAGAAACACTTTGCCACCTCTGGTTCAGTCCAGGTTGAATGGGGCAGATCAGAAAAGGTGGACACTTACTTCCAATGGGCAGTTCACAATTTCCTCCCTATGGGACAAGTTGAGATCCCCCTTTCCTAAGGCCTTGTGGTATAAGATAGTGTGGTTCTCTGCGCATGTACCAAAATGCAGCTTTATCACATGGCTTGCCATTCAAAATAGGCTAGCCACTGCGGATAGACTCGTGTCATTTGGTCTGAATGTTTCCCCACTTTGCGGTTTGTGTCAAGGGAGTGAAAGTCACGATCATCTCCTTTTTAATTGCCCTTTCACTAGTCAGGTGTGGGATACCATTCAGGCCAAGCTCCATGTCACTTGGCCTGCTAGACCTTGGGCAGACTGGGTAACTCTGTTATCAAGTTTTAAGGGCAAAACTCTCAAAAGTGTAGTTACTAGATTGGGGTTTACAGTAACTGTTTATCATATCTGGATTGAAAGAAATTTGAGGAAATTCCAGAATCAATCATGTACTTGGGAGATAATTGTTCATAAAATTTGCAACATGGTGAGAGCACGGCTTTTATCACTTTCTAATCTTCCCCATTCACAAGCAGAGTTGATTGTAAATGAGTGGAATAATGTTGTGAGTTAAGTCTAATGTACCTCGCTAGCTGTATGTTTCAGATGGGCAGGTTCATTTTCTGGACAGACTCATATCAGAGGTGGCTTTCTGGGCAGGAGAGGCTGTCATAGTTCAGCAGTCATAGTCCAAGGGATGATTCAGAAGGGTTAAGCAGTCAGAATCCTATTACTTCTAAGTATTCAGGTGGTTAACTTACCCTTTGACTGCCTTGGAATGTACATCAGTTGTGTGTCCCTACTATATTGTGAGATATCCCAGTGAGTTGTGTGCTAGTACCCCATCATTCCTTGTGAGAGGAGGTAATAATTAGTGGGGGAATCATGAGAGGATTAGTAGAGGGAGAAAGTGGATACCCAGCTCTTGGTTTTGATCTAGAGAGTGAGAGGTGTGTGGTTACTAGGGATTACTTGTGAGTTTCAGATAGCAGCAGCCTGCCTTACTGCTGCTGCACTGCTTTTGTTTTGTGGTTCTGGGCTGTGTTTGTATTGCCTGATCTTAGTGGCTGTTTAAGTGGCCTCCATTTTTAGTATGGTAAAGTTCAGAATCTGATTGTTCTGAACCTGCTTCAGTTGGAACAAGTGCCCTTTTATGCTTCAGTTCTGTTATAGCTTTCAGTTGTTACAGACTGACTTGTTGGCCATGCTTTCAGCTTTCAGTTGCTACTAGCGGCTAGCTACTAGCTGCCTCAGAAGATACATCTGAATGCATGTCCCTTGCTTTTGGACTGTGAAAGTGCAATAGCAGCTGTTGGTCCAAGTTCATTTCTGCATTTCTGCACTTCTGCACTTCTGCATTTCTGCATTTTATATTGTTTGCCTAACCAATAGGGGCTGTCATTGGGATCTCCCTTCGCAGAGGGGGACGTCCTCTACATGTTGAATAGTTAGTTCAATAACAGTCCAATAGTTTTTTTTTTGGGTAATTTAGCTTGAAATTAAAAAAAGGTTAAGCGAATGTACAGCCTACAAGGGGCATACCCCAGGAGGAAAGAAAAGAAAAACAAATAAGAGTGAAAAAGTGCGGTAAACCATGCACAACCCGCATGGAGAGTGAGATAGAGTAAATACATAACAAAATGCTATGCGTACTGTAATACATGAAATATGAAATTGAACTACTACCTGGCACAACCTGCCAGGCTAGGAAATAAAGTAAATACGGTAGATAGTCATGGTCGACGGTGACCACATGATAACCAGCGCTGAGGAGAGATCCTCCTCCTCCAAGGCTGGGATAAAAACCAAGAACCGAGAAGCCCATCACCCCGAAGCTCGCATAATACCCACTCAACAGAAGTCAACTACTACAGAGGGACTCGGACCGAGAGAGGCTCGAACTGGAGATGACGGCATCTGACAAGGCTGCCCTGCTAAGCACCCTGCACACCACGCCCATTCCATCCAGACTACTACATCCTCGCCCAAATCCCCTAGGCTCGCTAACAACAATAAGCGGAACAGGAAGAGGACCACCAAAAGTAACCCCCAAACCTCAAGTGGACCAAGCTGTACTTTTCGATTAGTGCAACCACTAAAACTAATCAGAAACAGACTACGAAGCTACCCTTTTCAATCAGTGAGAATCCACCAATCTAGTCAATGACAACTCCGGCAACTACCTTGCTCAATCAGACCCTCCATAATCTAATCATCGACACCCACAGCTGCTGCTACTGCGAGACTGCCCCTTAACTAGGAGAATCCAATCTAATCAATAATAGCCACAGCCACAAGAATACTACGCAACTCGTCAGAGCTAAAAGCGCTGGCGCAATGGATATAGAGGGCTCGACGAAGAGCCCGGCCCCCGATGTCAGTCCAACAGATGACCGCCTATCGGGGGATGCCAAAACTAACAGTAAACTGGCCCATAAGTCCAGCAACAAGATAAATGCACAAACCATACATAGCATGACTGAAAATTAAAATGTAAATTGCCCCACTGCCCGAGCCACCCAGCCGGCTTACCTGCCCGGGCAGGCCTGCCATCGGGCGCCTGCTGCTGCTGCCAACTACTTGGCCCGGGCTGGCTGCTTGCCCGGGCTAGCTGTGGATAGGCTTCCAAGCGGCTAGACGAAGGACGGCCCGGGCAGAAGCTGCTGCCTAGCCTCTACCCGAGCAAACCCCGCCCGAGCCACTCACGGACGGCCTGCCCAGGCTGGCTTGCTGGCTGGTTGCCCGGGCCGAATGCCCGGGCTGGCTGGAAGGAGGCTGGTGGGGAGCTAGGCTGGCCTCGCCAGGCTAACTGTGAAGGGGAGCCATGGCTGTTGAGCCACGGCGGATGAAGGCCGGAGGCCTTGACTGCTCGAGCAAGGAGGCTGTGAAATCCACAGCGACGGATGCCTGGCTGAGCCATCGCCGGCGACGTCTGACTTGGGGTTGATAGCCCACCGGAGGCGGGGTTGGGCTGAGCCACTGTTGTTGAGCCCACCGGAGGCGGTGTTGAGCCACGGCTGGGGTGGAGATCTGGCCGGACCCATCGCCGGACCACGAGCTGGAGCCATGGCTGTTGACCCACGGGTGTTGAGCCGCGGCTGAGGTGGAGATCTGGCCGGACCACGAGCTGGACAAACCTGGCCGGTTTGAGTTTAGATCTGGCCGGACCTCGAGCTGTAATACCCGGACCATAGATGGCCCGTAGATGCTTGACTGGACCAGAGAAGGCCAGATATGGGCTGGTCGACGCCGGTTGACCGGACCAGTGGTGGGTGGAAGAAGGTCGTTGGCCGGACCCATGGGGATCCGATTGTGAAATGGGCGGTGGAGGAGAGCCTCTATAGCGATAGAGGTTCCCTTGCCCCTGAGCTACTGGTTGCCCACTGATAGTTAGTTCAATAGCAGTCCAATAGTTAGTTCAATAGTTAGTTCAATAGCAGTTGTGCATGGTTTGTAATATGTGGGCTGCTGTTTCTGGGCAGTCCAATATGTGGGCTGCTGTTTCTGGGCAGTCCAAGTTCAGCTGTTGTGCTAAGTCAGAAGTTGGGTTGGTCTTCAGAAGTCTCAAGTCATTGAAGGCTCCATTGAAACTGTCCAGTTTAGGCATTATTTTGGTGAAGAAATCAGTTGTTGTTGTTGTATGGTGAAGCATTCAGCAACATTGGGGACACTTCATGGACAGCAGGCCATTGGGGACACTTAATGAAAGCTATTGCTGAGAGTTAGCAGACACAGAAGTAACGTGCAGATTGGATCTGCATTTCCATATTGGACTGCACTGTCAGGTGTGATGCAGGACTGTCAGGTGTCCATATTGTGTACAGAAGTTCTCATGTGCAAATCTGGTCACTTTCAGGAATTTGTAATAGGTGTCATGTTTAGTGTAAGTTTTGCAGTGCTACAGTCTGTTATGATTTTGTGGTATCTCCTTGGCGTTGTTTTCCCTCCCTCTTCTAGATGGATTGAAATCAGCGTGTATCTTCTAACCCATGTAGCCACTTGGCAATTGAAATTTTTTCTTTTGGTTTTCTTTTCTTCCTCCTGGGGTATGCCCCTTGTAGGCTGTATATTCGTTTAATCTCTTTTTAATTTCAAGCTGTTTTACCCAAAAAAAAAACACCTGCTAACCTTCATGTTTTTCACCATCTTCTTTTCACATGACTAGTAGTCTAAAATCTACTAACCGTTACGTGTTTCACTGTTTTTTTCTTTTGCATGACTAGTAGTCTAAACACCTACTAACCGTCATGTATTTCACCATCTTTTCTTCACATGACTACTTATCTAAAAACCTAATAATGTCACGTGTTTCACTTTTTTCATTTGCATGACTAGTAGTCTAAACACCTCCTAACCGTCACGTGTTTCACTATTTTTCTTTTGCATAACTAGTAGTCTAAACACTTACTAACCGTCACGTGTTCCACCATCTTCTCTTCACATGACTAATAGTCTAAAAAACCTAATAACCGTCACGTGTTTCACTATTTTTGTTTTTTGCATGACTAGTAGTCTAAACACCTATTAACCGTCATGTTGTTCACCATCATCTCTTCACAGTAATAGTAGCCTAAAAACCTACTAACCGTCACGTGTCTCACTGTTTTTCTTTTGCATGACAAGTAGTTTGAACACCTACTAACCGTCACGTTTTTCACCATCTTCTCTACACATGACTAGTAGTCTAAAAACCTACTAACCGTCACGTGTCTCACTGTTTTTCTTTTGCATGAGTAGTAGTCAGAACACCTACTAACCGTCGTGTTTTTCACCATCTTCTCTGCACATGACTAGTAGTCTAAAAACCTAATAACCGTCACGTGTCGCACTGTTTTTCTTTTGCATGACTAGTAGTCTGAACACCTACTAACCGTCCTGTCTTTCACCATCTTCTCTGCACATGACTAGTAGTCTAAAAACCTAGTAACCGTCACGTGTCTCACTGTTTTTCTTTTGCATGACTAGTAGTCTGAACAACTACAAACCGTCATGTGTTTCGCCATCTTTTCTTCACATGACTAGTAGTCTAAAACCCTACTAACCGTCACGTGTTTCACTGTTTTTACTTTTGCATGACTAGTAGTCTAAACACATACTAACCGTCATGTGTTTCCCTATCTTCTCTTCACATGACTAGTAGTCTAAAAGCCTACTAACCGTCACGTGTTTCACTATTTTTATTTTGCATGAATTGTAGTCTAAACACCTACTAACCGTCATGTGTTTAATTACCCAAAAAAACCGTCATGTGTTTCACCATCTTCTATTCACATGACTAGTAGTCTAAAACCCTACTAACCGTCACGTGTTTCACTATTTTTATTTTGCATGACTTGTAGTCTAAACACCTACTAACCGTCATGTGTTTCACCATCTTCTATTCACATGACTAGTAGTCTAAAACCCTACTAACCGTCACGTGTTTCACTGTTTTTCTTTTGCATGACTAGTAGTCTAAACACCTACTAACCGTCATGTGTTTCACCATCTTCTCTTCACTTGACTAGTTGTCTAAAAGCCTACTAACCGTCACGTGTTTCACTGTTCATCTTTTGCATGACTAGTAGTCTGAATACCTACTAACCGTCATGTTTTTCACCATCTTCTCTGCACATGACTAGTAGTCTAAAAACCTACTAACCGTCACGTGTCTCACTATTTTTCTTTTGAATGACTAGTAGTCTGAACACCTACTAACCGTAATGTTTTTCACCATCTTCTCCGCACATGACTAGTAGTCTAAAAACCTACTAACCGTCACGTGTCTCACTGTTTTTCTTTTGCATGACTAGTAGTCTAAACACCTACTAACCGTCGTGTTTTTCACCATCTTCTCTGCACATGACTAGTAGTCTAAAAACCTACTAACCGTCACGTGTCTCACTGTTTTTCTTTTGCATGACTAGTAGTCTGAACACCTACTAACCGTCATGTTTTTCACCATCTTCTCTGCACATGACTAGTAGTTTAAAAACCTACTAACCGTCACGTGTTTCATTGTTTTTCTTTTGCAAGACTAGTAATCTTAACACCTACTAACCGTCATGTGTTTCACCATCTTCTCTGCACATGACAAGTAGTCCAAAAACCTACTAACTATCACGTGTTTCATTGTTTTTCTTTTGCATAACCAGTAGTCTCAACACCTAACCGTCATGTCTTTCACCATCTTTTCTTCACATGACTAGTAGTCTAAACACCTACTAACCGTCATATGTTTCACCATCTTCTATTCACTTGACTAGTAGTCTAAAACCCTACTAACCGTCACGTGTTTCACTGTTTTTTCTTTTGCATGACTAGTAGTCTAAACACCTATTAACCGTCATGTGTTTCACCATCTTCTCTTCACTTGACTAGCAGTCTAAAAACCTAATCACCGTCACGTGTTTCACTGTTCATCTTTTGCATGACTAGTAGTCTGAATACCTACTAACCGTCATGTTTTTCACCATCTTCTCTGCACATGACTAGTAGTCTAAAAACCTACTAACCGTCACGTGTCTCACTGTTTTTCTTTTGCATGATTAGTAGTCTGAACGCCTACAAACCGTCATGTGTTTCGCCATCTTTTCTTCACATGACTAGTAGTCTAAAACCCTACTAACCGTCACGTGTTTCACTATTTTTACTTTTGCATGACTAGTAGTCTAAACACATACTAACCGTCATGTGTTTCCCTATCTTCTCTTCACATGACTAGTAGTCTAAAAGCCTACTAACCGTCACGTGTTTCACTATTTTTATTTTGCATGAATTGTAGTCTAAACACCTACTAACCGTCGTGTGTTTCACCATCTTCTATTCACATGACTAGTAGTCTAAAACCCTACTAACCGTCATGTGTTTCACTATTTTTATTTTGCAAGACTTGTAGTCTAAACACCTACTAACCGTCATGTGTTTCACCATCTTCTATTCACATGACTAGTAGTCTAAAACCCTACTAACCATCACGTGTTTCACTGTTTTTTTCTTTTGCATGACTAGTAGTCTAAACACCTACTAACCGTCATGTGTTTCACCATCTTCTCTTCACTTGACTAGCAGTCTAAAAACCTAATCACCGTCACGTGTTTCACTGTTCATCTTTTGCATGACTAGTAGTCTGAATACCTACTAACCGTCATGTTTTTCACCATCTTCTCTGCACATGACTAGTAGTCTAAAAACCTACTAACCGTCACGTGTCTCACTGTTTTTCTTTTGAATGACTAGTAGTCTGAACACCTACTAACCGTAATGTTTTTCACCATCTTCTCCGCACATGACTAGTAGTCTAAAAACCTACTAACCGTCACGTGTCTCACTGTTTTTCTTTTGCATGACTAGTAGTCTGAACACCTACTAACCGTCATGTTTTTCACCATCTTCTCTGCACATGACTAGTAGTCTAAAAACCTACTAACCGTCACGTGTCTCACTGTTTTTCTTTTGCATGACTAGTAGTCTGAACACCTACTAACCGTCATGTTTTTCACCATCTTCTCTGCACATGACTAGCAGTCTAAAAACCTAATCACCGTCACGTGTTTCACTGTTCATCTTTTGCATGACTAGTAGTCTGAATACCTACTAACCGTCATGTTTTTCACCATCTTCTCTGCACATGACTAGTAGTCTAAAACCTACTAACCGTCACGTGTCTCACTGTTTTTCTTTTGCATGACTAGTAGTCTGAACACCTACTAACCGTCATGTTTTTCACCATCTTCTCTGCACATGACTAGTAGTCTAAAACCTACTAACCGTCACGTGTCTCACTGTTTTTCTTTTGCATGACTAGTAGTTAGAACACCTACTAACCGTCGTGTTTTTCACCATCTTCTCTGCACATGACTAGTAGTCTAAAAACCTACTAACCGTCACGTGTCGCACTGTTTTTCTTTTGCATGACTAGTTGTCTAAAAAACCTACTAACCGTCATGTCTTTAACCATCTTCTCTGCACATAACTAGTAGTCTAAAAACCTACTAACCGTCACGTGTTTCAATATTTTTCTTTTGCATGACTAGTAGTCTTAACACCTACTAATCGTCACGTGTTTCACCATCTTCTCTGCACATGATAAGTAGTCCAAAAACATACTAACTATCACGTGTTTCACTCTTTTTCTTTTGCATAACTAGTAGTCTCATCACCTAACCGTCATGTCTTTCACCATCTTTTCTTCACATGACTAGTATTCTAAACACCTACTCACCGTCACGTGTTTCACCATCTTCTATTCACATGACTAGTAGTCTAAAACCATACTAACCGCCATGTGTTTCACTGTTTTTTCTTTTGCATGACTAGTAGTTTAAACACCTACTAACCGTCATATTTTTCACAATCTTCTCTGCACATGACTAGTAGTCTAAAACCTACTAACCGTCACGTGTCTCACTGTTTTTCTTTTGCATGACTAGTAGTCAGAACACCTACTAACCGTCATGTTTTTCACAATTTTCTCTGCACATGACTAGTAGTCTAAAACCCTACTAACTTTCACGTGTTTCACTGTTTTTTCTTTTGCATGACTTGTAGTCTAAACACATACTAACCGTCATGTATTTCACTATCTTCTCTTCTTTTTTTTGGATAAACCAGCTTTAAAATAAAAAAGGATAACCGAATTTACAGCCTACAAGGGGCATACCCCAGGAGGAAAAGAAAAGAAAGAAAAGAAAAGAAAATAGGCAACGCCAAAAGGCTACAAGGGATGAATGATAATCACTGTATCCAATCCATCTAGAAGAGGGAAGGAAAACAGCGCCAAAATGACCTAAAGCTTACAATAACCAATTTCATAACCCTGAAATACCCTGACTATACATGAGGTGGATTGCAACAACCAAAACCAAAATAGAGCAGAACTGTACAGCAGCATCACAGAACTTCAGAACTGCTGCTGTTGTTTCTGTGATGGGACCTTCAGAAGTTGGTCAGTTGGATAGATACAACTGAATGCTTTGCTCCATATAACAAATTGCTCCAACAGGTTTTAGCAGCTCTACACTTAACAGATTTCAAAAGTAGATCCTGCTCCACTATGTCCATGAAGTGTCCATAAGTGGTACCAACTACATCTGGTGCACAGACCATGTGGTGTCCATGAAGTGTCCAATGGACTGCTGCATCAGTTGTGTCCATCAGTTGTGAACATGAGTGGTAGAGTCCCCAACAGATTGCTCCAACAGGATTCACTACCATAACAGACCATAACTACAACTTCTGAGCTTGTACCTTACTATACAACAAAATACAATTCAATACAGAGGACGTCCCCCTCTGTGAAGGGAGATCCCATTGACAGCCCCCGATGGTTAGGCATAACTGAAAACAAAACCTACTACAAGGCAACAGAAAACCAGCAGAACTGATGCACAGCTGCAGAAAGGGTGGCTGCTGCGAGATGACCATCAGCATCTGTAGTAAGCATAAAAGGCAGCATTTGTTCCATAACAGAAATATCACCACTAAAGTAATAACACAATGCTCTAGAAAGCTCCAAGTTCACTCAAAACACTACAGAACTGTAGAATGACTGTAAAACTTCTGAACTTCTGAACTTCTGATACACATCTTCTGAACTTCAGAACTTCAGAACTTCAAACACAGTCAAAATCAAAAAACCATACAGAGGACTTCCCCCTCTGTGAAGGGAGATCCCATTGACAGCCCCCGATGGTTAGGCATAGAAACCTACTACGTCTATCAACTTCTGAATCTGCTACACCACTAGCAGGCTCAGAAACTTGGCATGAACTGAATTGAATCTGCTACACCACTCCCAATCCAGTATTACAGTTTAACACTAACAGATAGCAGCAGAACAGGTACTGAAGCAGAAATGCAGAACTTGCTATCAAAAACTGAACCTGCTAACTGAACTAGGGACTTTATCACAATTCAACAAACCCATATGCATATCAGTAGAAGCAACAACCAAGGGTGCTAGAGAATCTGCACCTCATGGATATTTAGATCAGGTTCAGTCACATTCAGCAGCCAGTTCACAAGGTCGACAGATGCAACAACTACTGAGACTGCATCTCAACTAACCACTGAACCAGTCATCAGTCAACAGCAGAAATGCAACTACTGAACCAAAACAGAGACTGCATCTCAACACACCACTCACTCTCAAGAACAAAACCAAGAGCTGGGTAACCCCTTCTCCCTCTTCTAATACTCACATGAATCCCCCACTAAATATTACCTCCTCTCACAAGGATTGAAGGGGAACTAGCACACAACTCACAGGGGACCTCACAATATAGTAGGGACACACACCTGCTGTTCAATCCATTGCAACCAAAGGGGTAAGTTAACTACCTGGATACTTAGAGGTAATAGGAGCCTAATAACTGCATGGCCCTTCTGAATCCCCCCATGAACTATAAACATTGCCCAAAGCAGCCTGCCTGCTGTCCATCCCTGCAGAGAAAGCATCTACAACCATGGCCACAAGTACACAAATACACAAATACACAAGTTCCTCATTACCCAATGCCCCAAACTCTAATAAACCTATTATTTTGTGAGCCTACTGGCAACTTTGGCAACGAATCAACCCACGAGACATGTGAGGAAAAGTTCTGACATGTGAGGCGATTAGGGCGATCCTGACATGGCCATGGAGAAACAGTGAACTCCCGTGATTCTCCCATGGCAGACGGTACAGTCTCTTTCTCGGAAGGGCTGGGTTGCAAAACCCAAGATTCAAATGAACTTCGTCGGAAGCAGAGGAGCTCTTTACATCACGTTGAGAGCCCAGCCCTCATTACACAAACCCCTCTCCCACCTTCTCCCAAATCGGCTAAAACAGCAGATCCCCAAACCATTATTGGGGTTCACAGCCCCAAAAACACCAAGACGAGTCCCGCACGTCAACTGCAACTAGAATCCGAGGCTCGGATGCTTGAAATTGTGGGTCATCTGGAAGATGAGCTCAACAAATCGGCAGACCCTTTCATCCTCGATGTTGTAACAGCCAAATTACAAAGTGTTCAGCAATCATGGAAGGAAGATCTTCAGAAGGAAGCGGAAGCGGAAGAGCGGAAGTTCTCCATGGCTGACGGCACCCTCTCTGGGGATACCGATCTACAATCCAGCAGAACCAGGTCGGTTCAGTCATCAACACCAAATGGATTTGGGGCTCACAGCCCTAAATCGACCAAGAACACAAGCCCGGCTCGTAAACTACAACAGGTTTTCTTCGAAGAAGGATTGAAGATAGACGCTGAACACAAGAACACAAGCCCTAACACTGCACAGAAAAGCAAGCAAGCACTATTCGAAGATGGTTTAGCAAAGGAAGCAGAAGCAAGGGCACGGGTGGTTCACCTCCATGGTAACACCTACCAGTTTCAGCGTACTCCATCTGAGGTAAGGAAACCAAACCCTAACGCTAGAAGAAATCCGTATGTAGAAGGGGACCCTGACATGGGGTATAGTTCAGAGGGCCCTCGACCTAGGTATACACCACAGCAGTTCCCACCTGCCAATGTTCTTAAATCTGGAGATACACCTCATGTATTTCCAGAAATGGCACCTAACTCTAAGCTACAGAATAATGGAAACCAAACAATCCGAAAACCTCCTTTTCCTACCCAACAACACCAAGTTAAGCCAAAGCCAAAAAACTGGGCTTCCCTGCTGCAGTCCCAAAGCCCCTCAATGGATATGAAGCTTGAGTTTTACCCTGACCTATTGAGAGGGAAAGAAGCCCAGGTAGAGATTGACATTGAACTAACTGATGTAGGCATGTGGAACAAATACTTAGTGGGCCATTTCCTTGATGGGAAAATGCCTTACCCCTTGGTTGCATCCACTGCTAGATATCAGTGGAAGGAATTATTTGTGGCTGTTAAGCCAGATGTTGGAGGATGCTATCTATTTGAATTTAGGGACGAACAGGCCAAACAACAGGTGTTGGATGGTGGTCCCTACTTTTTCTCTCAAAAATATTTGGTACTTAAAGATTGGCATCGCATGATGAGACCAGTTAAGGAACAACCTTCTCATATCCCAGCATGGGTCAAGTTACATAATCTACCCCTAGAGTTATGGAATCAGGAGTGTTTGAGCAGGGTGGCTAGTACCATTGGTAAGCCACTACATGTGGACCAAGCCACAGCTAAAACCTCAAGACAACCAGGTCTTCTGCACACAAAATCAACCACTGCTAGAATATGTATTGAAATTAGTGCTGAACATGAACTCCCAGATGATGTTAGAATTACTGTGGAGGGAGAATCAGTTGTGGTATCTATTGAATACCAAGTCTTACCTTCACTCTGCAAGGTATGTCAAGTTTTTGGCCACTCAACTGACCTATGCTCTAAGAAACCTTCTCCAATAATCAGCCAGCCACTTCAGGAATGGACTGTAGTAGGTAATGGGAAAGTAAGGACTGACCTGCCTTATACTAACCCTTGCTCTACCTCAACTGCCCTACCTGTCTCTACCAAGCAAAAGGGTGACCCCCAAGCAGAGCTTGCTGATTCAGATGATGTTTCAGAGGAAGAATTAGAAAAGGTGCTTGAGAGTATAGTGAGAAGTTCACAAGAGAATCCAATTCTGTCACAAAGTACAGAGCAGCCCCCCCCACTGATCCCAATTGTCAGCTCCTCCTATGCCATTGAGGAACCTGCTCAGTCTCTGCAAGGGCTTATTGAGCAACAAGAAGCCTCGGTACTAGCAGTCAGCAGTCACAATGGTTCAGAGGAACAGCTTAACAACAATAAGGAATCAATCTCCTTCAGTCAGGAGGTTATCCCTAGTCCTGCAGTTCCAACCAGATCAGCAGCTAAGAAAGCTGCCTACTTAGCTGCAAAGCTAAGAATTCAAGAGCCTCCTGACCCTGGAGTTCCTGACATCAAACTGCAGAAGGGGGGCTCTTCCAAAGCTGGGCAAAAAGGGAAGCAGAAGAGATGGGGCTCTTCCAACAGATCAGGGAAGTAACTTTCTGTCATTGTGTTTTTGTCCACATATAGTTTATCAGTGTTATTGTTTTTAACTCCCATTCATACTGATTCCAAACTTTGTGGTTATATTTAGTATTCTTAATGGATTGCTCACCTATACATTTTGGTTTTTGGAATTTGAGAGGTCTTAATGACCCTCTCAAGCAGAGGGAGGCAAAAAATTGGGTCATTAATAAGAAATTATCCTTAATAGGATTGATTGAACATAAAATAAAAGAACCCAAGGTTTCTAAAATTGTCAACACAATGCTCCCTCAATGGAATTTTGTTAGCAACCATTCCAGTTCCCCAATGGGTAGAATTCTGATTTGTTGGAATCCTCTAGTGTTTAATGTGCAAGTGCTACATCAATCCAATCAATTTATCCATTGTAAAGTGCAATCTTGTGATGGCCAATACTCTTTTGTTGCCACCTTTGTCTATGGAGCTTCTTGTTACATTGATAGACAGCAACTTTGGGCTGCTTTACAGCAGCTCTGTGTTGCTACACCTTGGGTGGTTCTAGGTGATTTCAATGCTATAAAGTCTCCTTTGGAAAAAGTAGGTGGGGATACTACCTGGTCACCCTGGATGGAGGAGTTTAATTCTTGTCTACATTCAACTGAATTAGTGGACCTTAGATACTCTGGCTGCCAATTCACTTGGTCTAATAAGCAACTAGGAGATACCCACATTAGCACCAAGATCGATAGGGTTCTAGTCAATGAATGTTGGATCAAGGACTTCTGTTGGTCCAATGCTCATTTTCTAAGCCCTGGAGTGTCTGATCACTCTCCTGCTGTTGTGTATTTGACAGCTGGCTTACCCTCTAGGATTAGGCCGTTCAGGTTCTTTAATTTTTTGGCTGAACACCCTAAATTCCTTGATACGGTTCAGAGTGTTTGGAGGAGGGTTATCATTGGTAATCCAATGTTTTGTGTATGTGAGAAACTTAAACATTTACAGAAGGACCTTAAACAACTGAACACTCAAGAGTTCAGTGATCTGTCTACCAGGGTGGCCTCCTATAAACAACAATTGGAAGCCATCCAAAGAGACCTTGGCTCTAATCCCACAGATCCCTTTAAACAAGCCACTGAAAGGGAACTGTGTAAGCAATATCTAGTTTATGCTAGAGCAGAAGAAAGTTTTGCCAAACAAAAGTCACGAATTCAGTGGTTAAAGTTGGGGGATCAATGTTCCTCATTTTTCTTCAAAACCATTACCAATTCTAGAAATAGGAACAGAATTTCTAGCTTGGTTTTGGAAGATGGGTCTGTCACTCAGGACATTGAGTTGGTTAAGAACACTTTCATCAATCACTACACCAACTTATTAGGCACCAAACATTTGAGTACCTACACTGGATCCTCTAGAGTGCAACAATTAATCACTAGGAAACTCTCCTCATCCCAAAGTTTGGAAATGGTAATGGGAGTAACTGACAAAGAGATCAAGGACACTTTCTGGTCTCTTAATCCTCAAAAAGCACCTGGTCCAGATGGCTACAACGCTGGTTTTTTCCATAAGGCTTGGCCAGTGATAGGTCATGAGGTGACCTCGGCTGTTAAGCTCTTTTTTAGATCTGGCCAATTATTAAAGAGAGCAAACGCCACATTAGTTGCTCTGGTCCCTAAAGTCCCCAACCCTTCTAAGGTAGGGGACTACAGGCCTATCTCGTGCTGTAATGTGGTCTACAAATGTATAGCTAAAATTCTAGCTAACAAAATCAAGCCTGTCCTTCCATCCCTTATTGATCCTGCCCAATCTGGATTTGTCCAAGGTAGGCGGATAGCCGATAACATTTTCCTTACTCAGGAATTAATGAGGGGTTACCATAAGCATTCCCCATCCCCTAGGTGTGCCATGAAGGTGGATATTATGAAGGCATATGACAATGTCAGATGGGATTTTCTTTGGGATGTCCTTGCATCCATGAATTTCCATCCTAAGATGATCCAGTGGTTGAAGGCCTGTGTCTCCACAGCTAATTATTCTTTGTGCTTTAATGGGGAGGCAATAGGATACATTCCTGGGCAGAAAGGTTTACGACAAGGTGACCCCTTGTCTTCTTACCTGTTCGTCATTGTCATGGAGGTCTTGACTTGTATCCTTAAGGAAAAGACCCTCCTTCCCGACTTTAAGTTCCATTGGAGATGTGGATCCACCAAACTTGTCAACCTTTGCTTTGCAGATGATCTTATGATTTTCTGCAAAGGTGAGGTGAGTTCCATAACTCACATAAAAGACTCTCTGACTGAATTTGAGAATTTATCTGGACTCTCTCCTAGTCCTACCAAGAGTAACATTTTCCTCTCTGGTATTAATCCTTCCACAAAATCAGCCATCCTGAATATTCTAGGTTTCCAGGAGGGGTCCTTGCCAGTAAGGTACTTGGGGGTACCTCTTCTGTCTACCAAACTCAAGCACACTGATTGTAAAGTCATGGTTGACAGAATTTTGGCCAAGACCAAAGCATGGACACATAGGTATTTGTCTTATGCTGGTAGAATTCAATTAATAAAATCAATACTGTTTTCAATGCAAACTTACTGGTCATCTCTCTTTATTATCCCTAAAAAGGTAATTAAAGAGGTTGAATCTATTCTTAGAGCCTTTTTTTGGTCAGGCCCGGACCTTAAAAAGACAGGTGCAAAAGTTTCGTGGGAACATCTATGTTCCCCTTTCAAAGAAGGTGGCTTGGGCTTTAAATCTATGGAGATTTGGAACAAGGCAGCCGTAGCAAAGCACATTTGGTTCCTTGTCTCGGGTGGGGAACAATCAATGTGGTGCCAATGGGTTAAGTCATACTTACTTAAGGGTAAAAGTTTTTGGAGTGTAAAAACTCCGAGTAACCCCTCATGGGTTTGGAGGAAAATACTCAACCTTAGGCCACTCATCCAACCCTACATTAACTATAAAATTGGGGATGGCCACTCAACCTCTTTGTGGTTTGACAACTGGCATCCTCTTGGCCCCCTTCTGCAAAAGTTTGGGACTAGAATTGTCTACGATTCAGGGTTACTCAAGGATGCCACTGTGAAGGATATCATTATGAACAATCAATGGGCCTTCCCAATGACCCAAACCCCTGACCTCAATGATGTGAGATCTGAATTACAATCTGTCCCCATCAATGATTCCATTGGGGATAGATGTATTTGGACTCTCACTGCATCTGGTAAATTCACCATTTCATCCCTATGGGAAAATTTGAGGACTCAGTATCCTACCATCACTTGGTGTAAAGTGATTTGGTTTTCTGGTCATATTCCTAGGTGCAGTGTGATCTCTTGGTTGGCCATTCTCAATAGATTATCAACAGAGGATAGATTAGTTTCATTTGCCATGAAATCCTCATCCATTTGTAGTCTGTGTTTGGGTGTTGAATCCCGTGACCACCTGTTCTTTGACTGTCCAATGGCTACACAGATCAGGGGAATTCTGTCCCCTAAGACCCCCCACATGGCTGGTCTGACATCCTGGCAACAATGGGTGAGTAGGTTGTCCAATCTGCAAGGTAAATCCTTGGCCATCACAGTTACGAAACTGGTTTTCACAGTCTATGTCCATCACTTATGGATTGAAAGGAATTATAGGAAATTTCAGAACATTAGCTGCCCCCCTGGAGTGGTTGCTAACAAAATTTCAGATACTGTTAGGTTTAGGTTGCTTTCATTATCCAAGTTTAAGGGACCTTCACTTTTACTTTCTTTGTGGAACATTCATGATTAACATATTTCGAAAGAAAAGTGGATTCTACTCATATTATTACATTTGCAGGTCACAGGTCAAGGGGTGCAGCCTCAAACTATATCCCTTGATTGTATGAGTCTCCATGTTCAGCAAGAGAGTCTGCTATTACTCCTACTTACACAGGTTGTTATTTTATCCTGCTATTACCCCTACAGTTGCTGGCTCTCTGCATCTCTGAGTTCAGTAGCCATAGCCCAAGGGTTCAGCAATCTTACCTGAGTCTACTATTACTCCTACTTACACAGGTAGTTATCTTATACTCTGGTGTGTGTAGGAGAGTTATGAAGGTGTGTGAGGGTGAGCTCTGATAGAGTCTACTATTACTCCACACATGTCAGTGGAGGGAGAATTAGCTCTGTTGTTGTTCATTGTGTGTTCGTATATTACTAAACTGATGCATATTGCTATGGTTTCCCCTTTTGGAGCTGATGCATATTACTTCATTGTGTGCTGTCCTGTTCTGTTAGTAGTTGCTGACTGATGGGCAGCCCAACTTCATTGTGTGCTGTCCTGTTCTTAGCTTAATTTATCAATGCATAGCAGGTTCAGTTTCCAGTTATGTTATGCCTGAGCTTAATTTGTGAGCTTAGTGGAATTGGTTCATGGACACAATGGGGATGAGCTGTAATGGTTCATTTACACTTGGTTAAAATGTTCTGAACCTGTTTTGGCTGTCCTATGTTCTGAGCTGTAGCAGGTTTTGTTTTCAGTTATGCCTAACCATCGGGGGCTGTCAATGGGATCTCCCTTCACAGAGGGGGACGTCCTCTGTATAGTTTTGTATATGTTTTCAGTATGGTATAGTATTGTTCAGCTCCTATCCCTTCACTGGTGTATTCAGAACTGCTGCAGCTTCTCTGCAGCAGCTCCTATCTCTTTGTGGTTGCTGATACCTGTGTTTGGGAGCTTCAGAAGCTCACAAGTCTGTCACAATACAAGAGTGCAATGTGCAAAGTGCAATGTCCAACAATTCAGAAGTAAGGTTCAAGGTATGAGAGGAGAGTATGCAAGGTTCAAGCTACAATGCATCAGTTCTGAATCAGTTCTGCATCAGATGAAGCTGAATCAGTTCTGCATCTGAACTGCTGCTGTGTAATGTAGTGTGTTCTAATGTAGTGTGTCAAGTAAGTAAGTAATGGTTGTTTGGAAGCTTCAGCAGTTCAGTTTATGTTGTTGTGTCCATCAGCAGCAGCCTTGCTGGTCGTGTATCATCAGCAGCAGCCTTCCTTGTTCTGCACATCAGCAGCATGCTTCTGCACATCTGACTGTTTTGGAAGACTGTTTATAGTGACTCAAAGGGACTGCACCAGTCTTGAATGCTTCATCAGTACTCCCAAACTGAATGAAGATACTGTGTTCCAAACTCTTTGGGAGATTCAGAGGATACACAAGAGTGAATTCCACTGAAAAAACCTAAGTTTAGTAAAAAACCCAAGTTAAGAGCCTTGAATGAAGCTTCTTTTGTAATGCTTAAGAGCCTACTTACACGTGCTGTTTTCCCTCCCTCTACAAGATGGATTGGAAACATCGCATTTCATTTCATTTCATTTACTCCATGTAGCCTTTTGGCGTAGCTAAATTTTTTTTTTCTTTCTTTAATCTTTGTTTTCTTTTCCTCCTGGGGTATGCCCCTTGTAGGCTGTATATTCGTTTATTCTCTTTTTATTTCAAGCTATTTTACCCAAAAAAAAAAAAAAAACAAAAAAAAAAAACTTTGGCAACGAAAGTAATCTACCCTTAACCATGTTAAAGATTTTGTGAACAACAACTTCCCAGGTGCTATTTGTATTTTGAAACTTCCTTAAGTTCCTCTCTATCCAAATATGATACACTGTAGTAGTGAATATCAACTTAGAGACAACATTCTTTAGGGATTTTCCCCTAAATGAGGAGAAGTGGGTAATCCATGCTGTCCAAGACTTAGGGGGCCAACTTGTATCCATTTTTTCCAAAATAGCATTCCAGACCCGTGTGGAAAAACTACAATTGAAGAACAAATGATCATGGTTTTCACTACCATGGCAAAAACTGCATTGGGAAATTGATTTAATCCCAAACAGGACTAATCTATCCTCAGTGGAGAGTCTACCCTGGATGGCCAGCCATGTAATGAAGCTACACTTAGGTATATGGCCTGAAAACCAAACAGCCTTGTGCCAATTAACCTTGGGGAAAGAAACCCTCAGTTCCTCCCATAGAGAGGCTATGCTAAATTGTCCAGATGCATTTAGAGTCCATCTAACTTGGTCCCTGGAGCCCCGCAACGGTGGGAGAAGCCGTCTAACTTCATTCAACTCCCATGTTTGCGTGATTGGGAAAGTCCAACTAGAATTGTGAACTATGTGGGACACTTTGGCACTCAAGGGAAGGCCAGAGTCGTAAACAATTCTGGAACCAAACTTATCCAACAACGGGCCTAACGGATGCCAAAGGTCATACCACATGGATGTGTTCTCCCCATTGCCAATAACATGACGAATGAAGGGATGGACTAAATGTCTTAGATTAAGTAATTTACGCCAAACCCAAGAGGGGTCAGCTGGCATTTTAAGACTCCAAAAATTCCTACCCTTTAATAAATAGGATTTAACCCATTGGCACCACATGGATTGCTCTCCCCCGGAGATCAAGAACCATATATGCTTGGCAACCGCAGCCTTATTCCATACCTCCATAGATTTGAACCCAAGACCCCCCTCATCTTTAGGAGCACATAACTGCTCCCAAGCTATCTTAGCCCCTGATCTTTTAAGGTCAGGGCCAGACCACAAAAAGGCCCTAAGGATAGATTCAACTTCCTTGATGACCTTTTTTGGTAAAATGAACAGGGAGGACCAATACGTTTGCATTGAGAACAAGATGTTCTTGATAAGCTGGACTCTCCCCGCATAAGTAAGGTCCCTATTAGTCCAACTTCTAGTTTTGGCTGTGATACTATCAACCAGCCTTTGACAGTCCACAGCTTTGAGTTTAGTAGATAACAATGGGACTCCCAAATATCTCACTGGGAGAGAACCCTCCTTAAATCCCAAATCATGCAGAATAGTCTCCTTAACTCCCACACTAACACCAGAGAAGAATATGCTACTCTTACCAGTGCTTGGGGAGAGACCAGAAAGAGCCTCAAACTCAGTCAACGCTTCCTTGATGAGTTTGATCGAAGAAAGCTCTCCCTTGCAAAATATCATTAGGTCATCAGCAAAGCACAGGTTTATCAATTGATTAGTTTTACATCTCCAGTGAAAATGAAAGCCCGGGAGCTGGGCTTTCTCCTTAAGTAAAATCGTAAGAACTTCCATCACAATAACAAATAGATACGGGGATAAAGGATCCCCTTGTCTCAGCCCCTTCCTCCCTTTAATGTACCCCGTCACTTCCCCATTAATACATAGGGAGTAGTTTGCAGTGGTAACACATGCTTGAAGCCACTTAATCATTGTAGGATGGAAGTTCATGGCAGACAGGACATCCCAAAGAAATTCCCATCTAACGTGGTCATATGCTTTCATTATGTCAACTTTCATGGCACACCTAGGGGAAGGAGAGGATTTGTGGTACCCTCTCATGAGTTCTTGGGTGAGGAAAATGTTATCAGCGATTCTCCTTCCTTTCACAAATCCTGATTGGACAGGATCTATGAGCAAAGGAAGAGCAGATTGCAATCTCTTGGCTAAAATCCGAGAGATGCATTTGTAAATGGTATTGCAGCAAGAAATGGGCCTAAAGTCACCCACCCTAGAAGGGTTTGGAACCTTAGGAACAAGAGCTACAATAGTGGAATTAGCTTTGGTGAGCAGTTGTCCAGACCTGAAGAAGTTCTGGACAGCTGAAGTGACCTCTCTCCCAATGACTGACCATGCTTTCCTAAAAAATCCTCCATTATACCCATCAGGGCCAGGTGCTTTGGTGGGATTAATAGACCAAATGGTCTCTTTGATCTCCAAATCTGAGACAGGGGAGACCATGTTAAGACTTAGCTCAGGGCTGAGTTTATTCCTGATTAATTGACCCACTCTAGTTGATCCCAGATGAGGGGTGGGATGGGACGTGCCAAAAAGAGTTTTGTAAAAGTTAACAAACTCTTCTTTGATAACCATGAGGTCATGTGTGGTAGATCCGTCATTTAATTCTAAACATGTTATTTTGCTCCTATTCCTCCTATTGGTCACAGCTTTAAAGAAATAGGACGTACATTGATCTCCAAGTTTCAACCATTGTATTCTAGACTTTTGTTTTGCTAAACTTTCCTCAGCCCTAAGCAGTGAGATGTATTGTTTGTGTAACACTCTCTCTTGTTCTATAGTAGCGCTGTTACTTGGATGAGAGCCTAAAATTGCTTGTATGTTTTCTAAAGCTTGCTTAGTGGTACTCACCCTCACAGAGATGCCACTAAACTCTTCCTTATTAAGTTGCTTCAAGTCATGTTGAAGGCGTTTAAGCTTCGCACACACACAGAACATGGGGTTCCCAAGTGCAATTGTCCTCCAGCTCCTTTGGACAATTGCAAGGAAATGAGGGTGGTCAGCAAGGAAGTCAAAAAACCTGAAGGGTTTGATTGACCTACTTGGATTGGGCTGGACAAACACCACTCCTGGAGAATGGTCTGAAATTCCAGGCACCAAAAATTGAGCCGATGAATGGGAGAATGTTCTCATCCAAGGCTCATTCACTAAGACCCTATCAATTTTGGACGCCACAAAATGAGGAGGGACCTGCTTATTGGACCACGTAAATAAGCACCCTGAAAACCTAAGGTCATCAAGCTCGGAGGAGAACAAACAGTGATTAATGTCATCCATGGGAGGATACCACTGTGCATTCCCCCCAACTTTCTCCCTAGGATGCCTAATAGCATTAAGGTCACCAATGACCACCCAGGGAGAAGAGGACCTAAACTGGGAAAGGCTAAGCCAAAGAGATCTACGGTCTGAGATAGAGTTTGCCCCATAGACCATAGTGACCAAAAATAATGCACTCCCATCTTTGGGGTGAACTAGACAATGGATAAATTGATCTGCCTGACATAACACTGTAAGAGACAAGACACTAGGGTCCCATCCAACAAAAATCCTCCCTAAAGCAGCTTGGGGGTAATTGTTCACAAAACTCCAACCAGGACAAATGAATTGGGTGATTCTATCTGCCCAATTTGCCTTTATTTTATGCTCAAGAAGACCAACTAGACTCAAATTATTGGTGTTCACAAAAGATTTTGCCGCTTTTTGCTTAATGGGGTCATTCAGACCACGAATATTCCAAAAACCTAAGTTAAAAGCTCGTAGCGACATTAGAAACAAAACACAAGGTAACAACAATAAGCAGATACTGAAAGAAGTAATACTACAACATTCAAAAGGATATCAAAAAGGATATCATTTATTCCTCCTCTTGGAGCTGCTACTCCACTTTTTGTTGTTGTTTTTACCACTGACCTTGTTATTATGAGAAGTCGGACCCTTAGAATTCTGACTGGATGCCTCACCCTTTCCTGCTACAGATTTATCATCCGGAGGGACTGGTTTCACTAAAGGAGCAGGTTGGGCAGGGACAATTACAGATTCAGGAACCTGAGGATGATTGGTTGGACTGCCCTCCACATTGCAATGCAGGACAGCAGCCAGAACAGCAGCTTCAGCAGCCATAGCAGCCTCAACAGCAGCCATATCAGGGACCAGAACAGCAGCCATATCTGCTGCCATTTCAGCAGCCATAACAGAATTGCCCTTCAGCACATCCCCTTCAGAGTCACTTCCACTTATGTCCACCTCTGTGACCTTGGGCATTGACGTATTTACCACAGCCACCACAGAAACTGTAGCTGCATCCAGTGCAACTGAACCTCCTACATTGTTTCCAGTGGTTCCTTTCCCAACAGTTTGCCAATCCTTGTTTGGATTTCCACGATTTTGTGCTTGTATATGAGGGATGGACCATGGACATTTGGGAGTGGCATGGCCAAAAACCTTACACTCTGAGCAGACCGGAGGCATTAATTGGTATTCCACCCTAACTGACACACTCTCCCCATCCACTGTGACCTGAATGTCATCTGGGAGTTCATCAGCAGCCTCAATTTCCACACACACTCTAGCATATGCAAGCCTAGTCTTTTTTTCTGTAGCTTGATCAACATGTTTGGGCTGACCAATTGCACTGGCCACCCTGCTTAACCCCTCTTCTGTCCAACACTCTGGGGGCAAATTATGGAGCTTAACCCAGGTAGGGATAGAGGATGGAGAGATCTTAGAAGGAGACATCATTCTTCTCCATTTCTTTAGAACAATAAATTTTTGGGAGAAGAACCAAGGCCCCCCTTCTAGGACTGCAATTTGACTAGCTTCATCCTTAAATTCAAAATATAAGAACCCTGCATTATCCGACTTGACTGACAACAGGCCATACTTAGTCAACTTGCCCCACTGTTTATGGGCAGTTGAGTTAGCTAGTCTAAAATCCATCCTATCATCTAGGAAATGACCAACCAAGCAATGTGACCAACAATTCTCATCCAAGTGAGTGATATCAAGTTCAACCACAGCATTCTTCCCTCTCTTTAATTCTGGAAAGAAATCTAACTTCATATTACTAGAGGGCCCTTGGGACCTAAAAAGGGAGGCCCAGTTCTTATTATTTTGTAACGGACGGTTCATATTTTTAGACTTAGTTACAGGGTTAGTACTTGTGGATGCATCAGCCACTGGGTTTGGAACCAAACCCGACTTTTGTACTTGTACTTGAGTTGGGGGATGATATCGGGGTTTAGTAACCTCGATAGGAACCCCTCGGTTCGGGTCTCCTTCTACGTAGGGATTTCCCCTAGAATTAGACATTATCGTAGGATTAGGATTAAATTTCCAAACCTCTGGGGGAGTACGCTGAAACTGGTACGTGTTACCATGGAGATGGGTTACCCTTGCTCTTGCTTTAGCTTCCTTTTCCAGTTCCTCCTCAAATAGAGCTTGCTGCGATTTCTGAGCCCCAGACCCATTTGCGACCTCAGTTTCTACCCTCAAACTCTCCTCGAAGAAGACCTGTTGTAGCTTACGCGCTGAATTCGAAGCCTCAGCCGACTTAGGGCTATGAGCTCCAAATCCGTTTGGTGATGCATGAACCGAGCTTATTCTGGTGGAATTAAGAGGGCTAATAGGTTCATGGATGCCTTTCTGCTTCCGTCGGATCTCATTAGAATCGATGACTTTACCCCCAAAACCCTCCGCCATCAGCTTTGAAGGACTGGAGAGCTTAGCCGATTTAGGGCTGGAAAGCCTACTAACCGTCACGTGTTTCACTATTTTTATTTTGCATGACTTGTAGTCTAAACACCTACTAACCGTCATGTGTTTCACCATCTTCTATTCACATGACTAGTAGTCTAAAACCCTACTAACCGTCACGTGATTCACTGTTTTTATTTTGCATGACTAGTAATCTAAACACCTACTAACCGTCATGTGTTTCACCATCTTCTATTCACATGACTAGTAGTCTAAAACCCTACTAACCGTCACGTGTTTCACTGTTTTTCTTTTGCATGACTAGTAGTCTAAACACCTACTAACCGTCATGTGTTTCACCATCTTCTCTTCACTTGACTAGCAGTCTAAAACCTAATCACCGTCACGTGTTTCACTGTTCATCATTTGCATGACTAGTAGTCTGAACACCTACTAACCGTCATGTTTTTCACCATCTTCTCTGCACATGACTAGTAGTCTAAAAACCTACTAACCGTCACGTGTCTCACTGTTTTTCTTTTGCATGACTAGTAGTCTGAACACCTACTAACCGTAATGTTTTTCACCATCTTCTCCGCACATGACTAGTAGTCTAAAAACCTACTAACCGTCACGTGTCTCACTGTTTTTCTTTTGCATGACTAGTAGTCTGAACACCTACTAACCGTCGTGTTTTTCACCATCTTCACTGCACATGATTAGTAGTCTCAAAAACCTACTAACCGTCACGTGTCGCACTGTTTTTCTTTTGCATGACTAGTAGTCTGAACACCTACTAACCGTCATGTTTTTCACCATCTTCTCTGCACATGACTAGTAGTCTAAAAACCTACTAACCGTCACGTGTTTCAATGTTTTTCTTTTGCATGACTAGTAATCTTAACACCTACTAACCGTCACGTGTTTCACCATCTTCTCTGCACATGACAAGTAGTCCAAAAACCTACTAACTATCACGTGTTTCATTGTTTTTCTTTTGCATAACCAGTAGTCTCAACACCTAACCGTCATGTCTTTCACCATCTTTTCTTCACATGACTAGCAGTCTAAACACCTACTCACCGTCACGTGTTTCACCATCTTCTATTCACATGACTAGTAGTCTAAAACCATACTAACCGTCATGTGTTTCACTGTTTTTTCTTTTGCATGACTAGTAGTCTAAACACCTACTAACCGTCATGTGTTTCACCATCTTCTCTTCACTTGACTAGCAGTCTAAAAACCTAATCACCGTCACGTGTTTCACTGTTCATCTTTTGCATGACTAGTAGTCTGAATACCTACTAACCGTCATGTTTTTCACCATCTTCTCTGCACATGACTAGTAGTCTAAAAACCTACTAACCGTCACGTGTCTCACTGTTTTTCTTTTGCATGACTAGTAGTCTGAACACCTACTAACCGTCGTGTTTTTCACCATCTTCACTGCACATGATTAGTAGTCTCAAAAACCTACTAACCGTCACGTGTCGCACTGTTTTTCTTTTGCATGACTAGTAGTCTGAACACCTACTAACCGTCATGTTTTTCACCATCTTCTCTGCACATGACTAGCAGTCTAAAAACCTAATCACCGTCACGTGTTTCACTGTTCATCTTTTGCATGACTAGTAGTCTGAATACCTACTAACCGTCATGTTTTTCACCATCTTCTCTGCACATGACTAGTAGTCTAAAACCTACTAACCGTCACGTGTCTCACTGTTTTTCTTTTGAATGACTAGTAGTCTGAACACCTACTAACCGTAATGTTTTTCACCATCTTCTCTGCACATGACTAGTAGTCTAAAAACCTACTAACCGTCACGTGTCTCACTGTTTTTCTTTTGCATGACTAGTAGTCTGAACACCTACTAACCGTCGTGTTTTTCACCATCTTCACTGCACATGATTAGTAGTCTCAAAAACCTACTAACCGTCACGTGTCGCACTGTTTTTCTTTTGCATGACTAGTAGTCTGAACACCTACTAACCGTCATGTTTTTCACCATCTTCTCTGCACATGACTAGTAGTCTAAAAACCTACTAACCGTCACGTGTTTCAATGTTTTTCTTTTGCATGACTAGTAATCTTAACACCTACTAACCGTCACGTGTTTCACCATCTTCTCTGCACATGACAAGTAGTCCAAAAACCTACTAACTATCACGTGTTTCACTGTTTTTCTTTTGCATAACCAGTAGTCTCAACACCTAACCGTCATGTCTTTCACCATCTTTTCTTCACATGACTAGCAGTCTAAACACCTACTCACCGTCACGTGTTTCACCATCTTCTATTCACATGTCTAGTAGTCTAAAACCATACTAACCGTCATGTGTTTCACTGTTTTTTCTTTTGCATGACTAGTAGTTTAAACACCTACTAACCGTCATGTGTTTCACCATCTTCTCTTCACTTGACTAGCAGTCTAAAAACCTAATCACCGTCACGTGTTTCACTGTTCATCATTTGCATGACTAGTAGTCTGAACACCTACTAACCGTCATGTTTTTCACCATCTTCTCTGCACATGACTAGTAGTCTAAAAACCTACTAACCGTCACGTGTTTCACTGTTTTTACTTTTGCATGACTAGTAGTCTAAACACATACTAACCGTCATGTGTTTCACTATCTTCTCTTCACATGACTAGTAGTCTAAAAGCCTACTAACCGTCACGTGTTTCACTATTTTTATTTTGCATGACTTGTAGTCTAAACACCTACTAACCGTCATGTGTTT
Source organism: Rhododendron griersonianum (assembly GCA_018127125.1). Taxonomy (NCBI): domain Eukaryota; kingdom Viridiplantae; phylum Streptophyta; class Magnoliopsida; order Ericales; family Ericaceae; genus Rhododendron; species Rhododendron griersonianum. Next base: position 27,387,282 of record CM030791.1, on the reverse strand, counting down.
CACCATCTTCTATTCACATGACTAGTAGTCTAAAACCCTACTAACCGTCACGTGTTTCACTATTTTTATTTTGCATGACTTGTAGTCTAAACACCTACTAACCGTCATGTGTTTCACCATCTTCTATTCACATGACTAGTAGTCTAAAACCCTACTAACCATCACGTGTTTCACTGTTTTTTTCTTTTGCATGACTAGTAGTCTAAACACCTACTAACCGTCATGTGTTTCACCATCTTCTCTTCACTTGACTAGCAGTCTAAAAACCTAATCACCGTCACGTGTTTCACTGTTCATCTTTTGCATGACTAGTAGTCTGAATACCTACTAACCGTCATGTTTTTCACCATCTTCTCTGCACATGATTAGTAGTCTAAAAACCAACTAACCGTCACGTGTCTCACTGTTTTTCTTTTGAATGACTAGTAGTCTGAACACCTACTAACCGTAATGTTTTTTCACCATCTTCTCTGCACATGACTAGTAGTCTAAAAACCTACTAACCGTCACGTGTCTCACTGTTTTTCTTTTGCATGACTAGTAGTCTGAACACCTACTAACCGTCGTGTTTTTCACCATCTTCACTGCACATGATTAGTAGTCTCAAAAACCTACTAACCGTCACGTGTCACACTGTTTTTCTTTTGCATGACTAGTAGTCTGAACACGTGACACAAAATAGCGATAGAAATTCTGGGAGCTTCTCTCTCTAGCCTAGAGAGAGAAAGCTCCCTCCAATCCAGCCGGCTCCTCCTCCGGCCAGCAGTAGCAGCAACATGGAGTCATCCGGGCAAGGGATCCTCTCTCCTTAGAGAGTCTCTCCTCCACCGCCCTCCACAGCCGACAGCCTCGGGCTGTCTCTCCTCCACCGCCCTCCGCCGCTCCGGCCAGATTTCTGGTCTGGTTCGGTCGACCTCACACTGGTCCAGTCGCCGTGGCTCAACAGCCGTAGGCGTGGTCTCCAACCTCAACCTCGCCGTGAACCGGTGGGCAACTTTATTGGGATCTGCACCGGGCAGATCTGAACGTACAACTGCCATTAATGGCCAATCACAGCCAGGGCGATGCAGTCGCCGTGGGACCAGCCCCGCCGCCGCCGTGGGGATTAGCCGCCGTGGGGCACAACTCCAAGCCGTGGGTTCTCTCCGACGTGGGAACCCATTCCCAACCCCGCCGCCGCCGTGGGTTCTTCCCAGCCCCGCCGCCGTGGGGCTTAGCCGTGGGTCTACCAGCCATGGTTTTGCCCCTCGAACGGAGGAGGGTTCGTCCATGGTCGGAGGTGGGTAGCCCCAACAGCCATGGCCGCCGGTCATGGTCGATCAAAGTTTTCAGATCCACAGGTCGTTGGTCGGTACAGCAGCGACCAGGCACTTTTGGGCTCAACAGCCGCCGGCTGTCGCAGGTGCAGCCACCTCCTGTACGGCTCGGGCACTGGCCCTAGTCATCGGGCCAGTCAGGGCGTCAACAGCCGAGCGAGCCAGGCCGGGCAGGCCATCCGTGAGTGGCTCGGGCAAACAGCCAGCCCGGGCCATGCAGCAGGCAGCAGCAGCAGCCGGCCGCGGCAGCAGGCAGCAGCAGGCTGCAGCCGCCCGATGGCAGGCCAGCCCGGGCAGGTAAGCCGGCTGGGTGGCCCGGGCAGTGGGGCATTTTAATATTCAGTCATGCTATGTACAGTTTTTGCATTTATCTTGTTGCTGGACTTATGGGCCAGTTTACTGATAGTTTTGGCAACCCCCGATAGGCGGTCATCTGTTGGACTGAAATCGGGGGTCGGGCTCGTTGTCGAGCCTTTTATATCCCTAGAACCAGCGTTTTTTGCTCTGAGGTCGAGTGTAGTATTCTTGTGGTCGTGGCTATTATTGATTAGATTAGACTCTAGGGGTAGCCCGCAGTAGCAGCAGCTGTAGGAGCCGATGATTAGATTATGGATGGAGTTTGATTGAGCAAGGTAGTTGCCGGAGCAGTCATTGACTAGATTGGTGGTTCCTCACTGATTGAAAGGGGTTGCTTTGCAGTCTGTTTCTTATTAGGTTTGGTGGTTGCACTGATCGAAAAGAGCAGATTGGTCCACTTGAGGTTCGAGTGGCTACTTTTGGTGGCCTTTCTTTCTGTTCCGCTTTGAGTCGTTAGCGAGCCTAGGGGATTTGGGCGAGGATGTAGTAGTCAGGGTGGAATGGGCGTGGTGTGCAGGGTACTTAGCAGGGTAGCCTTGTCGGATGCCGTCATCCCCTGGTCGAGCCTCTCTCTGCCCGAGTTCCTCTGTAGTAGTTGACTTCTGTTGAGCGGGTATTATGCTTGCTTTGGGGTGATGGATGTCTCGGGTCTTGATTTTCTTAGCCCAGCCTAGGAGGAGGAGGATCTCTCCTCAGCGTTGGTTTTCATGTGGTCCACGTTGACCATGACTATCTACTTCATTTACTTTATTTCCTAGCCTGGCGGGTTGTGCCAGGAATAGTTCAATTTCATATCAGTACATTTCATGGTTATGTCACTTTATTTTACTCTCCATGCGGGTTGTGCATGGTTACTGTACTTTTATCATTCTTTTTTTTTTTTTCCTTTCTTTTCCTCCTGGGGTATGCCCCTTGTAGGCTGTACATTCGATTAACCTTTTTTAATTTCAAGCTAAATTAACCACAAAAAAAAAAAAAAAAAAAAAGTCTGAACACCTACTAACCATCATGTTTTTCACCATCTTCTCTGCACATGACTAGTAGTCTAAAAACCTACTAACCGTCACGTGTTTCAAGGTTTTTCTTTTGCATGACTAGTAATCTTAACACCTACTAACCGTCACGTGTTTCACCATCTTCTCTGCACATGACAAGTAGTCCAAAAACCTACTAATTATCACGTGTTTCACTGTTTTTCTTTTGCATAACCAGTAGTCTCAACACCTAACCGTCATGTCTTTCACCATCTTTTCTTCACATGACTAGCAGTCTAAACACCTACTCACCGTCACGTGTTTCACCATCTTCTATTCACATGACTAGTAGTCTAAAACCATACTAACCGTAATGTGTTTCACTGGTTTTTCTTTTGCATGACTAGTAGTTTAAACACCTACTAACCGTCATGTGTTTCACCATCTTCTCTTCACTTGACTAGCAGTCTAAAAACCTAATCACCGTCACGTGTTTCACTGTTCATCATTTGCATGACTAGTAGTCTGAACACCTACTAACCGTCATGTTTTTCACCATCTTCTCTGCACATGACTAGTAGTCTAAAAACCTACTAACCGTCACGTGTCTCACTGTTTTTCTTTTGCATGACTAGTAGTCTAAACACCTACTAACCGTCGTGTTTTTCACCATCTTCTCTGCACATGACTAGTAGTCTAAAAACCTACTAACCGTCACGTGTCTCACTGTTTTTCTTTTGCATGACTAGTAGTCTGAACACCTACTAACCGTCATTTTTTTCACCATCTTCTCTGCACATGACTAGTAGTCTAAAATCCTACTAACCGTCACGTGTCTCACTGTTTTTCTTTTGCATGACTAGTAGTCTGAACACCTACTAACCGTCGTGTTTTTCACCATCTTCACTGCACATGATTAGTAATCTCAAAAACCTACTAACCGTCACGTGTCGCATTGTTTTTCTTTTGCATGACTAGTAGTTTGAACACCTACTAACCGTCATGTTTTTCACCATCTTCTCTGCACATGACTAGTAGTCTAAAAACCTACTAACCGTCACGTGTTTCAATGTTTTTCTTTTGCATGACTAGTAGTCTTAACACCTACTAACCGTCACGTGTTTCACCATCTTCTCTGCACATGACAAGTAGTCCAAAAAACTACTAACTATCACGTGTTTCACTGTTTTTCTTTTGCATAACCAGTAGTCTCAACACCTAGCCGTCATGTCTTTCACCATCATTTCTTCACAAGACTAGTAGTCTGAACCCCTACTCACCGTCACGTGTTTCACCATCTTCTATTCACATGACTAGTAGTCTAAAACCATACTTACCGTCACGTGTTTCACTGTTTTTTTTTTGCATGACTAGTAGTTGAAACACCTACTAACCGTCATGTGTTTCACCATCTTCTCTTCACTTGACTAGCAGTCTAAAAACCTAATCACCGTCACGTGTTTCACTGTTCATCATTTGCATGACTAGTAGTCTGAACACCTACTAACCGTCATGTTTTTCACCATCTTCTCTGCACACGACTAGTAGTCTAAAAACCTACTAACCGTCACGTGTCTCACTGTTTTTCTTTTGCATGACAAGTAGTCTAAACACCTACTAACCGTCTTGTTTTCACCATCTTCTCTGCACATGACTAGTAGTCTAAAAACCTACTAACCGTCACGTGTCTCACTGTTTTCTTTTGCATGACTAGTAGTCTGAACACCTACTAACCGTCATTTTTTTCACCATCTTCTCTGCGCATGACTAGTAGTCTAAAAACCTACTAACCGTCATGTGTCTCACTGTTTTTCTTTTGCATGACTAGTAGTCTGAACACCTACTAACCGTCATGATTTTCACCATCTTCTCTATACAAGACAAGTAGTCTAAAAACCTACTAACCGTCACGTGTCTCAATGTTTTTCTTTTGCATGACTAGTAGTCAGAACACCTACTAACCGTCGTGTCTTTCACCATCTTCTCTACACATGACTAGTTGTTTAAAACCCTACTAACCGTCACGTGTCTCACTGTTTTTCTTTTGCATGATTATTAGTCTGAACACCTACAAACCGTCTTGTGTTTCGCCATCTTCTCTTCACATGACTAGTAGTCTAAAACCCTACTAACCTTCACGTGTTTCACTGTTTTTTCTTTTGCATGACTAGTAGTCTAAACACATACTAACCGTCATGTGTTTCACTATCTTCTCTTCACATGACTAGTAGTCTAAAAGCCTACTAACCTTCACGTGTTTCACTATTTTTATTTTGCATGACTAGTAGTCTAAACACCTACTAACCGTCATATGTTTCACTATCTTCTATTCACATTACTAGTAGTCCAAAACCCTACTAACCGTCACGTGTTTCACTGTCTTTCTTTTGCATGACTAGTAGTCTAAACACCTACTAACCGTCATGTGTTTCACCATCTTCTCTTCACTTGACTAGCAGTCTAAAAACCTAATCACCGTCACGTGTTTCACTGTTCAAATTTTGCATGACTAGTAGTCTGAATACCTACTAACCGTCATGTGTTTCACCATCTTCTATTCACATATCAAGTAGTCTAAAACCCTACTTACCGTCACGTGTCTCACTGTTTTTCTTTAGCATGACTAGTAGTCTAAACACCTACTAACCGGCATGTGGTTCACCATCTTCTCTTCACTTGACTTGCTTCAGAAGTCTCAAGTCATTGAAGGCTCCATTGAAACTGTCCAGTTTAGGCATTATTTTGGTGAAGAAATCAGTTGTTGTTGTTGTATGGTGAAGCATTCAACAACATTGGGGACACTTCATGGACAGCAGGCCATTGGGGACACTTAATGAAAGCTGTTGCTGAGAGTTAGCAGACACAGAAGTAACGTGCAGATTGGATCTGCATTTCCATATTGGACTGCACTGTCAGGTGTGATGCAGGACTGTCAGGTGTCCATATTGTGTACAGAAGTTCTCATGTGCAAATCTGGTCACTTTCAGGAATTTGTAATAGGTGTCATGTTTAATGTAAGTTTTGCAGTGCTACAGTCTGTTATGATTTTGTGGTATCTCCTTGGCGTTGTTTTCCCTCCCTCTTCTAGATGGATTGAAAACAGCGTGTATCTTCTAACCCATGTAGCCACTTGGCATTTGCAATTTTTTCTTTTGGTTTTCTTTTCTTCCTCCTGGGGTATGCCCCTTGTAGGCTGTATATTCGTTTATTCTCTTTTTAATTTCAAGCTGTTTTACCCAAAAAAAAGGAGGCATTCCATGAAGGAAATGCCAAAGCATCGTCGAGGAAGATTTTTTAAAATTCATTTTCGCTTACCCATCAGCAAGGAGTCATTCCCCGAAGGAAACGCCAATGCGTCAACGAGAAAGATTTTTGCAAATTCATTTTTGTTTTTTAAATGAACAATGATTTTATAAAGCATTTGACTTCACGTCTGAGCAGCAACTAGCTTACCTCTCCGCAAGGGTGCGCCTGCCCCAAAGGGTTTCAACACCAATGCATCATCAAGGTAGTTTTCCGAAGGGACAGTGCCATAGCCAACAAAGAATCGTCGACCGGCGCTCGCCACCTAGGCGACAAGCTTCTCCCTCCACAAGGAGGCATCCCCTTGGCTATGCACCGTGGCATTAGGAATCAAAGACCATTAGCCAGTTACGCTTTTCCGTGCGGGGACACCAATGCGTCATCGGGATTGTGCCATAGCCAACGGATATCCATCAGCCGTCGCTCATCACCAAGGCGACGAGCTTACCTCTCAGCAATGAGGCATCCCCCAAAAGGAACACCAATGTATCATGGAGGAAGAAGGTTAACGAAGGGACAGTGACGTAGCCAACAGATAACCATCAACCGGCACTCGCCGTCTTGGCGACAAGCTTCTCCCTCAACAAGGAGGAATCCCCTGGGCTGCGCACCGTGGCATTAGGAATCTAAGACCATTAGCCAGTTACACTTTTTCGTGCGGGGACACCAATGCATCATCGGGATGGTGCCATAGCCAACAGAGAACCATCAGTCGGCGCTCATCGCCTAGGCAACAAGCTGACCCCTCAACCAGGAGGCGTCCCCGAGGCTACAAGCCCTGGCATTATGAATCAAAGACCATTAGCCAGGTACGTTTTGCCGTGCGTGGATGCCAATGCATCATCGGGAAGGTGCCATAGCCAACAGAGATCTGTCGGCCGGCGCTCATCACCTGGGCAACGAGCTTACCTCTCAGGAAGGAGGCATCCCCCGATGGGAACACCAATGCATCATTGATGTGAGTTTGCAAGCATTAAGGACGGGACGTGAAAGCAAGAGCATTTGAGACCAAACGACCATGGAATCCTTATTTCTGCCCGTTAGAGTCGTGCTTTGCCTTGCCTTGCCTTGTATTGGAAAGGGCATGCCATTACACGGGCACTTTTTTCGATTGTTACCGACGGGTCATCTTTTCACGGATTTCCGAGGCTAAACGACCAACAATTGCCCGACGGAGTGTTTCTTCGCCCAATAGAGTCATGCTATGCCTAGCTGGACCGGGTAAAAATAACATTTCGCCTCAGGGGTATTTTGGTCTTTTTTCTGAGCATTACCGATGGAATGTGATTCCAGGGGTATCAGAGGCCAAACGGCCAAGAATTGCCCGTTAGAGTCTTGCTTTGCCCGATAGAGCCGTGCTTTGCCTTATGTAACTATATTGGGTTGAAAAATGAGGCATCTACATTTTAAAATGTTTAAATTAAAACTTAAAAACGTGTAAAAATAAAAATAAAAAAGTTAGAAAACTAACATTGCAAAAATCCCACAAGATGGTGACTTAACAAGAGTTTTTGGAGAGTTTTGCCAAGTTCATTTTGATGCTTGCATTAATTTGCTCGGTGAGAAGCTACTTTTTAGCCGGTACTAAGCAAATTTTTAGCCGTTACCCAGCAACTTGGTTGCCGATACCGAGCGTTACCCGACGACTAGGCACCCAGCAACTTGCTTGCCATGCCTTGGCCACCCTAGGTCTTGGCATGCCTTGAGCAATGTATTGCCTTGCCCGGTGACAAGCAATCGGCTTGCCATGCCTTGGCCACCCCTTGTTTTGGCATGCCGTGAGCAATGTATTGCCTTGCCCGGTGACAAGCAATCGGCTTGCCATGCCTGTCATGCCTTGGCCACCCTCGGTCTTGGCATGCGGTGAGCAATGCATTGCCTTGCACGGTGACACGCAATCGGCTTGCCATGCCTTGGCCACCCCTTATTTTGGCATGCCGTGAGTCATGCCTTGGCCACCCTTGGTCTTGGCATGCCGTGAGCAATGCATTGCCTTGCCCGGTGACAAGCAATCGGCTTGCCATGCCTTGGCCACCCCTTGTTTTGGCATGCCGTGAGCAATGCATTGCCTTGCCCGGTGACAAGCAATCGGCTTGCCATGCCTGTCATGCCTTGGCCACCCTTGGTCTTGGCATGCCGTGAGCAATGCATTGTCTTGCCCGGTGACACGCAATTGGCTTGCCATGCCTTGGCCACCCTTGGTCTTGGCATGCCATGAGCAATGCATTGCCTTGCCCAGTGACAAGGAATCGGCTTGCCACACCTTGGCCTCCCCTTGTTTTGGCATGCCGTGAGTCATGACTTGGTCACCCTTGGTCTTGGCATGCCGTGAGCAATGCATTGCCTTGCCTGGTGACAAGCAATCGGCTTGCCATGCCTTGGCCACCCCTCATTTTAGCATGCCATGAGCAATGCATTACCTTGCCCGGTGACAAGCAATCCGCTTGCCATGCCTTGGCCACCCCTTGTTTTGGCATGCCGTGAGTCATGCCTTGGCCAATGCATTGCCTTGCCCGGTGACATGCAATCGACTTGCCATGCCTTGGCCACCCCTTGTTTTGGCATGCCGTGGGCAATGCATTGCCTTGCCCGGTGACAAGCAATCAGCTTGCCATGCCTTGGCCACCCCTTGTGTGGACCATCGTCTTGGCATACGCCCAAGTGTTTCCAAGTGTCCAAGTTCCAAAGTGCTTAAGGGCCGTGCCGTGCCGCGTGCGCGCGTGGGTCTTTGATATTAGATTATTTAGAATTTTTTTCTAAACATGCTATTTCAAAAACCCAAGCGAGCGGGCGCGTCACGGGGTGGCACTATGGCACTATGGACACATGGAAACACATGGACAGCTAGGCGGTGGACAATAATGATTGGCACAGCATAGCCCAAACGGCAAAGAAAATCTAGTTTCGCCTTGCCAAAACCAATTATAGTAGCATGCCGTTTCAAGGGCCTTTCGGTGTTCTTTCCCGGCATTACCGACGGGTCATATTTTCTGGAGTAAGCAAGGCCAAAAGGCGAAGGAAATCTAGTTTTTGCTCGATAGAGTCATGCTTTGCCTAGCTGAAATCAGTTAAAAGAGCATACCATTTCATGGGAATTTCGGACTACTTTTCAAGCATTATTGACGGGATGTGATTTCAGGGGTATTAGAGGCCAAACGGCCAAGAATTGCCCGACAGAGTCTTGCTTTGCCCGTTAGAGCCGTGCTTTGCCTTGCGGGACGTCTTAAAATAGCATTTCATTTTAGGGGCATTTTGGTATTTTTCCCGAGCATAACCGACGGGTCGTGTTTCAACGGGCAACAAGGCCAAAAGGCCAAGAATTGCCCAAGGGGTCTCGACAGCAACGTGCCATGGCACCGGGCGTCGGGTGGCCACGGCTTCCCCAAGGAAGGAATAACCCCCCCCCCCCCCCCCTATAGTAGTAAAATTAGCCTTTGCCCTTGTGGCAGGAAGGAACATGACTATGTTCATAATGGGCTTTTTTTTTAGCATCACAACTTTTTTTCTTGAACTTTGAATTGGAACATCTTCACAAAAATATGGAGCAACTCCACACAAAAATTCAAAATTTTTTGCCAAAAGAGTAATTTTATATTAATTAAACAAAAAATAAATAGTGAAATATTATAAAAAATACCAAAAAATAAAAAAAAAGGCATGAAAAAATCACAAAAAATTATGAACAAGCTACACAATAATTAAGTAACTATATTGGGTTGAAAAATGAGGCATCTACAATACAAAATGTTTAAATTAAAACGTAAAAACGTGTAAAAAATAAAAATATCAAAAGATAGAAAACTAACATTGCAAAAATCCCACAAGATGGTGACTAAACAAGAGTTTTTGGAGAGTTTTGCCAAGATCATATTGATGATTGCATTGATTTGCCCGGTGAGAAGCTAGTTTTTAGCCAGTACTAAGCAAATTTTTAGCCGCTACCCAGCAACTTGGTGGACGATACCGAGCGTTACCCGACGACTAGGCACCCAACAACTTTTTAGCCGTAAGTCATGCCTTGGCAACCCTTGGTCCTGGCATGCCGTGAGCAATGCATTGCCTTGCCCGGTAAAAAGCAAATGGCTTGCCATACCTTGGCCACCCCTTGTTTTGGCATGCCGTGAGCAACGCATTCCCTTGCCCGGTGACAAGCAATCAGTTTGCCATGCCTTGTCCACCCCTTGTTTTGGCATGACGGGAGTCAAGCCTTGGCCACCCTTGGTCTCTGAAAGCCGTGAGCAATGCATTCCTTGCCCTGTGAAAAGAAATCGACTAGCCATGACTTGGACACCACTTGTTTTGGCATGCCGTGAGCAATGCATTGCCTTGCCCGGTGAAAAGCAATCAGCTTGCCACGCCTTGGCCTCCCCTTGTTTTGGCATGCCATGAGTCATGCCTTGGCCACCCTTGGTCTTGGCATGCCGTGAGCAATGCATTGCCTTGCCCGATGACAAGCAATCAGCATGCCATGCCTTGGCCAACCCTTATTTTGGCATGCCATGAGCAACGCTTTGCCTTGCCCGGTGACAAGCAATCCGCTTGCCATGCCTTGGCCACCCCTTGTTTTGGTATGCCGTGAGTCATGGCTTGGCCACCCTTGGTCTTGGAATGCCGTGAGCAATGCATTCCTTGCCCGGTGACAAGAAATAGGCTTGCCATGACTTGGACACCACTTGATTTGGCATGCCGTGAGTCATGCCTTGGCCACCCTTGGTCTTGGCATGCCGTGAGCAATGCATTGCCTTGCCCGGTGACAAGCAATCAGCTTGCCATGCCTTGGCCACCCATTGTTTTGGCATGCCATGAGCAACGCATTGCCTTGCCCGGTGACAAGCAATCCGCTTGCCATGCCTTGGCCACCCCTAGTTTTGGCATGCCGTGAGTCATGCCTTGGCCACCCTTGGACTTGGAATGCCGTGAGCAATGCATTCCTTGCCCGGTGATAAGCAATCGGCTTGCCATGCCTTCACCACCCCTTGTTTTGGCATGCCGGGAGCCATGCCTTGGCCAATGCATTGCCTTGCCCGGTGACAAGCAATCGCCTTGCCATTCCCTAGCCACCCCTTGTTTTGGCATGCCATGAGCAATGCATTGCCTTGCCCGGTGACCAGCAATCGGCTTGCCATGTCATGGCCACCCCTTGTTTTGGCATGCCGTGAGCAATGCATTGCCTTGCCCGATGATAAGCAATCAGTTTGCCATGACTTGGCCACCCCTTGTTTTGGCATGCCGTGAGTCATGCCTTGGCCACCCTTGGTCTTGGCATGCCATTAGCAATGCATTGCCTTGCCCGGTGACAAGCAATCGGCTTGCCATTCCCTGGCCACCCCTTGTTTTGGCATGCCGTGAGTCATGCCAAGGCCACACTTGGTCTTGGCATGCCGTGAATAATGCATTACCTAGCCCGGTGACAAAGAATTGGCTTTCCATGCCTTGGCCACCCCTTGTTTTGGCATGCCATGAGCAACGCATTCCCTTGCCCGGTGACAAGCAGTCATTTTGCCATGCCTTGGCCACCCCTTGTTTTGGCATGCCGGGAGTCATGCCTTGGCCACCCTTGGTCTCGGAAAGCCGTGAGCAATGCATTCCTTGCCCTGTGACAAGAAATCGACTTGCCATTACTTGGACACCACTTGTTTTGGCATGCCGTGAATCATGCCTTGGCCACCCTTGGTCTTGGTATGCCGTGAGCAATGCATTGCCTTGCTCGGTGAAAAGCAATCAGCTTGCCACGCCTTGGCCTCCCCTTGTTTTGGCATGCCATGAGTCATGCCTTGGCCACCCTTGGTTTTGGCATGCCATGAGCAATGCATTGCCTTGCCCGGTGACAAGCAATCAGCTTGCCATGCCTTGGCCACCCCTTGTTTCGGCATGCCATGAGCAACGCATTGCCTTGCCCGGTGACAAGCAATCCGCTTGCCATGCCTTGGCCACTCCTTGTTTTGATATGCCGTGAGTCATGCCTTGGCCACCCTTGGTTTTGGAATGCCGTGAGCAATGCATTCCTTGACCAGTGACAAGAAATAGGCTTGCCATTCCCTGGCCACCCCTTGTTTTTGCATGCCGTGAGTCATGCTAAGGCCACACTTGGTCTTGGCATGCCGTGAACAATGCATTGCCTTGCCCGGTGACAAAGAATTGGCTTGCCATGCCTTGGCCACCCCTTGTTTTGGCATGCCATGAGCATTGCATTGCCTTGCCCGGTGACATGCAATCAGTTTGCCATTCCTTGGCCACCTCTTGTTTTGCAATGTCGTGAGTCATGCCTTGGCCACCCTTGGTCTTGGCAAGCCTTGAGCAATGCATTGCCTTGCCCGGTGACAAACAATCAGCTTGCCATGCCTTGGCCACCCCTTATTTTGGCATGCCATGAGCAACGCATTGCCTTGCCCGGTGACAAGCAATCCGCTTAACATGCCTTGGCCACCCCTAGTTTTGGCATGCCGTGAGTCATGCCTTGGCCACCCTTGGACTTGGAATACCGTGAACAATGCATTTTTTGCCCTGTGACAAGCAATCGGCTTGCCATACCTTCGCCACCCCTTGTTTTGGCATGCCGGGAGTCATGCCTTGGCCAATGCATTGCCTTGCCCGGTGACAAGCAATCGGCTTGCTATTCCCTAGCCACCCCTTGTTTTGGCATGCCATGAGCAATGCATTGCCTTGCCCGGTGACAAGCAATTGGCTTGCCATGCCTTGGCCACCCCTTGTTTTGGCATGCCGTGAGCAACGCATTGCCTTGCCCGGTGACAAGCAATCAGTTTGCCATGACTTGGCCACCCCTTGTTTTGATATGCCGTGAGTCATGCCTTGGCCACCCTTGGTCTTGGCATGCCATGAGCACTGCATTGCCTTGCCCGGTGACAAGTAATCGGCTTGCCATTTCCTGGCCACCCCTTGTTTTGGCATGCCGTGATTTATGCCAAGGCCACACTTGCTCTTGGCATGCCGTGAGCAATGCATTGCCTTGGCCGATAACAAAGAATTGGCTTGCCATACCTTGGCCACCCCTTGTTTTGGAATGCCTTGAGCATTGCATTGCCTTGCCCGGTGACAAGCAATCGGTTTGCCATGCCTTGGCCACCCCTTGTTTTGGTATGCCGTGAGTCATTCCTTGGCCACCCTTGGTCTTGGCATGCCGTAACCAATGCATTGCCTTTCCCGGTGACACAAGCAATCGGCTTGCCATGCCTTGGCCACACTTGGTCTTGGCATGCTGTGGATCATGCATTGGCCACCCTTGGTCTTGGTATGCCGTGAGCAATGCATTGCCTTGCCCGGTGACAAGCAATCAGCTTGCCATGCCTTGGCCACCCCTTGTTTTGGCATGCCATGAGCAATGCATTGCCTTGCCCGGTGACAAGCAATCGGCTTGCCATGCCTTGGCCACCCCTTGTTTTGGCATGCCGTGAGTCATGCCTTGGCCAATGCATTGCCTTGCCCGGTGACAAAGAATCAGCTTGCCATTCCTTGGCCACCCTTGGTCTTGGCATGCCGTGAGCATGGAATTGCCTTGCCCGGTGACAAGCTATCGGCTTACCATTCCCTGGCCACCCCTTGTTTTGGCATGCCGTGAGCAATGCATTGCCATGCCCGATGACAAGCAATCGGCTTGCCATCCCTTGGCCACCCCTTGTTTTGGCATGCCCTGAGCAACGTAATGCCTTGCCCGGTGATAGGCAATCAGTTTGCCAAGACTTGGCCAGCCATTGTTTTGGCATACCGTGAGTCATGCCTTGGCCACCCTTGGTCTTGGAATGCCGTGAGCAATGCTTTGCCTTGCCCGGTGATAAGCAATCGGCTTGCCATTCCCTGGCCACCCCCTGTTTTGGCATGCCTTGATTCATGCCAAGGCCGCACTTGGACTTGTCATGCCGTGAGCAATGATTTGACTTGCCTGGTGACATGCAATCCGCTTGCCATGCCTTGGCCACCCCTTGTTTTGGCATGCCGTGAGTCATGCCTGGGCCACCCTTGGTCTTGGCATGCCGTGACCAATGCATTGCCTTTCGCGGTGACAAGCAATCAGCTTGCCATGCCTTGGCCACCCCTTGTTTTGGCATGCCATGAGCAACTCATTGCCTTGCCCGGTGAAAAGCAATCTGCTTGCCATATCTTTGCCACCCCTTGTTTTGGCATGCAGTGAGTCATTCCTTGGCCAATGCATTGCCTTGCCCGGTGACAAGCAAGCGGCTTGCCATGCCTTGGCCACCCTTGGTCTTGGCATGCCATGAGCATTGCATTGCCTTGCCCGGTGACAAGCTATCGGCTTACCATTCCTTAGCCACCCCTTGTTTTGGCATGCCGTGAGTCATGCCAAGGCCACACTTGGTCTTGGCATGCCTTGAGCAATGCATTGCCTTGCCCGATGACAAGCAATCGGCTTGCCATGCCTTGGCCACCCCTTGTTTTGGCATGCCGTGAGCAACGCATTGCCTTGCCCGGTGACAAGCAATCAGTTTGCCATGACTTGGCCAGCCCTTCTTTTGGCATACCGTGAGTCATGCCTTGGCCACCCTTGGTCTTGGCATGTCATGAGCAATGCTTTGCCTTGCCCGGTGATAAGCAATCGGCTTGCCATTCCCTGGCCACTGCTTGTTTTGGCATGCCTTGAGTCATGCCAAGGCCACATTTGGTCTTGGAATGTCGTGTGCAATGCATTGCCATGCCTTGGCCACCCCTTGTTTTGGCATGCCATGAGCAACGCATTGCTTTGCCTATTGACAAGCAATCAGTTTGCCATACCTTGGCCACCCCTTGTTTTGGCATGCCGTGAGTCTTGCCTTGGCCACCCTTGGTCTTGGAATGCTGTGAGCAATGCATTCCATGCCC
>CM030791.1:27360000-27365000 GCA_018127125.1 Rhododendron griersonianum | reverse complement strand
AAGGTGTAGACTGAACCAGATGGTGGCGGCTGGTGGTGGTTGGCCGGTATTAGACGGCTTGATTTCAGATCTGCCCAGTGCAGATCCCAAGAGTTAGACGCCGGTCCACGGCGGGGTTGGAGTTGTAGACGAAGCACCACGGCTGTTGAGCCACGGCGGTTGTTGTTTGACCGGACCACCTGGAGGCCGGACCAGGTGGAGAACCAGATATGTCCAGAAACAGTCGGTTATGTACGGCGGCCCGAGACTTGCCGATAGTGGAGGGCTTTCCCGGAGATGGCTGCTGCACGGCGTGGCCGGCCTTGTGGTGGCTGCTGATGGCCAGCCGGATGCGGCTGTTGAGCACCCATTTGACCGATGTAAGGTTGGATAAGAGAGTGGGAGGCGTTGGAGGAGAACTAACCCTAAGAAGGGACGTTCCCTTGCCATCCCTATGCCGGATCTATGGTTAACCGGAGCTGAGACGGCCGGCGGCCGGAGGGGTGAGGGCTGGAGAGTATGACCCGCTATGCATCATCGGGATTGTGCCATTGCCAACGGATATCCATCAGCCGGCGCTCACCACCAAGGCGACGAGGTTACCTCTCAGCAAGGAGTCATCCCCCGAAAGGAACACCAATGCATCATGGAGGAAGAAGGTTAACGAAAGGACAATGCCATAGCCAACGGATAACCGTCAACAGGCGCTCGCCGTCTTGGCGACAAGCTTCTAGCTCAACAAGGAGGCATCCCCTGGGATGCGCACCGTGGCATTAGGAATCAAAAACCATTAGCCAGTTACACTTTTCCGTGCGGGGACACCAATGCATCATCGGGATGGTGCCATAGCCGACAGAGAACCATCAGCCGGCGCTCATCGCCTAGGCGACAAGCTAACCCCTTAGCAATGAGGCATCCCCCGAAAAGGAACACCAATGCGTCATCGGGGAAGATTACCGAAGGAACAATGCCATAGCCAATGGATGAGATCCATCGACTGGCGCTTGCCACCCATCTCATTGAAAAAGGCGAGGAGCTTACCTCTCAACAAGAATGCATCCCCCGAAGCGAACACCAATGCATCATCAAGGAAGGTTAACGAAGGGACAGTGCCATAGCCAATGGAAAACCATCAACCGGCGCACAACGCCTAAGACGACATGCTTACCCCTCAGCAAGGAGGCATTCCATGAAGGAAATGCCAATGCATCGTCGAGGAAGATTTTTTTAAATTCATTTTCGCTGACCCATCAGCAAGGAGTCATTCCCAAATGATATCCTTTTGGTATCCTTTTGAATGGTTGTAGCTTTATTTCTTTCAAGCTATGCTTTTGTTGTTACTTTGTGATTTTGTTTCCAATGTCTTTTCAAACTTTCAATTTAGGTTTTTGGAACATCCGTGGTTTGAATGACCCCATTAAGCAGAAAGAAGCAAGATCTTTTGTGAACACAAATAAGTTGAGTCTTGTTGGATTACTTGAGCATAAAATAAGGGCAACTTGGGCAGATAGAATCACCCAATTCATTTGTCCTGGTTGGAGTTTTGTGAACAATTACCCCCAAGCTGCTTTAGGGAGGATTTTTGTTGGATGGGACCCTGGTGTCTTGTCTCTGACAATGTTATGTCAGGCAGATCAATATATTCATTGTCAGGTCCATCCCAAAGATGGGAGTGCATTATTTTTGGTCACTATGGTCTATGGGGCCAACTCTATCTCAGACCGTAGATCTCTTTGGTGTAGCCTTTCTCAGTTTAGGACCTCTTCTCCCTGGGTGGTCCTTGGTGACCTTAATGCTATTAGGCATCCTAAGGAGAAAGTTGGGGGGAATGCACAGTGGTATCCTCCCATGGATGACATTAATCACTGTTTGTTCTCCTCTGAGCTTGATGATCTTAGGTTTTCAGGGTGCTTATTTACGTGGTCCAATAAGCAGGTCCCTCCTCATTTTGTGGCTTCCAAAATTGATAGGGTCTTAGTGAATGAGCCTTGGATGAAAACATTTTCCCAGTCATCGGCTCAATTTTAGGTGCCTGGAATTTCAGACCATTCTCCAGGTGTGGTGTTTGTCCAGCCCAATCCAAGAAGGTCAATTAAACCCTTCAGGTTTTTTGACTTCCTTGCTGACCACCCTCAATTCCTTGCAATTGTCCAAAGGAGCTGGAGGACAATTGCACTTGGGAACCCCATGTTCTGTGTGTGTGTGAAGCTTAAACGCCTTCAACATGATTTGAAGCAACTTAATAAGGAAGAGTTTAGTGGCATCTCTAAGAGGGTGAGTGCCACTAAGCAAGCCTTAGGAAACATACAAGTAATTATAGGCTCTCATCCAAATAACAGTGCTGCCATAGAACAAGAGAGATGAACCTGTTGAGATGTATAGTGCTCTGTTTTGTGATCTTGTAATAATTTTATAAGCTTGTATTTTGTTGCTCTGCATTGGCGTTGTTTCCCTTCCCTCTTCCAGATGGATTGGAAACACTGCATATTAGTTATCTCATGTAGCCACTTGGCTTAGGTATTTTCTTTACTTTTCCTTTTCTTCTCTTTTCCTCCTGGGGTATGCCCCTTGTAGGCTGTATATTCGCTTAGCCTCTTTTGTATTTCAAGCTGTTTTACCCAAAAAAAAAGGAGTCATTCCCCGAAGGAAACGCCAATGTGTCATTGAGAAAGATTTTAGCAAATTCATTTTTGTTTTTTAAATGAACAAAGATTTTATAAAGCATTTGACTTCACGTCCGAGCAGCAACTAGCTTACCTCTCCGCAAGGGTGCACCTGCCCCAAAGGGTTTCAACACCAATGCATCATCGAGGTAGTTTTCCGAAGGGACAGTGCCATAGCCAACAGAGAACCGTCGTCCGGCGCACGCCAACTAGGAGACAAGCTTCTCCCTCCACAAGGAGGCATCCCCTGGGCTACGCATCGTGGCATTAGGAATCAAAGACCATTAGCCAGTTACACTTTTCCGTGCGGGGACACCAATGCATCATCGGGATGGTGCCATAGCCGACAGAGAACCATCAGCCGGCGCTCATCGCCTAGGCGACAAGCTGACCCCTCAAAAGGAACACCAATGCGTCATCGGGGAAGATTACCGAAGGCACAATGCCATAGCCAATGGATGAGATCCATCGACTGGCGCTTGCCACCCATCTCATTGAAAAAGGCGAGGAGCTTACCTCTCAACAAGAAGGCATCCCCCGAAGAGAACACCAATGCGTCATCAAGGAAGGTTAACGAAGGGACAGTGCCATAGCCAACGGAAAACTATCAACCGGCGCACAACGCCTAAGACGACGTGCTTACCCCTCAGCAAGGAGACATTCCATGAAGGAAATGCCAATGCATCGTCGAGGAAGATTTTTTAAAATTCATTTTCGCTTTCCCATCAGCAAGGAGTCATTCCCCGAAGGAAACGCCAATGCGTCATCGAGAAAGATTTTTGCAAATTCATTTTTGTTTTTTAAATGAACAATGATTTTATAAAGCATTTGACTTCACGTCCGTGCAGCAAATAGCTTACCTCTCCGTAAGGGTGCGCCTGCCCCAAAGGATTTCAACACCAACGCATCATCGAGGTAGTTTTCCGAAGGGACAGTGCCATAGCCAACAGAGAACCGTCGACCGGCGCTTGCCACCTAGGCGACAAGCTTCTCCCTCCACAGGGAGGCATCCCCTGTGCTACGCACCGTGGCATTAGGAATCAAAGACCATTAGCCAGTTACGCTTTTCCGTGCAAGGACACCAATGCATCATCGGGATTGTGCCATAGCCAACGGATATCCATCAGCCAGCGCTCACCACCAAGGCGATGAGCTTACCTCTTAGCAAGGAGGCATCCCCCGAAAGGAACACCAATGCATCATGGAGGAAGAAGGTTAACGAAGGGGCAGTGCCATAGCCAACGGATAACCGTCAACCGGCGCTTGCCGTCATGGCGACAAGCTTCTCCCTCAACAAGGAGGCATCCCCTGGGCTGCGCACCGTGGCATTAGGAATCAAAGACCATTAGCCAGTTACACTTTTCCGTGCGGGGACACCAATGCATCATCGGGATGGTGCCATAGCCGACAGAGAACCATCAGCCGGCGCTCATCGCCTAGGCGACAAGCTGACCCCTCAACAAAGAGGCATCCCCGGGGCTACAATCCCTGGCATTAGGAATCAAAGACCATTAGCCAGGTACATTTTGCCATGCGGGGAAGCCAATGCATCATCGGGAAGGTGCCATAGCCAACAGAGATCCGTCGGCCGGCGCTCATCACCTAGGCGATGTGCTTACCTCTCAACAAGGAGGCATCCCCCGATGGGAACACCAATGCATCATGGAGGATGTGAGTCTGCAAGCATTACCGATGAGACGTGAAAGCACGAGAATTTGAGACCACACGGCCATGGAATTCTTATTCCTGCCCTTTAGAGTCGTGCTTTGCTTTGCCTTGCCCTGTATTGGATAGGGCATGCCATTACACGGGCCCTTTTTTCAATTGTTACCGACGGGTCATCTTTTCACGGGTTTCTGAGGCTAAACGGCCAACAATTGCCTGACGGAGTGTTTCTTTGCCCGATAGAGTCATGCTTTGCCTAGCTGGACCGGTAAAAATAACATTTTGCCTCAGGGGTATTTCGGTCTTTCTTCCGAGCATTACTGACGTGATGTGATTCCAGGGGTATCAGAGGCCAAAAGGCCAAGAATTGCCCGAGGCGTCTTGATAGCAACGTGCCATGGCACCTGGCGTCGGGTGGCCACGGCTTCCCCAAGGGAGGGAGACCACACCCCCCTATAGTAGTAAAATTAGCCTTTGCCCTTGTGGCAGGAAGGAACATGACTATGTTCGAACAGTCATAATGGGTTTTTTTTTAGCATCACAACTTTTTTTCATGAACTTTGAATTGGAACATCTTTACAAAAATATGGAGCAACTCCACAAAAAAATTCAGAATTTTTTGCCAAAAGAATAATTTTATATTAATTAAACAAAAAATAAATATATAAATATTATAAAAAATACCAAAATATA
>CM030791.1:27210000-27355000 GCA_018127125.1 Rhododendron griersonianum | reverse complement strand
AAATAAAAAGGAGGCTAAACGAATTTACAGCCTACAAGGGGCATACCCCAGGAGGAAAAGAAAAAGAAAAGGAAAAAGGAAAAAAATAACCTAAGCCAAGTGGCTACATGAGATAACTAATATGCGGTGTTTCCAATCCATCTAGAAGAGGGAAGGAAAACAACGCCATTGCAATACATTACAAGAAAGCCACAAAATGGTCTATCAACAGTAGAATGGACTAATTACAAGAACACAAAAGAGCATAACTGGCATATCAAACTGACTGTACTTGTTGCACTTGGAACCTCTACTTGTTGCACTTGGAAAGCACACAAGAGCATAAACTGGACTGCCCTGCTCTAGCAACAGCAGCAGCTTCTAATTTCTCAGGAACTAGTAGCAGCCACAAAACACAAAACATTGGTGGCATAAGTTGTAACTTCAATTACAAGAAAGCCACAAAATGGTCTATCAACAGTAGAATGGACTAATTACAAGAACACAAAAGAGCATAACTGGCATATCAAACTGACTGTACTTGTTGCACTTGGAACCTCTACTTGTTGCACTTGGAAAGCACACAAGAGCATAAACTGGACTGCCCTGCTCTAGCAGACAATAGCAGTCAACACCATCTTAGCTTGAATGAAAAACAGGCTTCATCATCATGCAGAGTATCAAGTCAACTTCAGAACTGAAGCTGAATTCAGAACAGGTCAGGCAGTCCCAAAACTGGACAGGCTATACGATACGGCCAGCAGAACTGATGCAATTCTGATGCAGCTTCAGAACTGCTGCTGTTAGAATTGAAACTTCTGAAGCCCAGAACAGAATGCAGAAACAGCCCTTAGAATTGAAACTTCTGAAGCCTCCAAAAACTTCACAACATAAACTAACAAGAACTGGAATTGGAAGCTGAACAAAAGGAAGGTAGTAGCAAAAGTGAACAATGCAGACACAGGGAACCAAAGCATCATTTAAGTATCCAAAGTGAGCAATTCCAAAAGCAATGCAGCTAGTGACTATGCAGAGGACGTCCCCCTCTGCGAAGGGAGATCCCAACGACAGCCCCTATTGGTTAGGCAAAACAACATAACTTTCATAACATAACATAACAAAATACTAAACGAATTAGCAATGGAGCCACTGATACAGTATGCAGTAGCAGATCCAAGACAGATCAGTTCAAAAGCATGACAAACAGCCACTAAAAAAGACAATGGTGGCCACTTAAACAGCCACTAAGGTCAGGCAATACAAAATCAGCTTCAGTAGGACTGGACAGAAACTGAACAGAATCAGCAGCAGGACACAGCCCAGAATATGTTCCTTTTTTAGATACACCTTCTCTTAAGAAAACAGAGCTACATCAGAATATCCCAAAAGAACTGGTGAAATAGCTCAAAACAGTCAGAATACAGGGCATTAGAAATAACATTACAATCAACATTAACCAAACTGCAGTGCTGCTAAATGAACCACAAAGCAGAAGTAACAGTAGCAATCAGGTGCAGAGATCAGGTGCAAGACCTCATCAAAACACAGAACAGGTTGGTCATAACAGAGCAGGTTCAGAACATCAGAATCTGAATGAAGCTTAGTTTGGATGGCACTCCAAACTTTTTGAGAGTAAGAGCAGTTAAAGAAAAGGTGATCATGGCTTTCCCTCTCTTGACAAAGGCTACATTGAGGGGATACATTCAGACCAAACAACACAAGTCTATCCGCAGTGGAGAGCCTAATCTGAATAGCTAACCAAGTGACAAAGCTACATTTTGGAATGTGGCCAGAAAACCATACTAACTTATGCCACATGACCTTAGGAAAGTGAGTTCTCAATTTGTACCATAAAGAGGCAATAGAGAACTGACCATTGGATGTGAGGGACCATCTAACATGATCAGCCCTTTGCAATCTGGATTGAATAAGAGGAGGTAAAGAACTTCTTACCTCATTAAGTTCTCAAGTTTGAGTAATGGGGAACACCCAATTTGAATTATGAATGATGTGGGACACAGTAGCTTCCTTCGAGATACCAGAATCATAAGCAATTCGGGAACCAAATTTGTTCATCAAGGGACCAAGAGGATGCCAATTGTCATACCACAAGGAGGTGGATTGACCATTACCTATTATGCTTAGAATGTATGGTTGCACCACCGGTCTGAGGGTCAAAAGTTTCCTCCAAACCCAAGTGCAATCACCAGGAATTTTCAAGTTCCAAAAGTTCCTACCCTTGATTAAGTAAGATTTGACCCACTGACACCACATTGACTGCTCCCCCTCGGAAATTAAAAACCAGATGTGCTTGGCAATGGCTGCTATATTCCAAACTTGCATGGATTTGAAACCAAGACCACACAAGGCAGCACCAAGTAGAAGGCAGCCATCACCAAATTCAGAGGATAGACAAGCACCAAATAGAAGGCTGGCTCCACAAGTGTTGACTACTATTGTCTATGCCAACATCAGACCAGATGGTGTTAACTGTTTTCCTGAAGTTACAACTGTGTTAACTAACTGGTGCCAACATCAGACCAGATGGCCACCAATGTTTTGTGTTTTGTGGCTGCTACCAGTTCCTGACAAATTAGAAGTTACTATAGCAGGGCAGTCCAGTTTATGCTCTGTCGTGCTATCCAGAAACAGTAGTTCAGTCCAGATCTGCTACTGTCAATCAACTGTTGTGTTCTTGTAATTAGTCTAGTCAATTTGATATGCTTCCAAGCTCAATTGGCGTTGTTTTCCTTCCCTCTTCTAGATGGATTGGAAACTCCGCATGATAGTTATCTCATGTAGCCACTTGGCTTAGGTAATTTTATTTACATTTTTTCTTTTCTTTTGTTTTCCTCCTGGGGTATGCCCCTTGTAGGCTGTAAATTCGTTTAGCCTCTTTTTTATTTCAAGCTGATTTACCCAAAAAAAAAAATGTTCCCAAGAGACTTTGGCACTTGTTTTCCTAAGATGATTGGTTGAGGGAGTATTAGGCCGGATGGAATGGGCATGGTGTGCAGGGTGGGGCCCCCTGTCAGATGCCGACATCTCTGGTTCGAGCCTCTTCTTGGTGCCTGGTTCCTTGTAGTAGCTGTTCAGCTTACTTGATGCCGATTTGCTTTGTGCTGCAAGTCCTCAGTGATGGTTCTCTTTTGGTCATTTCTAATCGTGACTATTTATTTTTATTTCCTAACTTGGCGGGATGTGCCAGGTAGTAGTTTGCTTTTATGATTATTACTTATCGTATCATTACTTTCATACCCCGTTGCACTATCCTTCCGCTTAGATGGATAGTGCAACGGGGGTATAATCTCAACACACACATGGCACTTTGTTATTTTACTTATTCTATCCTACTCTCTATGTGGGTTGTGCATGGGTTATCGCACTTTTTTCAATCTTCTTTTTTTCCTTTTCTTTCCTCCTGGGGTTTGCCCCTTGTAGGCTGTACATTCGGTTAACCTCTTTTAATTTCAAGCTAATTTACCCCAAAAAAAAAAAACTTCCATACGGTTCCAAAACGCACCAAAACGGTACAATACCTTACTAAAATATCCATACGGTTCAAAAATACCCCAAAACGGTACGATACCAAAACATGCCAAAACGGTACAATACCTTACCAAAACATCCATACGGTTCCAAAACACACCTAAACGGTACAATACCCTACAAAACATCAATACGGTACCAAAACACACCAAAACGTTACAATACCATACCAAAACTTCCATACGGAAAATAAAACCTGTCAAAAACCAGGGGCAAGGGAACTTCTCTCTCTAGAGAAGTTCTCCTCCACCGCCCAACCCATTCCCGGCCACCTCACTGGTCCGGCCATCTATCACTGTTTCGTTCCGGGACAGAGTACCACAATCTTTTATTCTGGTTCAAAGTTCGGTTCTGTCACTATTTCGTTCCCCTCTGATACGGCATCATCAACAGCTGTGGGGCTGGAACGGCATCCCTCGAGGGGGCTCTCAATCGACCAGGGGTCTTGATACCCGTCAAGGTGGACGCCGTTCAATTCCCTCCATAACCACCATCGGAGTCAAAGCCCAAACCATGGGTCAGTCTCAAAACCCGATCTCATCGACCGGGTCAGTCTTCCATCACCGCCGCTCTGCAAGGTGATGGGGTTAGCTAGGTCGGAGGCCTTCGATTTCAGATTCAGTGGGCTCTCAACTTGGGTTATTGAACACAGTTACGGCGACGGCGACCTTGGGGTTGTTGTTCAGGGCTCTCCGGCGACGGCGACCTTGGGTTGCTTGCCGATTTTAGTCGTGTAACATTTGGGCTAGCCCTGTGGGGCTCAACAGCCGTCAGCCGTAGGGCTCAACAGCAGGTAGAGGGCAGCCACGCCAGGCCTGCCCACTGATTAGATTCAATCTGGCTGGCCGTAGCCGCCCGATGGCAGGCCAGCCTGTGCAGCCGTCGGCCTCATGGGAGCTGCGGTGGTTCAACCCCGCTCGGGCCAAGCAGGTAGCCATCGAGCCCGGGCAAACAGCCAGCCCGGGCCAAGCAGCAGGCTGCAGCAGGAGGCAGCAGCTGCAGCAGGCAGCAGCGGCCCGTTGGTAGGCCAGCCCGGGCAGGTAAGCCGGCTGTGGCTCGGGCAGTGGGGGATTCATAATATTCAATTCTCTTATCGTTATGCAATGTGTCTTGCAATTATCAATTTACTGTCAACTAGTTGCTGGACTTGTGGGCCAGTTTACTGTTACTCTCTGTGATCCCCGATAGGCGGTCATCTGTTGGACTGAAATCGGGGGTCGGGCTCTTGGCGAGCCTTTACATGCCTAGATCCTGTGCTTGTGAGCTCTGAGGTTGGGTGTAGTATTCTTGTGGCGCGGCTATCGTTGATTAGACTAGATTAAGTTCTGATCGAAAAGGGTTTTCGCAGTAGCAGCAGCTGAGGATGCCACTGATTAGATTGTTGGATGGTTTCTGGTTGAGCGAGGTAGCTGCTGGTGATGTCTTTGATTAGATATGTCAAGCCCCGCCCCGCAAACGGCACCCAAAGTGGGCCCGAGTCGGTGCGTCCACGTGACATTCCACACAGGAGACCAGACCACACCTCACAACCTCTCAGAATGTAAATACCCAGCGGAAGACTTATCACCTTAACATAAAATGAGTCAACGTGTCAACCAGCCAACTACAATATCAATCTACAACACTTTAGAAAATTTCATATTCCAACATATCCACCGACCACTTAATTACAACTTAAACAAAACAACTTCTTCCTCAACTACCTACAACAAGCTCGACCATCCTCAACATCCAAGGCTAGCCCAAACACTCCTCAACATGATGACCGGTAGTGGACCCACTCTAAGCAACCTGCTACCTGGCAGACCAAAAAGGAAAGCCAGAGTGTGTGAGACATAGAAGTGCTCGATAAGATATCACAATATCCGAAGGAATATCAACGTGAAAATGAATCCACCAACATAATTGAAATACTCAAACGCACATAACAGTTATAACCACCACATCCTCCAAACACAACAACAATAATCGACAAGCATCCATATGTAAACAATGCAAGGAGTACAAGCGTGAAAGTAAATCACACAATATGCAGTGGCACGTCTGCCACATTCCCATGTATCCAAGGTATTGTGTCCCGCACACCGTATTCCCATTCACCGTTAATTAGACGGCACGGCCCACGATATGGTGTGACTCACTCCACAATCCTTTAGCGGATACAATCAACACATAACATGCATATTCATCTATTATGCATATTAACAGCTAAACCTTGGTTAGCATGATATACCATCACCACCACCACATTATCTATTTTTAAGATAATCATATCGGAAGCTAAACCACAATTAGCAAGATATACACTTACCACCACAGTAGTAACTTATAGAGAAGAACCATGTCAGACACACTCACCTTTGCATCGACCGAGATATGCCAAACTTACGGTTTCGGCACCTCCTATCTGACCAGCTCATTACCTAGTCACAGGCTAACTCCTATTAGCATACAAATCCCTTTGAATGTTTAAGTAAATATATGATACACCCTATAATATATTTACCATGCTAACAAGTGACAAAAAGGTTAACAAGGCCACCAACACCCTAAACCATTTAACAATCATTTGATACTAAATTATAAAACTAATAAAGTATTAGACGATACCCAACGAATACAAATATGTTCATCTTAAGGCTTAGAAGTGCCCCCAATCAAACGTAAGAGTATAAATATGACATAACTCTTAAAATCGGTTTGAAAACCATGACCATCCTGTCGTATTCTGACCATAACTTCTTATTGATTTAGAACTAGGTCATGAGACCACCACCATTAGAAAGTACACCTCTGGTATAAGAATTTTGATATAAAATTTGCCCAACATAGAGTCCAGACGACAAAGTTATGCTCGTCCGAAGTTATACACACAACTGCCCAAAATTGCAGATTCTGCACATCTATCAACTTCAAATCAAAAACTGATTTAACCTAGTACAAACTAAGCCACAACCCCTACACATTCCGAAAGGTGTACAAGTCTAGTTTCAGAATCAATACCCCGTACACAAACTCGATACTCGAGCTAAGAGATATGACCATTTTCCCAAAACATGTCAATGCAGTGAATACGAAATTCAGCAGGGACACACAAACTTGTAAAATCCGTCAAACTTAGACCATACAACAAAATGACCTGAAATTTGGTAGAGATCATAACAACATCTCAAAGTTTATCCCTGATTTTTCCCAGATTTTAAAAAGCAAGGAAACCTAGTCAAATCCACCTCCAAACTCAGAAATTCTGTGCAGCGAAGCACAATTTCCAGCAGAGTAGTCCGTGTTCGAAAATTTCATTAAAAACCGAATACTCAATACTTTTTAGTGATTCCAATGCCAAAACATCACCAACTTAGCAATCTATCAGACTCATAAGGACCCAAAACCAGGAGGGTCGTTTAACTAAAAAAAACGTGATGCATAACACAGATCTGAAAACTGTTTGCACAAAACCAGTTTTCATCTTCGACCAAAAATCAGCAATCCAAAAATCAGCCAAAAATCTGATCCAGAGGTAATGTAAAGCTCTGATCGGAATTCTCCTGAAGTGGGTTTGCATCTTCGACCTTAGTTCTTCGAGGTCTAAGCACGCCTTCCAGCTTCTGCATCTTTCTAATGGGTTTTGATACCCACCATCAAAATACCCATTCTGGGCTGTCGACTAGGAGGGATGCCAGCTACAGAGCTGGCCTCTCGTACTCGTTCCTCCAAGGAACAAATTCCAACCGGCCTTCCACAGCTTCGGTTCAGCGACGGGTTCACCGGATCTGCTAACGTCTTTCAGGAGACATCAAGCTCGGTGGGTTCCTTTTTTTTTTACATCAACTGGGTTCGTTGCCGGACCTCTCAACGGCGGGGTCAGCCATGGGACGGCTCTCGGTGCATCTTTCAACATCAACTGGGTTCCGATCGGCCGCTGCAGTTGGAGGTCAAGACGATGCCGCTGCAGTGCGTGAGAATGCCGGTGTTGGCAAAGTACTCTGGGAACTTGACCAACGATGATGTCGAGTTCGGGTTTGTTTCTGTTCCGCCGGGTCTCGCCGACGCCCAGCCGAATGGGTTGGGCAGGTCTTCAACAGCCGGTCACGGCTATGGTGTATTCCCTCTAACCGGGCCGGCCCGAACTACATCTGTGGAATCCAGCCCGCTGGAATTTCTAGATACATTGAAGGTATAATCAATTGGAACTAATTTGTGTTAAGGACAGTCTAAATTGGCTGTAATTTTACAATCTGTAGATTCGTATCGAGAACTCGATGGGTAGTCATCTGTTTGGACTGAGATCGGGTTAATATGATTTGGATTTATTTCATTAATCCTAGACTCGCGCAAGATCACAGTAGGCTTTTATTGTGGGATTGCATTTTCATTGCCCAATTTGGGGCTAAATTGCCTGGTTTAGTTACTAGGCTCATCTCCATTCAAGCTCTTTGATGAGCTTTTTTTTGGGTAAATTTCTTTGATGAGCTTCTTTGTATTCCTAGTTTCTTTGCTTCATTAGCCGGTGGTAGTGCGTAGTATGGTTGTGACCGTGGCTATTATTGATTAGATTGGGGTCTTGCGCTGGTTGAAAGGGGTAGCTTTCGTGGCTGTCTTCGAATAGATCGGTTGATAGGCTTTGATTGAAAGGGGTAGCTTCTGGAGCTGTCATTGATTAGATTGGAGGTTGTGGCCGGTTGAAAGGGGTAGTTTTCGTGGCTGTCATTGATTAGACTGGCTTGAGCTCTGATTGAAAAGGGCAGCTTTGGTTCTCCTGCGGTATTTTGTGTCCTCTTTTCGTGCCAAATGATTTGGTGGTCATGCACTGTTAATGGCGACCTGAGGCCCTTGTACTGTCTCACTTCTTGATTATAGCGAGCCTAGGGCGTTAGGTTGAGGGTGTAGTAGTCTGGATGGAATGGGCGTGGTGTACAGGGTACTTTGGGGGGTAACCTTGTCGGATGCAGACATCTCCAGTTCGAGCCACTTCTCGGATCCTAATTCCTCTGTAGTAGTTGTTCTCTTAGAAGTGGGTATTATGTTCGATTCTTTTTTTTTTTGGGTAAAATAGCTTGAAATAAAAAGAGAATAAACGAATATACAGCCTACAAGGGGCATACCCCAGGAGGAAAAGAAAACAAAGATTAAAGAAAGAAAAAAAAAAAATTTAGCTACGCCAAAAGGCTACATGGAGTAAATGAAATGAAATGAAATGCGATGTTTCCAATCCATCTTGTAGAGGGAGGGAAAACAGCACGTGTAAGTAGGCTCTTAAGCATTACAAAAGAAGCTTCATTCAAGGCTCTTAACTTGGGTTTTTTACTAAACTTAGGTTTTTTCAGTGGAATTCACTCTTGTGTATCCTCTGAATCTCCCAAAGAGTTTGGAACACAGTATCTTCATTCAGTTTGGGAGTACTGATGAAGCATTCAAGACTGGTGCAGTCCCTTTGAGTCACTATAAACAGTCTTCCAAAACAGTCAGATGTGCAGAAGCATGCTGCTGATGTGCAGAACAAGGAAGGCTGCTGCTGATGATACACGACCAGCAAGGCTGCTGCTGATGGACACAACAACATAAACTGAACTGCTGAAGCTTCCAAACAACCATTACTTACTTACTTGACACACTACATTAGAACACACTACATTACACAGCAGCAGTTCAGATGCAGAACTGATTCAGCTTCATCTGATGCAGAACTGATTCAGAACTGATGCATTGTAGCTTGAACCTTGCATACTCTCCTCTCATACCTTGAACCTTACTTCTGAATTGTTGGACATTGCACTTTGCAATTAGTTTGGAGTTTTAGAATCTTGGTGTTCATATTCCATCTCTGGCGACTGTGGTGATTGGTTTTGGCTGAGGCAGGTTGTTTTCAGTTGCTGTTCAACCTCCTCTCGGTGTCGTGTTGTTATGTTGCTGCTATTCCTCAGTGATGGTACATTATCTGGTTGTTCGACCGTGACTTCTTTATCTTACAGCTTAGCCTGTCGGGCTGTGCCAGGCGGTAGTTAACTTTCATGTTATTATTACTTCTTGTATCACTTTGTATCATACCCCGTTGTGCTTTCTTCCTGATGGATAGTACTACGGGGTATGATACCGAATCACAATGCACCTTGTTATTTACTTTATTCTACTTTACTCTCCATGCGGGTTGTGCATGGTTTATCGCACTTTTTTCACTTTTCTTATTTTCCTTTTTTTTCTTTTCCTCCTGGGGTATGCCCCTTGTAGGTTGTACATTCGATTAACCTTTTTTAATTTCAACCTAATTTACCCCAAAAAAAAAAAACCAGCAATCCAAAGTTGCTAAAACTTGGATATATACGTGAATTGAGAGCTTCTCTCTCTAGAAATAGAGAGAGAATGCACTCCTCCGAAATCCACCATAAATCTTCCGATTTTTTGACAAATCTCCAAACTATTGTTTGGTTTCTCTTTAATTCACGCTGGTAATCCACAGGGGGTTTCCCTATCTCTTCCAAATGGGATTTTGGTACCCATTTTTAGACTTCCCAATTGGGTTGTCGTTCATGAGGTGGGTCGGATTATCAATATCCGATTCCACCATCTTCAACCTCTTCAGTCCACAATCAGCTATGACCGATGGGTCTGTTCGAAAGTTCAGCCGGTTGGTGAACTTCTCTCCAGGACTTCTCTCGAGGAGTCTATCCAGATCTTTTGGCCGACGGGTGGTCTGGGTCCGTGTCGCATCGGCTCCAATCGGTTGCTCCAAAACCAGGCAGCAGCAGCCAGCCACGCCTGGCCCAGCCCAGCCCAGCCACGCCGGCCTTCCTACGGCAGAAGCAGCAGTACTCGGGCAAGGGAGCCCCTCGCACGACAGGGGCTCTCCTCCACCGCCCTTCTACATTCCAGATCTGGCCTTCGGTGGCATATTCAACCCACAGCCGGCCGTCCAGGCTCGGCCAGTACAGCAGCAGCCCTCGGCCCAGCTAACACCATCTCCGGCGGTAGCAGCGGCAACAGCTCCGGTGGCTGCCGCCATTAACAGCAGCAGCGGCCACTGCCCACCTCTCAAACCGGCCAACTCTGGCCCGGCTTCCTAAGGTCCAGCCATTCCGGCCATGGAACGACTCCCAACTGTGGGTCGCCGTGTTCTGGCCGCCGCTGGTTTTCAACAGATCCGGCGCCTCTCTCGCCGGCCTTCCAACCGGCAACCCTCGGCTCCACGGGTTCGCTGACCCAACCGGCATCCCCTAATCGGAGCTCTACGGGTTCACTGACCCTCGGCTCCCTCAGATCTCGTAGCCGTGGCTACCCAAAGCGGGCGGCCGTTGGTCCGGCCAGCCTCAGCTGGTCTCCACTGGACCGGCCAACCTCCTTCATCTCTCTGTCCGGAGCGGCCAGCAGCAACGGCCAGCAGCAGCGGCCAGCAGCAACGGTCAACCTTCCGGCCAATGATTGTTTTGCTCGGGCAGGCCATCTGTGAGTGGCTCGGGCGGGGGGCAGCTTGGCTGCCAGTGATTGTTTTGCTCGGGCAGAGGCTAGGCAGCAGCTTCAGCCCGGGCGATTCGAGTCTTCCTCGTCCAGCTGCTCGTTAGGCCATCCGCAGCGGGCCCTGATTATATTTGGTCATCCTATGTTGTTATTTTCTAGTTTAATCAGTGCGGGTTGTGCACTGGATTGTATTGCGAGGACTTCGAGGGCCTCTATGTTGTTAGGTTGTCCGTAGTATGTATTGCGAGGACTTCGAGGGCCTCTACTTGTACCCTTACCGACGGTTGGTGTCGGGTATTTACTGCTATTGCCACGCCCGTGTCCAGGTTCCCCGTTGAACTTTCTATTCCTTGGGATAGTTTGTTTGGCGGGGCAAGGACACGGGCAACCCATGTAGCCACTTGGCGCTCTTTATATTTTTGCTTTGTCTTACCTGGGGTATGCCCCTTGTAGGCTGTACGTTCGGTTAACCTCTTTTATATTTCAAGCTAACCGCCCTAGGGCATTACCCAAAAAAAAAAACCAGCAATCCGACCATAGCTTGGTTTACGATTTTTATCTTTTTCCACACTTCTCAGAAAATTGTAAGAATTTAACACAATACAATAGACACAATAATGAACTTTCAGTAAAAATACCAGAAATTAACAAGCTTCCTAGGTACCTTGAATAATTTCGTGAAAAGGAGCTCTGCACCTATTTTTTTCTTCTCTTTCTCTTCTCCTCTTCTCATCTCCCTCTCTCTCTCTCTCTCTCTCTCTAGTGTCGGCAGAAATGAAAGGGAAATGAAGAAATATCTGTATAAATACCCCTCTAGAGAAATTATATGGTGTAACCACACCACCCTTCCACTTATGCAACCACCCAAAACACACACAAGGCCCTCAAACTTTCAATGCATGCAGTCTAACCCCGAATCATATAATTCAAATAAAAAGTGAATTAAATATTCTAAATATCCGGAACGGGTATTACAAGATAGGTGCAGCTTGGTCCACTTGAGGTTTGAGTAGCCACTTCTGGTGGTTCCTCTTTCTGTTCCGCTTGTAGTCGTTGGCGAGCCTAGGGGATTAGGTTGGGGGGGGAGTAGTCGTGGTGTGCAGGGTACTTAGCAGGGTAGCCTTGTCCGACATTTCCAGGTCGTGCCTCTCTCGGTCCGTGTCCCTCTGTAGTAGCTGATTTCTGATGAGTGGGTATTATGCTAACCTTGGGTTTGGAAGTACTAGGTTCTTGGTTTTCTTATCCCAGCTTTGGAGGAGGAGGTTACTGGGTAGTTGGTTCAGTGGGTAGTTTTGGCGAGCCTTAGGTTAGGATGGAAGGATTAGGCGTGGTGTGCAGGGCTCTTGCAGCGGGGCCTTGTCGGATGCCGTCAACTCTGGTACGAGCCTCTTGATGCCTTGTTCCTCTGTAGTAGCCGATCAGCTTGCTTTGTAGCCGTCTTACTCGGTGGCTTCTCCTCAGTGTTGGTTATCATGTGGTCATCTCTGACCTCGACTATTTACTCTTTTTTTTTTTGGGGTAAAATAGCTTGAAATAAAAAGAGGCTAAACGAATATACAGCCTACAAGGGGCATACCCCAGGAGGAAAAGAAAACAAAAGAATAGAGAAAGAAAAAATTAGCTACGCCAAAAGGCTACATGGAGTAAATGAAATGCGCTGTTTCTAATCCATCTAGTAGAGGGAGGGAAAACAGCGCGTCTAAGTAGGCTCTTAAGCATTACAAAAGAAGCTTCATTCCAGGCTCTTAAGCATTACATACTGAAAGTACTAAACTTGGGTTTTGACAGTGGAATTCACTCAAAAACTGATCCACATCAGCTGCTGCCAACATGGAGCAACAGTCATCTACAACTTCTGAACTTGTCTATCAACTTCTGAACCTGCTACAACTTCTGGTAGAATAGCAGTAATAGCAGCAATATCCCTTGGATTTTGTATGAGTCCAATTTCTGAGCTTCGAGGCACAGCTAAGTCCAACTACATGACCTTCAACAATACAGAACAGCCATCAACTGCTGCTAGCAGCAACAAACCATCTACTTGCAGCAGTAACAGCAAACCATCTACTTGCATTGTAGAAGTATTGAAACAAAACAAAATGCAGAGGACGTCCCCCTCTGCGAAGGGAGATCCCAATGACAGCCCCTATTTTTTTTTTTTTGGGTAAATTAGCTTGAAATTAAAAAAAGGTTAATCGAATGTACAGCCTACAAGGGGCATACCCCAGGAGGAAAAGAAAGGAAAAAAAAACACAAGAATAATAAAAGTACGGTAACCATGCACAACCCGCATGGAGAGTAAAATAAAGTGATATAACCATGATGTACTGAAATGAAATTGAAATATTCCTGGCACAACCCGCCAGGCTAGGAAATAAGGTAAATGAAGTAGATAGTCATGGTCAACGCGGACCACATGAAAACCAGCGCTGAGGAGAGATCCTCCTCCTCCTAGGCTGGGCTAAGAAAACCAAGACCCGAGACATCCATCACCCCAAAGCAAGCATAATACCCGCTCAACAGAAGTCAACTACTACAGAGGAACTCGGACTGAGAGAGGCTCGACCAGGGGATGACGGCATCCAACAAGGCTACCCTGCACACCACGCCCATTCCACCCAGACTACTACATCCTCGCCCAAATCCCCTAGGCTCGCTAACGACTCAAAGCGGAACAGAAAGAGAGGCCACCAAAAGTAGCCACTCGAACCTCAAGTGGACCAATCTGCTCTTTTCGATCAGTGCAAACCACCAAATCTAATAAGAAACAGACTACAAAGCAACCCCTTTCGATCAGTGAGGATCCACCAATCTAATCAATGACTGCTCCGGCAACTACCTTGCTCAATCAAACTCCATCCATAATCTAATCATCGGCTCCTACAGCTGCTGCTACTGCGGGCTACCCCTAACTAGGAAAGAGTCTAATCTAATCAATAATAGCCACGACCACAAGAATACTACACTCGACCTCAGAGCAAAAAACGCTGGTTCTAGGGATATAAAAGGCTCGACAACGTGCCCGAAAAAAGGGCTCGACGAAGAGCCCGACCCCCGATTTCAGTCCAACAGATGACCGCCTATCGGGGGTTGCAAAACTAACAGTGAACTGGCCCAAAGTCCAGCAACAATATAAATGCAAATCCCACAACCATCGAATATCCGGGATCGCAGATACTAACAGTAAACTGGCCCACTAGTCCAGCAACAATGTAAATATTGATAATGCTTTGACCCAGGTATACCGGCCTGGGCTGCTGATTGGGCTGCCTGCCCGGGCTGGCCTGCCAGGATGTTGGCTGGCCCGGTTGGCCCGGGCTGTTGACTGGCCGACGGCCTTTGAGCGGGCCAGATCTGGCCAGACCGGAGACCGGGCTGCTGCTGCTGCTGTTAACGGCGGACTGTGGTGTGGCGGTCATCTACAACCACAGCCGCTGTGTGTATAGAACCTCCGAGAGGAAGCCCGTAGTTGAAATCAGTCCACGGGGTGGACTTTGAACCAAAATCTGGGGAGAAATCAGCCGGAAAACCATCAGCTATGGAGAGCTCCGGTAATGGTTTTGGCTGACCCTGCTGTTGAGATGAACCCACGGCTGTGGTAGTCCTGGCCGAATCGGGAGCCAACCAGTCCTCTGCTCCCGACTGTTGATGATGAACCAAAAACCCAAAAGTGGGTGGCCGGCCAGAGTTGGTCGGAGTTGACCTGTTGCTGCTTCCACCGGAATGGAGAGACCGGCGGAATGGAGAGACCGGCGAGGGTTCTCAGTGCTACTCCACTGAGAGCAGTAGCGAAGGGACCCTGTCGACCATCATCGGATCTGGTACGGGCGGTGGCGACTGGGTTATCGCTACGGCCATGGCAGACCTGAACCTGCAGCTGTGGGCTTCGCCAGTAGGATGGCCCACGGTTGTACCCACGACTGGAAGCGGCCTGTGGTGAGCTTGGACGTTGAAGATTCCCGGCTGGAATCTCGAACCAGATCTGAAAATCGACCAACGTCTGGTCGGACATGGTGGAGGGAGGCGTTGGAGGAGAACTAGCCCTAAGGAGGGACGTTCCCTTGCCGTCCTTGCTGTTGATACCGGCGACATCCCGCCGGGAATGGAGGTGGCCAGACCGGGGGGGAGCTTTCTCTCTCTAGGTTAGAGAGAGAAGCTCCCAGGCCGTGAAGACGCTATAAACTCTAATGTTAATCTGTTGATAGCCCCTATTGGTTAGGCAAATACTACAATTGAAACTTTCAAACTTCTATACGAACATCCCGATTACAACAAAAGGGATACAAAAAAGGAACCACCTGCTTCTAGGATTTGTGGCCATTTTGGGGCCATACCTGATGCACATAGTAGCCATAACTGATGCACATAACTGATGCAATCCTGTTGAATCACTAAAAATGATGCAATAGAAACTGATGCAGTCCTTTTGAATCTTCCAAACTTTTTTGAATCTTCCAAACTTCTGGACTTACAATCTTCAAAACAGTCACAGCTGCTGCCAACAGTCACAACATGGAGACCTAGCAACAGTCACTACATTACAGCAAGGTTCAGGTTGAGTCCTAGCAAGGTTCAGAACACACTACATTACAGCAGCAGCAGCAGTTCAGAACACACTACATTACACCATCAGCAGCAGTTCAGAACACACTACATTACAGAATTCACACACAGTCAAAATCAAAATCAAAATGCAGAGGACGTCCCCCTCTGCGAAGGGTGATCCCAATGACATCCCCTATTGGTTAGGCTAATATTAGAAATGATAAAACCACTGAACAAGCTACAGTACATCTGATACTACACAAGAGACAAAGTGCAGAAAAACAGCTTGATTGGTGTGCTCATAACAGTCAGACTGCCTTGAAAGGCATGTGTGGAGTGTGCTAGCTGCCACATGACCTCAAAAGAGCAACTAATTGCCACAGTAACAGCAACCATAGCAGCAGCTCATAGAAAGAACCTCAAAAGAGCACCAAGTATCTGTACACACATACGAAATGAAAGAGCAAACTGGACAGCCATGCCATGTCAGTCATTTGGACTATCAGTATCTGTACCCACATATGCTTGAATAAGGACTGAGTTCTCCAAAACAAGCTACCACAATGCTACAACACTATCAGAGCTCACCCTCACACACCTTCAGGACTCTCCTTCACACACCAAAGTATAAGATAACTACCTGTGTAAGTAGGAGTAATAGTAGACTCAGCTGAGACTGCTGAACCCTTCTGAAACTCCCTTGGGCTATGGCTACTGAACTCAGAAATCAGGTGCAGCAGCAATAGCAGAAAAGTAATAGTAGCTGTGACAGACTGCAGCTGTTGGTAGCTCTTGCTGACCAAGGGATATAGCTTTGAGGCTGCACCCCTTGACCAATGACCTGCAAATGTAAAAATATGAGTAGAATCCACAATTGTATCTAAATATGTTAATCATGAATGTTCCACAAAGAGAGTAAAGGTGAAGGTCCTTTGAACTTGGGTAAGGAAAGCAACCTACACCTGACATTATTTGAGATTTTGCTAGCAACCACTCCAGGGGGGCAGCTAATATTCTGAAATTTCCTATAATTCCTTTCAATCCATAACTGGTGGACATAGACTGTGAAAACCAGTTTCGCAATTGTGGTGGCCAAGGATTTACCCTGTAGAGTGGACAATCTACTCACCCACTGCTGCCAGGATGTCAGACCAGCCATATGAGGGGTCTTAGAGGACAGGATACCCCTGATCTGTGCAGCCATGGGACAGTCAAAGAACAGATGATCACGGGATTCAACACCCAAACACAGACTACATATGGATGAGGATTTCATGGCAAACAAAACTAATCTATTCTCTGTAGATAATCTATTAAGAATGGCCAACCAAGAGATCACACTGCACCTAGGAATATGACCAGAAAACCAAATCACTTTACACCAAGTGATGGCAGGATAATGTGTCCTCAAATTTTCCCATAGGGATGAAATGGTGAATTTACCAGATGCAGTGAAAGTCCAGGTGGTTGTGCTATTTCCTAGCCTGGCGGGTTGTGCCAGGTGGTAGCTCTATTTCATTTAGCTCTATTTACTTTACTTACCGTACACATGGCATCTTCATGTATTTACTTTATCTAACTCTCCATGCGGGTTGTGCATGGTTTACCGCACTTTTGTCATTCTTATTTTTTTCATTTTCTTTTCCTCCTGGGGTATGCCCCTTGTAGGCTGTACATTCGGTTAACCTTTTTTAATTTCAAGCTAATTTACCCAAAAAAAAAAAAAACTTCCATACGGTTCCAAAACGCACCAAAACGGTACAATACCATACTAAAATATCCATACGGTTCCAAAACACCACAAAACGGTACGATACCAAAACATGCCAAAACGGTACAATATCTTACCAAAACATCTGTACGGTTCCAAAACACACCAAAACGGTACAATACCGTTCCAAAACATCCAGACGGTAACAAAACAAACCAAAACGGTACAATACCTAACCAAAACATCCATACGGTTCCAAAACACACCAAAACGGTACAATACCGTAACAAAACATCCAGACGGTACCAAAACACACCAAAACGGTACCATACCTTACCAAAACTTCCATACGGTTCCAAAACGGTACAATACCTTACTAAAATATCCATACGGTTCCAAAACACCCCAAAACGGTACGATACCAAAACATGCCAAAACGGTACAATACCTTACCAAAACATCCGTACGGTTCCAAAACACACCAAAACGGTACAATACCGTTCCAAAATATCCAGACGGTAACAAAATAAACCAAAACGGTACAATACCTTACCAAAACAATACCTTACCAGCCTGGGTTGGGCTGGTACTGTTGGGATGCCCAATCTCGGGGCTATGGCCGTAGCATCTATGCTGGGTCTGTTTATAATCCAAGTTTCCTTGCTCCTCTGGGCCGTTTGTTATAGCGTAGTTTGACTGTGACTGTGATAGTTCTTATTAGATTGGTGGTAATGCACTGGTTGAAAAGGATGGTTATGGTTCTTTCTGCAGTTTGTGTGCCTCTTTTGTGATGCCATATGATTCGGTGGTAATGCTCTGTTAATGGCGGATTTTTTCGAGGCCCTAGTACTATTCTGCTTTTAGGTTAGAGTGAACCTTGTGTACTAGGTCGAGAGAGTATTAGTCCGATTGGAATGGGCATGGTGTACAAGGTACTTGGGGAGGTAGCCTTGTCGGATGTCGCATCTCCGGTTCGAGCCTCTTCTCGGAGCCCGGTCCTCTGCAATATCTGTTCCTTAGAAGTGGGTGCTATGCTTGTATTCTGTGCTAGGTTGGGGTATTGGAATCTTGGTCTGTTTAATCCTTCTTTGGAGACTAGTGGCTTTGGGTTTTGGATGAGGGCGGGTAGTTTTTGGCGATCTTTGGACTTTGGATGAGAGTGTTTTAGATTGGATGGAATGGGCGTGGTGTGCAGGGTTGGGCCCCCTGTCGGATGCCGTCATCTCCGGTTCGAGCCTCTTGGTGCCTAGTTCCTCTGTTGTAGCTGTTCAACCCCCCGATACCGAGATGCTTTGTTCTGCTATTATTCAGTAAAGGTTATCATTTGGTCATTTCTGATCGAGACTATTTATTTTATTTCCTAGCCTGACGGGTTGTGTCAGGCAGTAGTTCGCTTTCATGTTATTTATACTCGTATCACTACATATCATACCCCGTTGTACTATCCTTCCGCTTAGATGGATAGTGCAACCAAGGTATGATCTCAACACATATGGCAATTCTATTATCTTATTTACTTTACCACACTCTCCATGCGGGTTGTGCATGGGTTATCGCACTTTTTTCAATCTTGTTTTTTCCTTTTCTTTTCCTCCTGGGGTATGCCCCTTGTAGGCTGTACATTCGGTTAACATTTTTTAATTTCAACCTAAATTACCCACAAAAAAAAACATCCATACGGTTCCAAAACACACCAAAACGGTACGGTACCAAAACAAGTCAAAACGGTACAATACCTTACCAAAACATCTACACGGTTTCAAAACACACCAAAACGGTACAATACCGTACCAAAACGTCCATACGGTTCCAAAACACTCCAAAACGGTACGGTACCAAAACACGCCAAAACGGTGCAATACATTACCAAAACATCCATGCGGTTCCAAAACACACCAAAACGGTGCAATACCGTACCAAAACATCCAGACGGTAACCAAACACACCAAAACGGTAAAATACCATACCAAAACATCGATACGGTTCTAAAACGCACTAAAATGGTACAAAACCTTACCAAAACATTCATACGGTTCCCAAACACACCAAAACGGTACAATACCTTACCAAAATATCCATACGGGGACAAGAGGGTTCTAGAGGGGGAGCTTCTCTCTCTAAACTAGAGAGAGAAAGCTCCCTCTGACCCAAATCAGCCGGCACTTCCACGGCAGTGGCAGCAGCCACTGCCAAACAAGGCCCAGCCACCGGGCAGCAGCCATCTCCCGGGCAAGGGATACTCTCTTCTTAGAGAGGCTCTCCTCCACCGCCCTCAACAACCGGCGACCACCGCTATCCTCCACCACCCTCCGCTCCGGACAGATCTGGTGCGGTCTCACCACCTGCCTGGCCTTCGTCTGGATCGGTCAAACTTCACTATGGGCCGGAGCTCCACAGCCGTGGGCTTCGCCTCCAACCATATCCCCGCCGTGAACCGGTGGGTACCATTTGGGATCTGTTCCGGCGACCTTCGGTTGCTGTTCAGTCCGTGAACCGGCGAGTTCCACATCGCCGTCGAGCTCAACCGAGGAGCTCAACTACCACATAGAAGACCCAGAGCAGATCTGCTTCTTCGTTCACGCTCAGATCCATCTACAGCAACGGCGACGGCGACCTTGGGTTGCTGTTCAGTCCGGCGACGGCTACCTTGGGTTGCTGTTCAGTCCGGTTGTTGTTAGCTAGCGGTCTGAACCACAGCCACCAGCTGCCGGTCCTTGTGGGCCTCGACAGCCGTGAACCACGCCATCAGTCAACAGCCGTGGGCCAGTTTGGGCCAGGCCATGCCGGCAGTGGTCACTCCACTGTGGGTTCCTCTTCCCACCACGAACAACCGCCGTGGCCTCCAGCCACCGTGGCCTCCATCACCGCCGTGGCCTCCATCACAGCCGTGGCTTTTTCAGCCCGAGCAAAACAGCCAGCCCGGGTAAACAGCAACCACCACGGCAGTCAGCAGGGATTTTTGGCCCTACGAGCCTCATCAGCCCGGCCAAGGAGCCGGTCCTACAGCCTAGCAGCCCCGCTAGGCCAGCCCAGCAGCTTGGGCATTTTTTGCTCGGGCAGTCATGCAGTTTATAGCTTATTGCTCTATTTTCTGCTACTGTATTGAATGCTAAGTGTAGTAGCTATTGTTTATTCTGATGTAGTATGTCAGACCATGGTCTTGATAGTTTTCTGCTACTGCACACAACCAATGTATGTATTGCGAGGACTTCGAGGGCCTCTGATTGTACGCCGTGTCCAGATTCCCCGTTGAACTTTCTATTCCTTGGGATAGTTTGTTCGGCGGGGGCAAGGACACGGGCAACCCATGTAGCCACTTGGCGCCTTTATAATTTTCATTTCCTTTTGTTTTGTCTTACCTGGGGTATGCCCCTTGTAGGCTGTATATTCGGTTAACCTCTTTTATTTTCAAGCTAAACGCCCTAGGGCATTGCCCAAAAAAAAAATATCCATACGGGATGGAGACAGCATGTAGATCAGATATACCCAGTTTTGAGTTTACACAACCGTGAACTTGCTTGCTAGTTGGGAAGTCATGGGAAGCAGCGTAAACCAGGGCAAGGGAACTTCTCTCTCTAGAGAAGTTCTCCTCCACTGCCCAACCTATATTCAGAGGTATAGCAAATGTGCATCCTTGAGGGTGACTGCCAATCACTGTGCGGCATCCATCAATCCATCCATTTCCCACACTTTGGTCTCCTATTACTGCTACGTAACCAGGTAGTTACCTTACTCCTTGCGGATCTACTTGGGGATTCAAAGTATGTGTGTACTCTTTCCATACTGTGTGCTATCCATGTGAGCGGAGTGCTAAATCCCCATCATTCCTTGTGAGAGGAGATAATAACTAGAGGGGAATCTGGTGAGGTTCAGTGGAGGGAGTTGTGAGATTTTTTTTTTGGGTAAACCAGCTTGAAATAAAAAGGGGGGGCTAACCGAATATACAGCCTACAAGGGGCATACCCCAGGAGGAAAGAAAGGAAAATAAAAGAAAATAATATAAAACAATAGAGCGCCTACGCCAAACGGCTACATAGGACTAGAAGTAAATAGAACGTCTGTTTCAAACCCATCTAAAAGAGGGATACGAAACAGAACACATAATGCTACTGAACTACTAAATTTCATGCTACTAAATTACATGCTATTCATCCAGCCATGACTGGGCAGTAGCCACACATCAACAGCAGTCAAAACACTTGGGCATCAGAATCTGAACTTGGACAAAACACTATGGAACACCAGAACAATGCAGGTCTTCAACAGGTTCAGAACAGGTTCAGAACACCAGAATCTGAACTTGGACATCAGCAAACAGCTAACAGCTGAACTTGGAACAACAGCTAACAGAACTGCTGCACTTGATAATTGGACCTCATCAGGACACTTGGAATGGTGGACTGATGTTGCACTATGGAACACCAGAACAAACACAAATTTCATGCAGGTCTTCAACAGGTTCAGAACACCAGATTCTGAACTTGGACATCAGCAAAACTTGAAATGATAACCATGCACAACCAGCTGAACTTGGAACAACAGCTAACAAAATTGTTGCACTTGATCATCAGGACACTTGGAATGGTGGACGGTAGCTTCAGAACCTGGTCTATCAGCAGCTTCAGAAACTGAACCTGGTCTATCAGCTTCAGAACAGTCCTAAAGCTGCAACTTCAGAACTTGAAAGCAGTCCAACTTGGACAGCAACTAGCCAACTTGGACAGTTCATAGCAGTCACAGCAACTAGCCAACACCATGGACAGACAAAACCATCTGCTCTCATTTCAATCCCAACACCATATCATAATTGACAAACACATTCGTTAAGTAGAACCTATACAATACTATACAGAGGACGTCCCCCTCTGTGACGGGAGATCCCATTGACAGCCCCCGATGGTTAGGCATAATCTAAATAAAGCTACCACAGAATTGGCACCACCACAAGAAAATAGTCTATCAACATGGTCTATCACTGCACATAGACCACAGTTCAGCAAATCACAAAACAGTTCAGCAGCTTAGAGTAATAACAGCCACTATACCGACAGTTTGAAAACAGCAGCCTAGAGTAATAACAGCCACTACACTGCACATAGCAGAAACAGATCATAACAGCAAAATAACATAGCCCTAGCATGCTAACAACCAGATATGAAATCAGAGAACAGCAGAAAACAGCAAAGCAGTAGCAGCATATTTGGTACCCCTGCTTCTGTGCCTGTGGCTGCCTGTTGCTGCACTTCATATCATCAGAGAGCAATCCCAATACTATACAGAGGGCGAAACAGACTAGACTGCAGCATGAAACTGGACTGCAGCAAAATAGGTTGAACAAAACAGGGTAGCAATCTAAAGTTAAACAAACTAGACTGCAGCATGAAACTGGCCAAAACAGACTCACTTGGCCAAACTAGACTTCATCAAAATTATCAGCTACCATATAACAGATTGAATCACTTGAGCTGCTCATCCAAGTGACTGGATACTTATAGCAACAGACCAGGAATACCCATGCTCAATATGAGGACTCACCGACTTATTACACCCTTGAAATCTGACCTCCCACTCTTCTTTTTTTCGCACAAGCATAGGTAAAAGGGCTCCACCAACTCCCTCCGCTAGAACTCACATGAATGCCCCACTAATTATTATCTCCTCTCTTAAGTAATGATGGGGATAAAACACTCAGCTCACACGGAGTAATCCTACAAAGAGTAAGGTAACTCCCTGAGTATTTAGCAGTAATAGGTAACTCCCTGAGTTACTGAACTTGTGCTATTTGAGCCACTTGTGCACTGCAGAGTTAACAATGAAGCATGATGTAAAATATGTAACAAAATGAATAGTTAACTTCCAGTATAATGCCATTCATTAATAACCTGTTCTGCCTGAATTTGGGGAAGATTGGGTAAGGATAGAATCCTTGCTCTCACCATTGAACAAATTTTATGCACAACTACCTCCCAAGTAGATGGATTCCCTTGGAATTTCCTCACATTCCTTTCAATCCACACATGATAAACTGTACTTGTAAAACCTTGCTTGGTGATAACAGTTTGGAGGGATTTGCCTTTAGAATTTGTGAGAAGGGAGACCCAATCAGCCCAAGTTCTAGAGGGCCAAGAAACATGAAGCTTGGACTGAATAGAACCCCAGACTAACTTAGAAAATGAGCAATTAAAGTAAAGGTGGTCATGGCTTTCATTTTCCTGGCAAAAACAACATTGAGTTGGAAGTGGGAGACCAAAAGACACTAGTCTATCTGCTGTAGAAAGCCTGTTCTGAATAGCCAGCCAGGTGATAA
Organism: Rhododendron griersonianum; assembly: GCA_018127125.1. Classification (NCBI taxonomy): domain Eukaryota; kingdom Viridiplantae; phylum Streptophyta; class Magnoliopsida; order Ericales; family Ericaceae; genus Rhododendron; species Rhododendron griersonianum. The sequence continues at coordinate 27,331,460 of CM030791.1, read as the reverse complement.
AGCTACACTTGGGAATGTGACCAGAAAACCACACCACTTTGTGCCACAACACTTTGGGAAAGGGAGATCTTAATTTGTCCCAAAGAGAGTAGATTGTGAATTGACCATTAGGGGTGAGGGACCATCTGAACTGGTCATTCTCATTCACCCTAGAGGGTAACAGTATAGGTAGAGCCCTCCTAATCTCATTAAGCTCTATAGTTTGGGTAATAGGGAAAGCCCACCTAGAATTATGAATGATGTGAGACACAGTAGCCTCTTTTGGTATTCCTGAATCAAAGGTAACTCTAGGGCCGAATTTGTCAATTAATGGGCCCATGGGATGCCAGTTATCATACCACAATGAAGTAGAGTGACCATTACCAATCACACTAAAAATATAAGGTTGCACCTTGGGCCTAAGATTCAGCAGCTTCCTCCAAACCCAAGAGCAATCGCCTGGTATCTTTAGATTCCAGAAATTGTTCCTTTTGATTAAGTAAGATTTTACCCACTGACACCACATAGACTGCTCCCCCCAGAGATAATGAACCAAATGTGCTTGGCAATGGCTGCCTGATTCCAAATTTGCATGGACTTGAATCCTAAACCTCCCTCTTGTTTTGGTGAACAAAGATGTTCCCAAGAGACCTTGGCACCAGATTTTCTAAGGTCAGGTCCAGACCAAAGAAATGCCCTAAGAATTGATTCAACTTCCTTAATCACCTTTTTGGGGATGATAAACAAGGATGACCAATAGGTTTGAATGGAAAAGAGAACATTTTGAATTAATTGGACCCTTCCAGCATATGTAAGATCCCTATTGATCCAGGACTTAGTTTTGGCAGTTATACGATCTACCAAACTCTGACAATCAGAAGCTTTGAGTTTGGTAGAGAGGAGTGGGACTCCAAGATACCTGACAGGGAGCGAGCCTTCTTTAAATTCCAGTACACCTAAAATGGCCAGCCTAGTGGTTGAGTTAACCCCAGAAAAGTAAACGCTACTCTTTCCAGGGCTAGGAGAAAGTCCAGACAGGGCTTGAAACTCAGAGAGTGCCTCCTGTATATGATTAACAGAGGACACTTCCCCTTTACAAAAAAATCATTAAATCATCAGCAAAGCAAAGGTTGATAAGCTGATTCCTTCCACATCTCCAATGAAAGTGGAAATCAGGAAGGAGAGACTTCTCCCTAAGAAGGCATGTGAGAACTTCCATGACAATCACAAAGAGATAGGAGGATAGAGGGTCACCTTGTCTAAGACCCTTTTTCCCCGCAATGAATCCGGTGACTTCACCATTTATACTAAGAGAGTAATTAGCAGTAGTAACACATGCTTGTAGCTAATTGATCATTGTAGGATGAAAATTCATTGAGGACAGCACATCCCATAGAAATTCCCATCTCACATTATCATAAGCCTTCATAATATCTACTTTCATGGCACATCTGGGAGATGGAGAAGATTTGTGATACCCTCTCATGAGCTCCTGGGTGAGGAAAATATTATCAGCGATCCTTCTCCCCTTCACAAAACCTGATTGAACATGGTCAATTAACATTGGAAGGACCGCTTGTATTCTCCTAGCAAGAATTCTAGAGATACACTTGTAAACCGTATTACAACAGGAAATGGGCCTAAAATCCCCAACCTTTGACGGATTAGGGACTTTAGGAACAAGGGTAACAATAGTGGAATTGACCTTTTTGAGCAATTTTCCAGACCTAAAGAATGACTTAACAGCTGAGGTGACTTCGTGACCAATGATAGGCCAAGCCTTTTTGAAAAACCCAGCATTATAGCCATCAGGGCCAGGGGCTTTGGAAGGATTAAGAGCCCAGAAGGTATCCTTGATTTCCATATCAGTAACCTCAGAAATCATGTCAGACCTCTGACTGTCTGTTAATCTCTTCCTAACTACCTGATGTACTCTTGATTGGCCCAAATAAGGAGAAGTATGGGCTGTTCCCAGGAGGGTATTGTAGAAATTAACAAAGCTAGATTTAATAATCTTAATATCATGAGTGAGGGTCCCATCTTCTAAAACCAGACTGGTGAGTTTACTTTTATTCCTAGTGTTACTCACTGATTTGAAGAAGAAGGAGGAGCACTGATCACCAAGCTTAAGCCACTGAATCCTAGACTTTTGCTTAGCTAAACTTTCCTCTGCTCTAAGCAAAGATAATAGAAGTCTGTGAACCACTCTCTCTTGGCTTATGATGGAAGGATTAACCAGTTGAGAGCTCATATCCTTTTGTAAAGATTCAAGGGTTTGCTTTGATTCAGCAACCCTTCTAGAAATGTCACTATATTCTCTAGTGTTTAGCTGTTTAAACTCAGGTTGCAACAATCTAAGCTTTTCACAAACACAGAACATGGGATTCCCAATAATCACTCTCCTCCAGATTCTTTGAACTACAGTTAAGAATTGAGGATGGTCAGCCAGAAAATCAAAAAACTTGAAGGGTTTAATAGCCTTCTTAGATCCAGGAATGATGGTCACAATGGCTGGAGAGTGATCAGAGATCCCAGCAGTGTGAAAATGTGCAGAAGAACTGATAAATGCTTTCATCCAATGTTCATTAACAAGGACTCTGTCCAACTTTGAACTGACAAAATGAGATGGGTTTTGTCTATTGGCCCAAGTGAGAAAACAGCCTGAATACCTAAGATCATCCAACTCAATGGAATAGAGACATTGGTTAAACTCATTCATATGCGGAGGCCAGAGCGAGGTGCCCCCATGTTTCTTGCTTGGAATCCTAATGGCATTAAAATCCCCCAAGACTATCCAAGGGAAGGCAGAATTCAAATGATACAGACTAGCCCACAAGGCTTGTCTGTTCAGATAGTTGGTAGCCCCATACACAAAAGTGGCCAAAAAAGGGGCACCTCCACACTTAGTGTGCACTTCACAATGGATAAACTGGTCAGACTGTTCCAAAACCTGTACAGTTAGAATACTAGGATCCCAACACACCAAAATTCTACCAAGGGGAGCCTGGAGGTAGTTGTTCAAAAAACTCCAATGAGGGCAAATAAATTTCAGAATTCTAGCAGCCTTGTCTTCCCTTATTTTATGTTCCAATAAACCCAAAAGGGAAATATTGTTATTATTCACAAGACATTTTACCTCTTTTTGCTTGATTGGGTCTAGGCATGTAGCCTACAAGGGGCATACCCCAGGAGGAAAAGAAAGGAAAAAAAAAAAAGAATGATAAAAGTACAGTAACCATGCACAACCCGCATGGAGAGTAAAATAAAGTGACATAACCATGAAATGTACTGATATGAAATTGAACTATTCCTGGCACAACCCGCCAGGCTAGGAAATAAAGTAAATGAAGTAGATAGTCATGGTCAACGTGGACCACATGAAAACCAGCGCTGAGCTAAGAAAATCAAGACCCGAGACATCCATCACCCCAAAGCAAGCATAATACCCGCTCAACAGAAGTCAACTACTACAGAGGACTGAGAGAGGCTCGACCAGGGGATGACGGCATCCGACAAGGCTACCCTGCTAAGTACCCTGCACACCACGCCCATTCCACCCTGACTACTACATCCTCGCCCAAATCCCCTAGGCTCGCTAACGACTCAAAGCGGAACAGAAAGAGAGGCCACCAAAAGTAGCCACTCGAACCTCAAGTGGACCAATCTGCTCTTTTCGATCAGTGCAACCACCAAACCTAATAAGAAACAGACTGCAAAGCAACCCCTTTCAATCAGTGAGGAACCACCAATCTAGTCAATGACAACTCCGGCTTACCGGAGCTATCATTGACTAGATTGGTGGATCCTCACCGATCGTATGCTTCTTAGGTGGTTTGCAATCGAAAAGTTGTCCACTGAGGTTCGAGTGGCTACTGGTGGCCTCTTCGCTCCGCTGAGTCGTTAGCAGCCTGGGATTTGGGCGAGGATGCAGTGAATTCGATGCCGTCATCTGGTCGAGCCTCTCTCGAGTTGCTTGCTGGGGTGATGGATGTCTTCTTCTTAGCCCGATATAGGAGGAGGAGGATCTCTCCTGTTTTCATGTGGTCCACGTTGACCATGACTATCTACTTCATTTACTTTATTTCCTAGCCTGGAGGGTTGTGCCAGGAATAGTTCAATTTCATTTCAGTACATTTCATGGTTCTTTTCAGACTGCTAAGCAACCCCTTTCGATCAGTGAGGAACCACCAATCTAGTCAATGACTGCTCCGGCAACTACCTTGCTCAATCAAACTCCATCCATAATCTAATCATCGGCTCCTACAGCTGCTGCTACTGCGGGCTACCCCTAACTAGGATAGAGTCTAATCTAATCAATAATAGCCACGACCACAAGAATACTACACTCGACCTCAGAGCAAAAAACGCTGGTTCTAGGGATATAAAAGGCTCGACAACGAGCCCGACCCCCGATTTCAGTCCAACAGATGACCGCCTATCGGGGGTTGCCAAAACTAACAGGAAACTGGCCCATAAGTCCAGCAACAAGATAAATGCAAAAATTGTACATAGCATGACTGAATATTAAAATGCCCCACTGCCCGGGCCACCCAGCCGGCTTACCTGCCCGGGCTGGCCTGCCATAGCCCAAAAGTGCCTGGTCGCTGCTGTACCGACCAACGACCTGTGGATCTGAAAACTTTGATCGACCATGACCGGCGGCCATGGCTGTTGGGGCTACCCACCTCCGACCATGGACGAACCCTCCTCCGTTCGAGGGGCAAAACCATGGCTGGTAGACCCACGGCTAAGCCCCACGGCGGCGGGGCTGGGAAGAACCCACGGCGGCGGCGGGGTTGGGAATGGGTTCCCACGTCGGAGAGAACCCACGGCTTGGAGTTGTGCCCCACGGCGGCTAATCCCCACGGCGGCGGCGGGGCTGGTCCCACGGCGACTGCATCGCCCTGGCTGTGATTGGCCATTAATGGCAGTTGTACGTTCAGATCTGCCCGGTGCAGATCCCAATAAAGTTGCCCACCGGTTCACGGCGAGGTTGAGATTGGAGACCACGCCTACGGCTGTTGAGCCACGGCGACTGGACCAGTGTGAGGTCGACCGAACCAGACCAGAAATCTGGCCGGAGCGGCGGAGGGCGGTGGAGGAGAGACAGCCCGAGGCTGTCGGCTGTGGAGGGCGGTGGAGGAGAGACTCTCTAAGGAGAGAGGATCCCTTGCCCGGATGACTCCATGTTGCTGCTACTGCTGGCCGGAGGAGGAGCCGGCTGGATTGGAGGGAGCTTTCTCTCTCTAGGCTAGAGAGAGAAGCTCCCAGAATTTCTATCGCTATTTTGTAATATTGTTATTATTCACAAGACATTTTACCTCTTTTTGCTTGATTGGGTCATTAAGACCCCGAATATTCCAAAAACCGATATTAAGAGGATGCAAAGACATTAAACACATTCAAGCAGAACTAAGTATGAAAATGGCAGAATATGGAAGTATTGAGAATACTGCCCTGTCAAAAGGATACGAATGAGTTAATTCCTTCCCCTAGATCGGGAGCTTCGAGACTGCTCCCTTGCAAGCTTCTTCATCTTTCTTTGAGCTGATCTGGAGAGAACCTTCTGAAAGTTCTCTGATTCATGAGGATCAGGTGGTTTAGGAGAGAGTGTTTGATTCAGTTCTGTCACACCTGCATCCCTATGAACAGCTGATGGGGGGATGAGTCTGTTCTGCTATCCATGACTTCGGCAGGGACAACAGAATTGGCAGCTTGCTGTTTCTAAAGCTTAGGAGGACTGCTGCTTACTACACCTTCTAGAACCTCAAGTAACTCCCCCTCAGAGTCAGTAATCTCTTCTTTAGGGACAGGGGCTACAATTGGATTATTTAATTGTTGGAGCACAATTGAAGCATGTACAGTTTCAGTACAGTTCAGCTGCTCCGTTTCAGATTGTTCACAGCCCACCTTTTGCTTACCATTACCTTGAGCTACAGGTTGTTGTGGGGGAGAAGGGATAGAGGCTCCTCTAACACATTTACTAGTATGATGCCCAAATACATGGCATATGTTACACATAGGGGGCAGCACTTGGTACTCCACAGGAATAACAACAGACTCCCCTTCAACTACTACTTGAACTTCATCAGGGAGAACTTGTTGAGCACTGACCTCAATGCAAATTCTAGCCTTAGTAGTTTTAGTCTGTTGTAAACCTGGCTGTCTAGCAGTCTTAGCAGTGGCATGATCAACAAGCAGAGGTCTCCCAATAGTACTAGCTATCCTACTCAAGCACTCTTGGTTCCACAGTTCCAGTGGTAAATCGTGCAATTTCACCCAAGCAGGTATTTTGGTAGGCTGTTCTCTAGCAGGCTTCATCATCCTATGCCAATCCTTAAGTACTAGGTACTTTTGAGAAAAGAAGTAGGGGCCCCCTTCAAGGACTTGCATCTTGGATTGTTCATCTTTGAATTCAAACAGGTAAAAGCTAGCCACATCGGGTTTCACAGCCACAAAATGCTCCTTCCATTGGTTCCTAGCAGTGGCAACTATGAGAGGATAGGCCATTTGTCCATCTAGGAAGTGGCCTACCAGGTATTTGTTCCACATGCCCACATCAGTCAGCTCCAAATCTATTTCTACCAGAGCTTCTTTCCCTCTCTGAAGGTCTGGGAAATGATCCAATTTCATATCCAGAGAAGGGCTTTGTGACTGAAGGAGGGTAGCCCAGTTTTTAGGTTTAGGTTTAACCTGACCAGTACTTTTTTTGGAATTGAATTGGTGCCTATGGATAGGGTTACCTTGGTTTTGAGAATGGGACAGTCCAGTAGTTGACTTATGAGCAGGAAAGCTAGTTAAAGGATCCGTAGTTGAATCCATAACTGGACGGTGTGAAGTGGAACCAGCAGCATTGTACCTAGGCCTAGTATCCTCTAAACTATAACCCAGATTGGGGTCTCCTTCCAGGTACGGATTCCCCCTCGGATTGTACATAACTTTAGGGTTAGGGTGAGGAACTTGTACCTGATTTTGGTAACCCCCGAACTGAGAGGTAGTGCACTGTAGGTGAATGGCTTGTTCCTCCACTTCCCGAACTAAGGCTTGCTCAAAGACCTGCTGGAGCTTCCTTGAAGGACTCGATTTTTGTAGCGATTTAGGGCTAAGTTCCCCAAACTCGGCTGTAGATGGAGGAGCTTTTCTCCATGATTGTTGTATACTTTGTAGTTTGGCCGTAACCACATCTAGAACAAATGGATCTTCTGAAAAGTTGAGCTCGTCCTCCAAATGACCCACAATTTCAAGCATTCGAGCTTCGGAATCCGAACGCATACCCTCCTTTTGAGGCACCCGTTGTATCTGATGAATTGTTCTCGACTGGTTGTGCCTGGGACTGTGAGAAGGGCTAGGATTTTTGGACAAATTAGGGGTGAACTCCCCCAACCCAGTTGTAGATGATACCTGACCAAAATTTCCGAGAGACGATCCCCGATTGTAGTCGCCTGAAGGAGATGAATCCAGGGAATGGGCACCTGGGCAAAGATCAAATGGTTTGTGAAGGGTCTTGGAAGGAGAAGACCGAGTGGTAGACGAATGAACTTGAGGACCGAGAATGGGAGCAGGATCTACGGGGTTCCTCTGCTTCCTTCTCATTTCGTTAGAGTCAATAGCTTTAGCACCAAGCCCTTCCGACATGGTGATTGAACCGCCTGCTCCAAGATCGAGTGAGTTCTCAAGTTTCGTGGAGGTTGAGAAGTTTTGAGGCTTGACTGTGACATGAGACCGTTGATTATGGCGTTCTAGGGCTTGAAGGCCCAGCCCATCTGCTAACGAGATTGTACCGTCGGCCATGGCCGTCTGCTTCAACAGGCTAGTGAACGGAGGAAATCGCCCCAAATCGCCATGAATAGCTTTTCTCCTTGCCTTTTCTCAAAGTTAACATTTGGAAAAGAGAGTGGGAGCACTAACCAAAGAACAAGCCACCAATAGCTCTGACATGTGAGGCGATTAGCGATTAGGGCGATCTCTGACATTGCCATGGAGAAACAGTGAAATCCATGGCTGAGGGCACTCTTTCAATGGCGGAGGGACTAGGTCTCAAGACTCTGGATTCTAATGAACTTCGAAGAAAACAAGTACCTCACATGGAAAGCCCCAACAATGGGATCCCGTTTACTCTAAATCCCCAAAGATCGAGCAACTCAGAGGATATCGATCTAAATTCAAGCAGGACCAGTTCGGATCATTCTTCAAAGGGATTAGGGGCGCACAGTCCTAAACTGTCCATGAATACAAGTCCATCTCGGAAATTGCAACAAGTCTTCTTCGAGGAGGGGTTGAGGGTACAAGCCGAAGATGCAATGAAAAGCTCGGTTCCTCCTTCTTCTTCAAATGGGACTGAGGAGCAAAACCCAAGTAGCCCTAAATTGGCGATATCAACAACAACAAAAGGGTTTGGGGCCCGTAGCCCTAAATCGGCAAAAAATCAGGGCCTCTCTCAGAAATCACAGCAACATGACAATCAGCCGAGTTCAGTGCTTAATCAGGGGTCTCCAAAGGAAGGTACGCGCTCAGATTCTGAAGCTCGGATGCTAGAAATCGTAGGTAATTTGGAGGACGAACTCAACACCTCGGAAGATCCATTCATCCTAGATGTGCTCACAGCCAAGCTGCTGAGCATACAACAGGAATGGAAGAAATCTGGCAAACAAGCGGAGGAGCAAACCCCTCCTCTACGCAACCAGAGTTCTAAAGCTACGCAGAAAAACCAACAAGCCATTTTCGAAGACGGCCTGATGAAGGAGGCTGAAGCTAAGGCACGAGTGATTCACCTCCACGGAAACACTTACCAGTTTCAACGTACTCCACCAGAGGTAAGGAAACTAAACCCTAACTCACAGCAGCTTCCATCAACCTCTGTCATTAAAACTGCAGAAATGCCTATAGTTTCTTCAGTAAATGCACCTCAATCTAGGCCGTTGAATAATGGTAATCACTCAACACTTCGAAATTCTTCTATTTCTGGTCAACATCCCCAATTCAGACCAAAACAAAAAAATGACCAGGCTAAGCCCAAAAACTGGGCTTCCCTGCTGCAGTCCCAAAGCCCCTCATTGGATATGAAGCTTGAGTTTTTTCCTGACCTACTGAGAGGGAAAGAAGCCCAAGTGGAGATCGATATTTTTTTTGGGTAAAATAGCATGAAATAGAAAAAAGGGTAACCGGATATACAGCCTACAAGGGGCATATCCCAGAAGGAAAAGAAAAAAGAAAACAAAGGATAAGGAAAATTGATAACGCCAAGTGGCTACAAGGCAGTGATGTGAGGCTATGTTTCCAATCCATCTAGTAAGAGGGAAAGGAAAACGCTTATCACTCGGCTGGGAGCTTCTCTCTCTAACCTAGAGAGAGAAAGCTCCCTCCGGCCAAGTCCGGCCTTGCCACCTTCGGCCCCAGTTCCAGCCGGCTGCCAGGCACCCACCTCCGGCCAGCAGCAGTTGCAACTTCAAGATCAAGGGCAAGGGAGCCCCTCTCTCGACAGGGGCTCTCCTCCACCGCCCGTACCATAACCAACCGGCTACCCGCGGGTCCGGCAATCTACCACCATCCACTGTCCAGATCTGGAATCAAGGGAGCCAACAGCGGCCACCGCCCACCTCTCAAACCGGCCACCTCTGGCCCGGCCTCCTAAGGTCCAGTCATTCCGGCCATGGATCGACTCCCAACTGTGGGTCGCGTGGTCCGGCCGCAGCTGGTTTTCAATAGATCCGGCGCCTCTTTCAATGGCGGAGGGACTAGGTCTGGCCATTCAACAACCGGCAACCCTCGGGTCTGGCCTCCTATCATCCCCCAATCGGAGCTCCACGGGTTCACTTACCCTCGGCTCCCTCAGATCTCGTAGCCATGGCTACCCAAAGCGGGCGGCCATTTGGTCCGGCCAACCATAGCTGGCCACCACTAGACCGGCCAAACCACTTCCGGGCTTCTACGGCACGGTCTCTGCAACTTCTTTCATCTCTCCTGTCCGGTCAACCTTCCGGCCAAGCAGCGGACTTCAATACAATCACAGCAGCAACAGCTAATCAGACTGATGCAGCTTTGATGAGTAAGACCTTGTTTCTGAGCTTGATAACCCATCAGATCTGGACAGCCACGAGCTTCCAAAAGAACATTGAACTACATGCTGATGCGCTTTCAGCTCTGAGGATTTGCGTAGTATTCTAGTGGTCGTGGCTATTATTGATTAGATTGGATTCTCCTAGTTAGGGGCAGTCTCACAGTAGCAGCAGCTGTGGGTGCCGATGATTAGATTATGGATGAGTCTGATTGAGCATGGTAGTTGCCGGAGATGTCTTTGACTAGATTGGTGGATTCTCACTGATTGAAAGGGGTAGCTTCATAGTCTATTTCTGATTAGATTTAGTGGTTTGCACTGATCGAAAAGAGCAGCTTGGTCCACTTGTGGTTTGAGTGGCTACTTTTGGTGGTCCCTCTTCCTGTTCCGCTTATAGTCGTTAGCGAGCCTAGGGGTTTTGGGCGAGGATGTAGTAGTCTGGATGGAATGGGCGTGGTGCTTAGCAGGGCAGCCTTGTCGGATGCCGTCATCTCCAGTTCGAACCTCTCTCGGTCCGAGTCCCTCTGTAGTAGTTGACTTCTGTTGAGTGGGTATTATGCTAGCTTCGGGGTGGTGGGCATCTAGGTTCTTGGTCTTCTTATTCCAGCCTTGGAGAAGGAGGATCTCTCCTCAGCGCTGGTTATCATGTGGTCACCGTTGACCATGACTATCTACTTTATTTACTTTATTTCCTAACCTGGCGGGTTGTGCCAGGTACTAGTTCAATTTCACATTTCACGTATTTCAGTACATATAGCATTTTGTTATGTATCTACTTTATCATACTCTCCATGCGGGTTGTGCATGGTTTACCGCACTTTTGCCATTCTTATTTGTTTTCCTTTTCTTTTCCTCCTGGGGTATGCCTCTTGTAGGCTGTACATTCGCTTAACCTATGTTTCCAATCCATCTAGTAAGAGGGAAAGGAAACATAGGCAACTGATAGCAACAAAACTATGCTTAAGGTATCTACCACTAATAGTAAAGGGGATCAACCACTAATACCACATTGCACATGTCCACAATACTATGAACCACTAATCGACCATTTACAGTCATTAAAACTTCAATACAATCACAGCAGCAACAGCTAATCAGACTGATGCAGCTTGGATGAGTAAGACCTTTTTTTTTTTGGGTAATGCCCTAGGGCGGTTAGATGAACAGGCCAAACAACAAGTGTTGGATGGGGGTCCCTATTTCTTCTCTCAAAAATACTTGGTACTTAAAGACTGGCACCGTATGATGAAACCAGTAAAGGAACAACCTACTCATATTCCAGCATGGGTTAAACTTCATAATTTACCCCTAGAGCTATGGAATCAAGAGTGCTTGAGCAGGATAGCTAGTACCATTGGTAAGCCACTACATGTGGACCAAGCCACAGCCAAAACCTCAAGACAGCCAGGTCTTTTGCAAACAAAATCAACAAATGCTAGAATATGTATAGAGATCAGTGCTGAAAATGAACTTCCAGATGAAGTTAGAATAACAGTGGAGGGAGAATCAGTTGTGGTGTTTGTTGAATATCAAGTCTTACCTTCACTCTGCAAGGAGTGCCAAGTATTTGGCCACTCAACTGACCATTGCTCCAAGAAACCACCTCCAATTACCAGCCAGCCACTTCAGGAATGGACAGTGGTAGGTAGTGGGAAACTGAGAGCTAACCCTCCTTACACATTCCCAGGATCTACATCAACTACCCTACCTTCCTCCACCAAGCATGAGGGTAAACCTCAAGCAGAGCTTACTGATTCAGATGATGACTCAGAAGAAGAACTAGAAAAGGTTCTGGAGAGTATAGTGAGCAACTCTCAAGAGAAGTTGACTCTGTCTCAGAGTACAGAAGCTAACCCTCCTTTGATCCCAACAGTCAATTATGCCATTGCTATTGAGGAGGCTGCTCATAACCTTAAAGTACCTAATCCCCTGTCTCTGCAAGAGCTTACAGTCCCTTCTAAGCAAAATGAAACATTAGAAACAGTGGGGGCCAATAAGGAAGAAGCTGGAACCCCTAATCAGCAGACTACAGGCCCAAACTCTGCTATATTTATAACCAAATCAGCAGCAAAAAAAGCTGCCAAAATGGCTGCCAAACTCAAGGACAAAGAACCTCCAGATCTCATTCCAGACATCAAACTTACCGGAGGAGGTTCTGGTAAAGCATGGCAGCAGAGGAAACAGAAGAACTTTGCAAAGAGCTCTTCTAACAAATCAGGGAAGTAACACTCTTTCCTACCTTTGTCTGATTAATACAGTATTTACCTTTAATTTTATCTTTTAACTGTCTAGTGTTTAATGGATTGTGAGTCTTCACATTTTGGGTTTTGGAACTTGAGGGGCCTTAATGACCCTCTCAAACAAAGGGAGGCAAAAAATTGGGTTGTTAAGAATAAACTATCCTTAATTGGTCTTTTTTTTTTTGGGTAAATTAGCTTGAAATTAAAAAGGTTAACCGAATGTACAGCCTACAAGAGGCATACCCCAGGAGGAAAAGAAAAGGAAAAATAAAAAATTGAAAAAAGTGCGATAACCCATGCACAACCCGCATGGAGAGTAGGGTAGAGTAAATAAAATAACAAAAATGCCATGTGTGTAGAGATCATACCCCCGTTGCACTATCCATCTATGCGGAAGGATAGGACAACGGGGTTTGATATGTAGTGATACGAGTAGAAATAACATGAAATTGAACTACTACCTGGCACATCCCGCCAAGCTAGGAAATAAAATAAATAGTCACGGCCAGAGATAACCAAAAGATAACCAACACTAAGGACTAACAGCAACATAGCAAACGGTATCCAGGGAAGTTGAACAGCTACTACAAAGGAACATGGCACCAAGAAGAGGCTCGAACCAAAGATGTCGGCATCCGACAGGGGGCCCCACCCTGCACACCACTCCCATTCCATCCGGCCTAATACTCCCTCATCCAAGCCTAAGGCTCACCAGGAACAACCCGCTCTCAGCCAACTACCAATCACCACAGACTCTAGAGATGGGATAAGCAAACCAAGATACTAATATTCCAACCAAACCCAGAGAACAAGCATAATACCCACTTCTAAAAGAACAGCTACTACAGAGGGACAGGAACCGAGAAGAAGCTCGAACTGGAGATGACGGCATCCGACAAGGCTACCCTCCCAAGTACCCTGCACACCACGCCCATTCCATCTAGACTACTACACCTTCAACCTAATCCCCTAGGCTCGCTATAATCTAAAAGGGGACAGAAAGAGGAGCCACAAAATGTGGCCACTTAAACCGTAGGTGAACCAAGCTGCCCTTTTCAATCAATGCACTACCACCAATCTAATCAATGACAGCCCGCGAAGCTATCCCTTTCAATCAGTGCATGACCACCAATCTAATCAAAGACAACCTCGAAAGCTACCCTTTTCAATCAGAGCCCACCACCGATCTAGTCAATGGCAGCCGCAAAGCTACCCATTTCAATCAGCGCAAGACCCCAATCTAATCAATGATAGCCTCGGTCACAACCGTACTACGCACGACCACCGGGCAAATGAAGCAAAGAAACTAGAGATTTAAAGAAGCTCAACAAAGAGCTTGATAATAACCCGATCTCAGTCCAAACAGATGACTGCCCAACGAGTTTTTTTTTTTTGTAAAACTTAAAGACGCTCAACAAAGAGTTAAAATCCAAACGATTAACCCGATCTCAGTCCAACAGATGACTGCCCATCGAGAATTTCAATCTGAATCGAAATGATTACGGGAAATTACAGCCAATTTAGACTGCCCATAACACAGATTTGTTCCAATTGAGTATACCTTCAATGTACTCCTTGAAGGTTTGCCTCTACTGCCTTACCACTGCCGTAGTTGAAGTCTATGGCCATGGCTGTCCCAGCGCAGCTCCGACTTGAGAATGACAGCCCATCCGGCAAGTCTGGCGAGCCACCGTCCTCTGCCATGAACCCCAACCGAGCAGCTTAGCATCCAAATCAGATGATAATGATCCCTCTATACCCGCTCCTATCGAACGGGATTCCACCAGGACGATCTGAAATTTTTTGGTGAACTGGTCTGGATTCCGGCATCCGTGTAGATGTTCCACGAGTGGGAAAGTTGTAATGTGCCACAGGTGCGACTTGGGTCGACCGGAGAAGAGGAGGACATCACCATGGCCGGCAGGGTCCCCATTGCCGGGATTGGCTCTGGTTCTTGAAATCTCTCGACCCATGAAGAATTTGAGTCCTTCCGTCTGAACTCCACCCGTCGCCGAGGGAAGCCCTCCCGTCACCGTACCATCTAACGGAACTGATTGAAAGGAGTTGATTGGCAAGACCCAATCGGTGGGTTTTGATCAAAGAATCCAATGTAACTAGAGTTGTCAACACCATGCTCCCTCATTGGAATTTTGTTAGCAATCATTCCTGCTCTCCTATGGGGCGTATTTTGATTTGTTGGAACCCCCTATTGTTTAAGGTACAAATTCAATTTCAGTCCATCAGCTTATCCATTGCAAGGTGCAATCTTGTAATGGCCAGTTTTCTTTTGATGCCTCCTTTATATATGGAGCAACTAGTTACTTGGAGAGGCAACAACTATGGGCTCAATTACAGCAGCTTTGTGTAGTTACCCCTTGGGTAGTGTTAGGTGACTTCAATGCATTGAGGTCTCCCCTTGAAAAAGTAGGTGGGGACAGAAATTGGTTGCCCTGGATGGAGGAATTCAATTCTTGTATCCAATCAACTGAATTACTTGATCTCAGGTATACTGGTTGCCAGTACACTTGGTCTAATAAACAACTGGGAGATGCTCATATAAGTTCCAAGATTGATAAGGTTCTAGTTAATGAGAGTTGGGTCAAAGATTTCTGCTGGTCCAATGCACATTTTCTCAGCCCTGGTGTGTCTGATCATTCCCCTGCAGTTGTATATTTGACAACTGTCTCACCTGCAAAGAAAAGACCTTTTAGGTTCTTCAACTTTTTAGCTGACCACCCTAAGTTCCTTGACACTGTACAGCAGGTGTGGAGGAAGATAATCATTGGAAATCCAATGTTCTGTGTTTGTCAAAAACTTAAGCAATTGCAGGAGGATCTTAAAAAACTAAACACAAATGAGTTTAGTGATCTTTCTTCAAGAGTGGCCTCCTGTAAACAACAATTAGAAGTTATCCAAAGAGAACTAGGCTCTGACCCTAGTGACCCTTCTAAACAAGCCACTGAAAAAGAACTGTGCAAGCAGTATCTAGTTTATGCCAGGGCAGAAGAAAATTTTGCCAAGCAAAAATCAAGAATCCAATGGCTAAAGTTGGGGGATCAATGTTCCTCCTTTTTTTTCAAGTCCATTACCAATTCAAGGAATAGGAACAGAATTTCTAGCTTGGTTCTAGAAGATGGGTCTATTTCCCAAAACTTAGAGTTGATTAAGCACACATTCATCAACTACTACACTAACTTGTTAGGCACCAAACATTTGACTGATTACTCTGGTTCCTCTAGGGTGCAACAGCTTATAACTAAGAAGCTCTCCCCCTCCCAGAGTTTGCAAATGGTGATGGGGGTAACTGATAAAGAGATCAAAGACACCTTTTGGTCTCTTAATCCTCAAAAAGCTCCTGGGCCAGATGGCTATAATGCTTCCTTCTTCCATAGAGCTTGGCCTGTCATAGGCCATGAAGTGACCTCAGCTGTCAAACTGTTTTTCAGGTCTGGTCAACTTTTGAAGAAGGCCAATGCTACCCTAGTTGCTTTGGTGCCTAAAGTCCCCAATCCCTCTAAGGTAGGAGACTACAGGCCCATCTCGTGCTGTAATGTGATATATAAATGTATAGCTAAAATACTAGCCAATAAAATCAGACCTGTTCTGCCTTCCCTTATTGATCCTGCTCAATCTGGCTTTGTCCAGGGAAGGAGGATAGCTGATAACATATTCCTTACTCAGGAATTGATGAGAGGTTACCACAAACACTCCTCATCCCCTAGGTGTGCCATGAAAGTGGACATAATGAAGGCCTATGATAATGTCAGGTGGGAATTCCTTTGGGATGTCCTGGCTTCAATGAACTTCCACCCTAAGATGATCCAATGGTTGAGAGCTTGTGTGTCTACAGCTAATTACTCCTTGTGTTTTAATGGGGAAGCAATAGGGTACATTCCTGGGCAAAAAGGTTTAAGACAAGGTGATCCACTATCTTCTTACCTTTTTGTGATAGCTATGGAGGTGTTAACTTGCATTCTTAAGGAGAAATCCTTCCAACCTGATTTTAACTTCCACTGGAAATGTGGAGCTACCAAACTTGTCAATCTTTGCTTTGCAGATGATCTTATGATCTTCTGCAAAGGTGAAGTCGCCTCCATTAATCATATCCAGTATTCTTTAACTGAATTTGAGAAGTTGTCTGGGCTTTCACCAAGCCCTTCCAAGAGCAGCATCTTTTTCTCTGGTGTTAGCCCACCCACCAAGGCATCCATATTAGGTATCCTAGGCTTCCAGGAGGGGTCTTTGCCTGTTAGGTACTTGGGGGTACCCCTACTGTCCACCAAACTAAAACACTCTGATTGTAAAGTAATGGTTGACAGAATTTTGGCCAAGACTAAATCATGGACACATAGGTACTTGTCCTATGCTGGGAGGATTCAATTAATAAAATCAATACTGTTCTCGATGCAAACCTATTGGTCATCTCTCTTCATTATCCCTAAGAAGGTAATTAAGGAGGTGGAATCTATCCTAAGAGCCTTCTTTTGGTCTGGCCCCGACCTTAAGAAAACGGGGGCAAAAGTCTCTTGGGAACATCTTTGTTCTCCTGTTAAGGAAGGAGGGTTAGGGTTTAAATCTATGGAGGTCTGGAACAAGGCAGCAGTCGCCAACCATATTTGGTTCCTTATCTCTGGAGGGGAGCAATCTATGTGGTGCCAATGGGTGAAGTCTTACCTACTTAAAGGTAAGAGCTTTTGGAGTGTTAAAACTCCAAGCAATCCCTCATGGGTATGGAGGAAAATTCTTAACATTAGACCACTCATCCAATCACACATTACGTATAAAATAGGGGATGGCCATTTGACCTCCTTGTGGTTTGATAACTGGCATCCCCTAGGGCCCTTATTGTCTAAATATGGGCCTAGAATTACCTTAGATTCTGGACTGCACAAGGATTCCACTGTGCAGTCTATCATCAGAGACAATCAGTGGGCCTTCCCACTGACCCAAACTCCTGATCTCAATGAAGTGAGATCAGAATTACAAGCTGTCCCCATCAATGCTTCCACTGGGGATAGATGCATATGGAATCTCAATGCATCTGGTAAGTTCACCATCTCATCCCTATGGGATCATTTAAGGATACATTTTCCTACTATCACTTGGCATAAAGTGGTATGGTTCTCAGGGTACATCCCTAGATGTAGTGTGATCTCATGGATGGCTATCCTTAATAGATTATCTACAGAAGATAGACTAGTCATGTTTGGAATGAAAGCTGCTTCCATATGCAGCCTTTGTTTGGGAGTAGAGTCCCATGAGCACCTCTTTTTTGATTGCCCCATGGCTACACAAATTAGGGGCATCTTATCCCCAAAGACCCCTCACATGACAGGATTGACATCCATGCAGCAGTGGGTGAGCAGGCTGTCCTCTGTCCAAGGCAAGGCTCTGGCCATTACAATTGCTAAACTTGTCTTTACAACCTATGTGCACCAATTATGGATTGAGAGGAATCACAGGAAATTCCAGAATCTTAATTGCCCTCCTGGAGTGGTTGCTCACAAAATTTCAAATGAAGTAAGGTGTAGGTTGTTGTCATTGTCTAAGTTCAAGGGGCCTTCTCAATTATTATCTATGTGGAATATTCATGATTAACATTCTCAGTAATAAGTTAGAATGAAATTACCCATATACTCACATGATAACACATGCAGGTTAAATCTCAAGGGGTTTCCCCTTGATCTAACTTGGTCCAGAATAGTCCCTGAGGGCAGGAAAGTTCAATTAGTCAAAGGGACTCAGCAAAGGCTTTCCATTCAGAAATTGACTACTATTACTTCTAAGTAGCAGGTATATAGTTTAATCTTTTGTGAGGAGCAACCTCCATGCACTTGCAGATGAGGGGTGAGTACATGAGGTGTGAGGTTGTCAAAGCTCTGTTATTGCATGCTAAGACTGATTGTGAGCCATGGTTCAGTAGTTAGTTGGATAGGTGGAGTTCATTTATGTATTAAGTTGCTGCTGCTAAGGATTGTTATACCTGCTGCTGTAACTGCATAGTATTGTTATACCTCCTGTTTTGCTGATTTCACTTCAGAAGTTTGTGCCTGCTGCTGCTGTTCTGTGCTCTTCTGTGGCAGCAGCAGTTCTGAAATGTTGGGAGTCAGGAGGCTGCTAGTTAGTTATGCTTCCTGTTTTGATTGCCTAACCATAGGGGCTGTCGTGGGATCTCCCTTCGCAGAGGGGGAATTCCTCTGCAATTATGGTTCAGTTGATAGTTGTGCAGTTCAGAAGTTAGAGCTGGACTGCTGTCAACCTTCAGTAGTTTTGGCATTGTAATTCCTGTGCTCTTCTGTGGCAGCAGCAGTTTTGAAATGAAGGGTCCAGCAGTCACTGTGACTGGTTCAATTAGCTCTAAACATCTGGAGCTGCCTGTTCTGACTGCATGTTCTCATTAGTCTACATCAGTAGACTGTAGGTTCAGACCGGCCACCAACAGCAGCAGCCAAGGCCACTGGCCATCAGAAGCAGCAGCTACGGGCTAAGGGTGTACGCCTGGCCACCACGCCGGTCTCCCACTACGTTGGCAGCAGCAACAGCCATGTCGGGCAAGGGAGCCCCTCGCACGACAGGGGCTCTCCTCCACCGCCCTCCCACTCCGGTCTGAAGCTCATCGCCATGGCTTCGTCCTACCTCAACCCCGCCGTGAACCGGTGGGTTCTATCTCAGATCTACTTTGAGCAGATCTGAATCAACCTCAACCCGGCAACACCACGAAGCCGGCCTTCATCCGACTACCACAGCTGGCCGCAGCAGTCCACAACTGGCCTTCGAAGGCCGTTCCACCCACGGCCGGCCGTCTCAAGCCCGGCCAGTACAGCAATCGCCATTGGGGGCGGCGCCGTCCAGATCTGGCCCGTTCAGATCCAGCCGTTCAACAGGCCGCCGGCAGTGGTCACTCTGCTGTGGGTTCCTCTTCCCACCACGAACAACCGCCGTGGCCTCCAGCCGCCGTGGCCTCCATCACAGCCGTGGCTTTATTGCTTGGCGGTGAACTCCGGCCGGAGTGAGCCAAGCCAGGCCACCCAGCTAGCCCGGGCAATCCCAGCCAGCCCGGGCAGCAGCAGC
Organism: Rhododendron griersonianum; assembly: GCA_018127125.1. Lineage (NCBI taxonomy): Eukaryota > Viridiplantae > Streptophyta > Magnoliopsida > Ericales > Ericaceae > Rhododendron > Rhododendron griersonianum. The sequence continues at coordinate 27,312,116 of CM030791.1, read as the reverse complement.
AGAAGGCGTCAGCCCAGCCCGGGCACCTGGCTTTTTTAGGCCAGCCCGGCCAACAAACAACCCATCCACAGAACAGCCAAGCAAGCCAGCCTGGGCAGGCCATCCTGTGTGGCTCGGGCGGAGGGGGTAGCAGCAGTGCTGTCCGTGACTGTTCTGCTCGGGCAGAGGCTAGGCAGCAGCTTCTGCCCGGGCGTTTCGAGTCTTACTCTCGTCCAGCAGGCGGCAGCAGGCAGCAGCAGCGGCAGGCATCAGCCCGCCCGATGGCAGGCCAGCCCGGGCAGGCAAGCGGGCTAGTGGCTCGGGCAGTGGGGGTAGTATCCCTTACTTTACCATTATGCAATGCAGCCATACTCTTTGCACTTATCTATTTATTGTCATATTGTTGCTGGACTTAAGGGCCAGTTTACTGTTAGATTTTGCAACCCCCGATAGGCAGTCATCTGTTGGACTGAAATCGGGGGCGGGCTCTTCGTAGAGCCCTCTGTATCCCTTGAGCCAGTGCTTTTAGCCCTGAGGAGTTGCGTAGTATTCTTGTGGTCGTGGCTGCTATCGATTAGATTGGATTATGCTAGTTAAGGGGCTATCTCGCAGTAGCAGCAGCTGTGGGCGCCGATCAGATTATGGATGAGTCTGATCGAAAGAGGTAGTTGCCGGAGCTATCTTTGACTAGATTGGTGGATCCTTGCTGATCGAAAGGGGTAGTTTTGCAGTCTGTTTCTGATTAGATTTAGTGGTTGCACTGATCGAAAAGAGCAGCTTGGTCCACTTGTGGTTTGGGGGGCTACTTTTGGTGGTCCCTCTTCCTGTTCCGCTAAGAGCAGTTAGCGAGCCTAGGGGATTTGGGCGAGGATGTAGTAGTCTGGTTGGAATGGGCGTGGTGTGCAGGGTGCTTAGCAGGGTAGCCTTGTCGGATGCCGACATCTCCAGTTCGAACCTCTCGGTCCGAGTCCCTCTGTAGTAGTTGACTTCTTTTGAGTGGGTATTATGCTAGCTTCGGGGTGAGGGGCTTCTCGGTTCTTGGATTTCTTATCCCAGCCTTGGAGGAGGAGGATCTCTCCTCAGCGCAGGTTATCATGTGGTCATCGTTGACCAAGACTATCTACTTTACTTACATTAATTCCTAGCCTGGCGGGTTGTGCCAGGAAGTATTTACACTTCGCCTCACTTCATTTCATTTACTACATGGCTCTACTCAGACCCATTTGTATTGCCTATGTCACTTATTTTACTCTCCATGCGGGTTGTGCATGGTTACCGTACTTTTTTCATTCTTGTTGTTTTCCCTTTTCTTTTCCTCCTGGGGTATGCCCCTTGTAGGCTGTACATTCGCTTAACCTTTTTTAATTTCAAGCTAAATTACCCAAAAAAAAAAAAAGAGTTGGTTACTGCATCTGAAATGTGATAGCACTATGGTAGCATATCATCCACTGTAACTAACTGTTGCTAGTGCACTGAGAGTAGCTGTCCTTTTTCTGATTTACATGTGCATGTATCTGATCTGCATGTGCCCAGTTTACTGCTCTTTTTGCATGTACTGCTGTGGCTAGTGCACAGATATGTTTTTGTGTTTACTTCTGTAAGCCTAACCAATAGGGGCTGTCATTGGGATCTCCCTTCGCGGAGGGGGACGTCCTCTGCATAGTTTTTGCAATTCTGCATCAGTTGTCATATTCTGCATCAGTGTTGGAATGTTGTCATGTGGGAACATTGGTGCAGCAAATGCCTTGTATTAATTACTGTAATTTTCCTGTCATTGGGTTGCATCTGGACAGATGGCAGCAGTTGCCATTCAGTTAGTCTACAAATGGTTCATGGACACATTGGGGACACCTCATAAACACAACTGCACTCTATTGTTCTGACTGTTCAGAAGTTGTAATGGAGTATGAGCTGTATTTAAAATGTTCTGAACCTGTTTTGGCTGTTCTGTCTTCAGTTATATTCTGAACTGTAGTAGGTTTTGTTTTCAGTTATGCCTAACCATCGGGGGCTGTCAATGGGATCTCCCTTCACAGAGGGGGACGTCCTCTGTATAGTTTTGTATATGTTTTCAGTATTGAATAGTATTACTCAAGTATCATCACAAGGGTGCATGATACTAACTGTCATGGATTCCTGTGTTTGTCACCTAAGGTTCAGAATCTGATGTTAACCAAGCAGTATGAGCTAGCCCTGTTAAGAGCTGTTATGAACTGCTTTGTGCTATGTGAGAGCTAGCAGAATTTGAGCTGTAGATTGGAAGCTGATGGATTGAAGAGCTATGTTTTGCTCTGATATGCCTGGAGCTGAGGCTGCAGAATTGAATCAAGTCGAGTTCTGAAGTTAAGAAATTAAGTCAAGTTCAAGTTCTGAAGATCGAATGGTGCCATTCAAATGTGCCAATCTGTGTTCTATTTTCAGTGTAATCATCTGTTTTCAGTGTAATCTTTTGTATAGACATGTTCAGTTCAGTTGAACAAGCAGTTGGTATGCTGTAATGTTCTATCAGTTCTGAAGTTATGTTGTCAGTTCTGAGGCTAGTCAAGGGGAACACTTCTTTTGGCTTTGTTTCCTTTCCCTCTTCTAGATGGATTGGAAACATAGCTTCACATCAATACCTTGTAGCCATTTGGCGTTATCAATTTTCTTTATCTTTTTTGTTTTCTTTTCTTCTTTCCTCCTGGGGTATGCCCCTTGTAGGCTGTATATCCGGTTACCCTTTTTTCTATTTCATGCTATTTTACCCAAAAAAAAAAAAAAGAGAGTGGGAGTTGTGAGGTTCCGAGGGAGTAGAGGTGTGAGCACTGTACTTACCAAGGACTTTTGTGGGAGTCATGCTACTACTTTATTGATTATTGGGCAATTCTATTGCTATGTATGGCTTGCCCTATGTATGGCTTTGTTTACTCCGTCTGTTGTGAGCAAGCTATGCTATGTGTGGCTGCTATATTGCTGTTATGGAACAACAATTCTGCTGATTGTGTTCGGCCAGGTTGTTCGATGTATAGGACTGCTATGTTTCTGTTTTGGAATGTTTGATCCTGCTGACTGAGACCAAAGTGTGGGAAATGTATAGGACTGCTATATTGAGTGTCCTGCTGTCCTGCTCTGGGTTCTGTTCAGAAACCTATTGTACGGTTTATCTGCTGCTGCTTGTGTAGTGGCTGTTTTGTTGCTGCTACTATTTAGTTACTGTTTTCCTGCTGCCCAAGTTCTCCTATGTTAATGTGTTTCTGTTATGGTTGTCTCAAGGGATTCAAGTGTTTTACTGCTACTACTAGCTCCTGGATGTTTGTATAGTTTTGGAGTGTTTATATCAGGAATATGCCTAACCAACAGGGGCTGTCGTTGGGATCTCCCTTCGCGGAGGGGGACTCCCTCCGCATAGTGGCTAGTTGTAATTAACTGAGTTTCTGTTGCTGTTTCTACTGCTGTTCTGTCATGCTAAGGGGCTGTCCTTAGTGGGATGTTCCCGTAGGCCAGTTACTCGAAGTCAGCTGTTCATTAATGCTTTCTGCTACTGTTTTATTGCCTCTTTTGTTGCTGTTTGCTATGAGGCAGCTGCTGGTTGTTGCTGTCCTGCTGTTTGCTGTCCTGTTGTGGTTTCCTAACAGGCAGCAAATAGCTGCTGCTATTTTTTGCTGTCCTGTCCTGTTTGCTGTCCTGCTGTCTACTGTTAGGATGTATCCCAATGATACTACTGCTGCTGCTATTGCGGTTGGCTATTGCTGTCCAGTTCTGCAGTTTGCTGTCCTGCTGGTACGGTTAGGATGTTTGTTACTTTTGACTACAAGCTGCTGCTGCTGCTATTGTTCAAGTGTGATGCTTGTTACTTTTGACTACAAGCTGCTATTGCGGTTGGCTATTATTGGCTACCAGTTGCAAGTGTGTCCATTTTGCTGCATTTGCAAGTGTGCTTCCTTGTCCAAGCTGACCAAGCCAGTCCAGAATGCTACCAGCTGTTGCCATGTCCATTTTGTAGAAGATTAAGATGCATAGGGAACAAATGGTGTCCTTAACCGAAGGGTTCCATGCACAGGTTATGGCACTCATTCAATTCAAGGCAAGATTACGCAAAAGAGGGACTATTTGGTCGTATCCTTCTTATTATCCTATTTCGTCATCATTTCGTTGTTTTCATTGTGTCATTTGTTTTCCTTCCCTCTTCCTAGATGGACTGAAAACATTGCGAATCAATTAGCCCATGTAGCCATTTGGCATAGACAATTTTTTTTGGGGGTAAAACAGCTTTAAATAGAAAAAAGGCTAACCGGATATACAGCCGCCTACAAGGGGCATACCCCAGGAGGAAAAAAAGAAAACAGCCGAGTAAGAAAATGACTACGCCAAGTGGCTACATGCCTAGAAAAGAACATAATAAGCGCTGTTTCCAGCCCATCTAGAAGAGGGGAAGAAAACAACGCCATTTGACAACAACAACATAGGATATGAGACATAAAACCAAATTACATTGCATGTGCATTCATACTAAATCAACTATAGCATCAAAATGAACAGCATCAAATGAGCAGCAACAAGGCTTGGGATACTTTTGCTCCATAGCAGCAAAGTCAGCAGCAAACTGGGCATTTCCTGGGCTGGGCAAAGAGCACTTGGACAGGCTTTAACCTGGGCAGGCCCATAACCTGGGTCTGCAATGGACAGCAGCAGGGCTGGACAGCAGAAGTATCCCAAGCCCTGCTGCTTCAGAAGTATCCCAACCAGGAGCAGGCAAGCTTCAGAACTGATGCAGTTTTGATGCAGCTTCAGAACTGCTGCTATCACAGAAGAGCAACAGTCCATCACAGAACAGCAGCAGCAGGCATAAGTTACAGTAGTCCAAACTTCTGAAGAGCAGCAGTTTGGCTGAAGTGACAAAAATTACAGCAGTCCAGCAGTCCATCAGCACATAACAGACAGCAGATCAGATCAGATCAGAACTTACAACAGGGAGCTTCCAAACTTCTGAAGCTCCCAAAGAGTTGAAACAAAATGCAGACAGAGCACAGTCACATAGTTGCCATAAACAGTCCACTATAACATCTTGGCATGAATCCCCGAGATACACACCATGCAACAGAACAACATTAGACACTAGCAACTATATACATGCAAAGGACTTCCCCCTCTGCGAAAGGAGATCCCAACGACAGCCCCAGTTGGTTAGGCCTAAACAAAATATAGCACTCCAAAGCAGTTTCAGAACTTACAATCTTGTATGTTACAAAACACAAAGACCAGTTATGTTCAGAACTTACAATCTTGAATGTTAACCAGGTTCAGAACTTACAGTCATAGCAGTACATTAGCATCAAAACAACATTAGCATCAAAACAGTCAGAGCACCCAGACTACACACATACATTGCTAACAGCTCCACTACATGACCTGCTCAAACTAGATGGCATAGACCATAACAGGTAGTAGCAGATCCTAAAATCAGATTGCACCAGCCAAAAGACAGCACCAAACACAGTAGATTTACCCAATCTGCAACTTCCACAGCAGAAATTGCAGCCCACAACCTTTGCATACACTTGTTGGTCCTAGATTTCCCAACCTGGCCAAACACAGTCTGCAAAAGGTAGTTCCGTAACAGAAATATAGCAGCCACACATATCATAGGTTGTTCCATAACAGAATTATAACAGCCATACTTAGGACAGAACAGTAGTGGCAGTAGCAATAACAATAAGAGTCCAATGTAACATCAGTAAAACTGAAAACAATCAGTCAAAATCCTTGGTAAGTATAGTGCTCACACCTCTACTCCCTCGGAACCTTACAACTCCCACTCTCTTTTTCAAAACCAAGAACAAGGTGACCCTCTTCTCCCTCCACTTAACCTCACCCGATTCCCCCTCTAGTTATTACCTCCTCTCACAAGGAATGATGGGGATTTAGCACTCAACTCACATGGATAGCACACAGTATGGAAGGAGTACACACATACCAAGTAACCCTACAAGGAGTAAGGTAACTACCTGGTTACATAGCAGTAATAGGAGACCATAGTGGGGGAGCTTGGGGTGACATTGCTAACTGGATCATCACATTTGTTACACCTGCAAAGAATGTATCTAAAAGGGTGTCCAGGAAAGTAGGGCCATTAACCATGGCCACAAATATCAATAACCAATAACAGATACCATCACAAATACACAAGTACCTCATTACCCAGTGATGCCCCATACGATAATAAACCTATCATTTTGTGAGCCTACGGGCAACTTTGGCAGCGACAGTAATCTACCCTTAACCATGTTAAAGGTTTTGTGAACGACAACTTCCCAGGTGCTAGTAGTAGCTTAAAACTTCCTCAAGTTTCTCTCAATCCAAAGATGATACACTGTGGCAGTGAATATCAGTTTAGTGACAACATTCCTTAGAGATTTTCCCCTAAAAGAGGAGAAGTGGGTAATCCATGCTGGCCAAGACTTGGGGGACCAACTTGTATCAATTTTTGCCAACATAGCATTCCAAACCCGTGTGGAGAATCCACAGTTAAAAAACAAATGGTCATGGCTTTCACTACCATGACAAAAACTGCACTGAGAAATTGCTTTAATCCCAAATAGAACTAATCTAGCCATGTAATGAAGCTACATTTAGGTATATGGCCAGAAAACCAAACAGCCTTATGCCAATTTACTTTGGGGAAAGGAACTCTCAATTCCTCCCATAGAGAGGCTATGCTAAACTGCCCAGTTGCATTAAGAGTCCATCTAACTAGGTCTCTGGAACCTCTCAGAGGAAGGAGATGTTGTCTAACCTCATTCAACTCCCATGTTTGCGTGATTGGGAAAGTCCAACCAGAATTGTGAACTATGAGGGACACTTTGGCAGTCAAGGGAATCCCAGAGTCATAAACAATCCTGGCACCAAACTTATCCAACAAAGGGCCCAAAGGGTGCCACAGGTCATACCACAGGGATGTATTCTCCCCATTGCCAATAGAATGATGAATGAAGGGTTGGACTAAAGATCTTAGATTAAGCAACTTACGCCAAACCCAAGAGGGATTAGCAGGCATTTTAAGGCTCCAAAAGTTTCTACCTTTTAATAAATATGACTTAACCCATTGGCACCACATGGATTGCTCTCCCCCGGAGATCAAGAACCATATATGCTTGGCAACCGCAGCCTTATTCCACACCTCCATAGATATAAAACCAAGACCCCCCTCATCTTTAGGAGCACATAGCTGCTCCCAAGCTACCTTAGCCCCTGATTTTTTAAGGTCAGGGCCAGACCATAAAAAGGCCCTTAGAATAGATTCAACTTCCTTGATGACCTTTTTTGGTAAAATGAAGAGGGAGGACCAATACGTTTGCATTGAAAACAAGATGTTCTTGATAAGCTGGACTCTCCCCGCATAAGTAAGGTCCCTATTGGTCCAATTCCTAGTTTTTGCAGTGATACTATTGACCAGTCTCTGACAGTCCGCTGCTTTAAGCTTAGTAGTTAACAAAGGGACTCCCCCAGAGAAAGACCCCCCTCCTCTAGCCTTAGCATCTCTGACATGTTAGGCGATTTAGGCGATTTCTGACAAGGCGGGGAGAAGCGATTCTCCAGGTGATCCATGGGCGACGGTACCATCTCTTTTGCAGATGGACTGGGTTTCAAAGCCCTAGACTCAAATGAACTTCGGAGGAGGCAACAGGTCCTAGATCCCTCAAAATCCCCTCATTTCCATACTCTGATGAAGGAAGGAATTCAACAGAGGGGCAACTCAGGTGACTCCAGTTCAAGAATCAACCTCGGAAATACTGTACACGCATCCTATTCAGATGGGCCTAGGGTTTCCAGCCCTAAAACGTCTAAGCATTCAAGCCCTTCAAGGAAACTACAGCAGGTCTTCGAGGAAGCCCTGGTAAGAGAAGCGGGAGAGAGAGCATCCGAACTGCTTGCTGGTAACACCAAGAACGGGAGCATCTCGGATCATACCATCTTGCAAGATTTGAGGGATATTTTGTGGAGAAAAGGCTAAGTTTGTCTAGACTTGGCTTGGCTTGGAGTTGTTAGACCGGGATCGTACCACAGGGATTCAGAGATAGCTTAATCGGATTGTAGGATTTTTGTAAGGTTCTTGGCGTTTAAGACGGCCAACTGTCGGTTTTGCTTTAGAGAATGGAAAACGGTAGTGAAATGACTAGAAAAACGGTTTGAGCTTGGTAAAAACAGGCGGCATGGTTTAGGGGCTCAAATCGCCCAATGACTTAGCCAATTCAGCCGTTTCTTTCTAACAACTCCAAGCCAAGGCATAGACAAACTTAACCACGGAAGTCGCGGCGAATCATTTACCAAATTCCAAACAAGCCAAACAGGAGTTGAGAGCTTCTCTCTCTACTCTAGAGAGAGAATGTACTCCTCCTTCCCTCATCCACTCTAGATCCGATTATGAGGTAAATAAAGCTCAAATCGGTACCATTCAGAACTGATATAGGGGTTTTCCAGGATTGGGTTCAACTATTTTCAGCATCAACATCTATCATCACTTGTTGATGGTATATCTCACGAACGATCTCATAAAGGCCGGCTCTGAGGTGGGTCTGACTGACCGATTCCGTGGCCATCTCTGTCGCGCCAGAGGTCCTGCTCTCTGGCTATTTCATCCACCGTATCCCTAGATGGGGCAAGCTAGGGCGGAGATCTCAGATCAAAACCCTGCCGGAAGTGGTTCTCAGTCGGTTCTTGAACCCACGCACAAGGGTCTCTCTACAATGGGTTCTGGAGGCACTCAACCCTCCTTCATCCAGCTATCACTGAACTGTGCTCAACCGAGGCTCGGTGGTCTCAGTCACCAGCGGTGGATCAATCATTCAATTTGGGCGCCGTTTCTTTTGAATTCCATTTCTGTCGGCATGAACCTGTGGTGGGTCTAGGGTCTCCTGTAGCCTAGGTCGGCAACTACATCGGTTCACAGAGATCTGTTTCAAAGCAGATACCAGGTATGACCGAATTACCAAGGCTGAAGATTTCTGAGTTTTAGTTCAAGTTCTGTACTTGGAAATCTTGGGTTGGAATCAAATGTAAAATTTTACCCAAAAAAAAGGAATCAAATGTAAATTGGCTGTAATTTATTGCAATCTGTAGATTCGTATCAAGAACCCGATGGGCAGTCATCTGTTTGGACTGAGATCGGGTTAATCTGATTTGCATTAATTTCATTAATCCTAGAATCGCGCAAGATCACAGTAGTCTTTACGGGCTGGCTGGTCCAGTCGATACACTGCCCAATTTGGGGCTAAATTGCCTGGTTTAATTACTAGGCTCATCTCCATTCAAGCTCTTTGATGAGCTTCTTTGTATGCCTAGTTTCCTTGCTTCATTAGCCGGTGGTAGTGCGTAGTATGGTTGTAACCGAGACTATCATTGATTAGATTGGGGTTTTGCGCTGGTTGAAAGGGGTAGCTTCCGTGGCTGTCTTCGAATAGATCGGTTGTTAGGCTTTGATTGAAAGGGGTGGCTTCTTGAGCTGTCATTGATTAGATTGGAGGTTGTGGCCGGTTGAAAGGGGTAGCTTCCGTGGCTGTCCTTGATTAGACTGGCTTGCGCTCTGATTGAAAAGGGCAGCTTTGGTTCTCCTGCGGTATTTTGTGTCCTCTTTTCGTGCCAAATGATTCGGTGGTCATGCACTGTTAATGGCGGCCTGAGGCCCTTGTACTGTCTCTCTTCTTGATTATAGCGAGCCTAGGGCGTTAGGTTGAGGGTGTAGTAGTCTGGATGGAATGGGCGTGGTGTACAGGGTACTTTGGGGGGTAACCTTGTCGGATGCAGACATCTCCAGTTCGAACCACTTCTCGGATCCTAATTCCTCTGTAGTAGTTGTTCTCTTAGAAGTGGGTATTACATTTGATTCACTAGGTTAGTTTGGAGTTCTCGAATCTTGGTCTTCATATTCCATCTCTGGCGACTGTGGTGATGGTACATTATCTGGTTGTTCGACCGTGACTTCTTTATCTTACAGCTTAGCCTGGCGGGCTGTGCCAGGCGGTAGTTAACTTTCATGTTATTATTACTTTTGTATCACTTTGTATCATACCCTGTTGTGCTTTCTTCAGCCTACAAGGGGCATACCCCAGGAGGAAAAGAAAGGAAAAAACAAAGAAGAGTGAAAAAAGTGCGGTAAACCATGCACAACCCGCATGGAGAGTGAGATAGAGTAAATACATAACAACATGCTATGCGTACTGTAAAATGTGAAATTCGAAATTTGAAATTTGAACTACTACCTGGCACAACCCGCCAGGCTAGGAAATAAAGTAAATACGGTAGATAGTCTGGGTCAACGGTGACCACATGATAACCAGCGCTGAGGAGAGATCCTCCTCCTCCTAGGCTGGGAAAAGAAACCCAAGAACCGAGACGCCCATCATTCCGAAGATAGCATAATACCCACTCAAAAGAAGTCAACTACTACAGAGGGACTCGGACCGAGAGAGGTTCGAACTGGAGATGTCTGCATCCGACAAGGCTACCCTGCAAAGCACCCTGCACACCACGCCCATTCCATCCAGACTACTACATTCTCACCCAAATCCCCTAGGCTCGCTAACGACTATAAGCGGAACAGGGAGAGGGACCACGAAAATTAGCCCCCCAAACCTCAAGTGGACCAAGCAGCTCCTTTCGATCCGTGAACCACTAAATCTAATCAGAAACAAACTACGAAGCTACCCCTTTCGATCAGTGAGAATCCACCAATCTAGTCAATGACAGCTCCGGCAACTACCTTGCTCAATCAGACTCATCCATAATCTAATCATCGGCACCCACAGCTGCTGCTACTGCGAGACTGCCCCTTAACTAGGAGTATCCAATCTAATCAATAATAGTCACGACCACAAGAATACTACGCAGGTCCTCAGAGCTAAAAGTGCCGGCTCAAAGGATATGGAGGGCTCGACGAAGAGCCCGACCCCCGATTTCAGTCCAACAGATGACCGCCTATCGGGGGATGCAAAAACTAACAGAGAACTGGCCCAAAGTCCAGCAACAATATAAGTGCAAAAAAGTACATTGCCTGACATAAATTAAACTTCCCCACTGCCCGAGCCACCCAGCCAGCTTACCTGCCCGGGCTGGCCTGCCATCGGGTGGCTGCTGCCTGCTTCTGCTTCTGCCCGCAGCCTGCTGCTGCCTGCTGCTTGGCCCGGGCTGGCTGCTTGCCCGGGCAAGCTGCGGATGGCCTTCCCAGCGGCTGGATGAGGGTTGTCTTGAATCGCCCGGGCTAGCTGCGGATGGCCCGAGCCACGCACGGGTGGCTTGCCCGGGCTGGAAACTGGGCTGGCTGGCTGGCTCCTTGCCCGGGCTGAATGCCGGAGCTGGCAGGTAGGGTGCTAGGCTGGCCTCGCCAGGCTAGCTGTGGGTGAGCCCCACGGTGGCTGGGCCCCACGGTGGCTGACTCGAGATGAACACTGGGCTAGGTGCCCGGGCTGGGCTGACGCCTCCTGCTGCTGCTGCCCGGGCTGGCTGGGATTGCCCGGGCTGATGAGCCCCACGACTGGGATTGCCCGGGCTGATGGCCCAAGCAGCAGGCCGGAGAGGGCCTTGAATGACGGCCTTGACTGGCGGCCACAGTGAGCCACGGTGGCCTAAATGTGACCGTACCTGGATGTGGCCGAGCTTGTCGGAGATGTGAGCTTGCCCAGATCTGGGCGTTGACCGGCCGCCTGAAGGAAAACGACCGGCAGCCATGGCTTTGCTGTTCAGGTTCGGGGGTTTGGCCTTGCTGGGTCTCCGTACATGTAGATCTCAGTGGTGAGTTCGCCCTGCTGCCGTGCCACTGTTCGAGCACTCATTGAAGCAGCAAGGGCCATCATCTCCGGCGAGGCCTGGTACAGAAGGTAACCCATGAAGTTTTGACCCATGATTCCAAACTCAAAGCCACGGCGGTTGTTGTTTGACCGGTCCAGACGGAGGCCGGACCAGGTGGAGCTTGATTGGCCAGTAATGGCCGTTGAACTTTCAGATCTGCCCGGTGCAGATCCCAATGAAGGTACCCGCCGGTGCACGGCGGGGTTGAGGTTGGAGGCGAGGCCCACGGCTGTGGAGCTTGGGTCGAGTGAGGATCTATTGGGGCTAGACCTGTCAAGAGCTAGACCAGGCCGTGGCTGCCCAGTGATGGCCGAACCAGATCTGGCCTAAGAAGTTGTTGCAGGCCCAAGGTTGCCGCTTGTGAAGGCGGTGGAGGAGAGCCTCTCTAAGGAGAGAGTATCCCTTGCCCAGAAGGTGACTGCCATGGCCGGAGGGAGCCTGGGCCGGAGAAGGCCAGCTATGGCTGCCCGATGGAGAGATAGAGGTGGCCGGTTGGAGGTTGGAGGCGATGGAGGAGAGCAGGCCCTAAGAAGGGTTGCTCCCTTGCCGTCCTTGCTGTTGATGTTGCTGCTGGCCGGAGGTGGAGACCGGCGACCGGTTGGATCTGGACCGGGGGAGCTTTCTCTCTCTAGGTTAGAGAGAGAAGCTCCCCAGCCGTGGACTCTCCCGATTGATACACTTTCATGTTATTATTACTTCTTGTTTCACTTTGTATCATACCCCGTTGTGCTTTCTTCCTGATGGATAGTACCACGGGTATGATACCGAATCACAATGCACTCTGTTATTTACCTTATTCTACTTTACCCTCCATGCGGGTTGTGCATGGTTATCGCAATTTTTTCACTTTTCTTCTTTTCCTTTTTCTTTTCCTCCTAGGGTATGCCCCTTGTAGGCTGTATATTCGATTAACCTTTTTTAATTTCAAGCTAATTTACCCAAAAAAAAAAGTCGCGGCGAAGGGCTCGATTCCATCATCATCTTCGGATGGGTCTGGGGCGCTTAGCCCTAAATCACAAATCAATCCGAACCCTAAAGATGCTCAGAAGTTTCACCAACAACAGGTGACTCACCTACATGGAAACACCTATCAGTTTCAACGCACTCCAGCAGAGGTACGAAAACCTAACCCTAACTCTAAGATATTGTTGAATCCTCGGGGAAATCCTTACGTAGAAGGGGATCCTAATATGGGGTATAGTCTAGAAGACATTCAACCTCGGTACCGACAAGTTCAATCCAATACTGCACTGCCAAGTAACCAGTCCTACAACCCAAAGCCCAGTACAGGTCAGAGCAGACCGAAACCAAAAAATTGGGCATCTCTCCTCCAGTCCCAAAAACCATCCCTGGATATGGAACTAGACTATTTTCCAGATCTTCAGAAGGGTAAGGAAGCATTGGTAGAAATAGATTTAGAGTTGACTGAAGTGGGAAAATGGAACAGGTATCTAGTGGGACATTTCCTTGATGGGAAAATGCCATACGCCCTTCTTTTCTCAACTGCTCGTAATCAGTGGAAAGAAGTCTTTGTGGCAGTCAAGCCAGATGTAGCTGGCTTCTATCTATTTGAGTTTAAAGATGAACAAGCAAAGCAACAAGTACTTGAGGGTGGTCCATACTTCTTTTCCCAGAAGTACCTTGTTCTCAAGGATTGGCATAGAATGCTTAAACCTGCGCAAGAACAGCCTTCTAAAATCCCATCTTGGGTGAAATTTCATGACCTTCCTTTTGAACTATGGAATAAGGAATGTTTAAGTCGAGTGGCTAGCACAATAGGGAGACCATTACATGTGGATCAAGCAACCGCTAAGACTGCTAAACAGCCAGGACTCATTCATACTAAAAGCTCCAAAGCAAGAATATGTATAGAAATTAACGCTGAAAATGATCTTCCCGAGGAGGTTACTGTTGTAGTGGAGGGTGAATCTGTTATAATCCCAATTGAATACCAAGTTCTACCTCCCATGTGCAATGTATGTAATGTATTTGGGCATTCAAATGCCCAATGTGCCAAGAAAGCATCAACCTCCTCCTCCCAATCTGGGGTAGAAGTCCAGAAGGAGAATGAGATCCATGTAGGGAATGGAAGTTCTTCACTTCCTCAACAACCTGATAACGAATGGGTTCAAGTGAGGAATGGAAAGCAAAAAGTTGTCCAAAATCTCTCTAATAAAGGGGAGACTGTTTTGGCAGTTAGCACCTCTGTTTTGGAGGAGCAGGAACAAAGTGATTCTGACAAGGACTTATTGGGAGTCCTAGAGAAGGTTGTGAGTTCGGCCAAGGGGACTCCGATAGCGGAGGATGCAACTCCAATGGAGGGTAGCCAACTTCCACAGGCCACAAGCTCGGAGCAAGTAATTAATAGAGTAGGAGAGGTGGCTAGCACCACTTCCTTTGCTCAGGCCGAACATCTAAATCCCAAACCACCTGATATACTTAGTGGAGAATCCAAGGAGAAAGAACCTGCTCAAAAACAGCCTCTCTCCAAGTCTGCTCAGAAAAAATTGAGGAAACAAGTTAGGGAGCAAGCTCTTTGTTCCTTTTCAAGAAGGGGAAAGTAAATCACACGTATCCTTTTGTTAGGGCAGTATATTAATACTTCCATTTCCTGCCTTTACCTTCAAGTTTGTTTGTTCTTATTTTATGTCTATGCAAGCTCTTAAACTTGGATTTTGGAATATTAGGGGTCTTAATGATCCTATCAAACAAAAAGAGGCAAAATGTTTTGTGCATCATAATAAACTTTCTATCATAGGTTTGCTAGAACATAAAATAAAAGAGGACGTGGCGTCTAGAATAATGAGATTTGTATGTCCCAATTGGAATTTTGTGAGCAACTATCCTCAAGCTCCCAATGGCAGGATTTTGGTGTGTTGGGATGCTTCTATTGCTCAGGTTCAGGTCTTGAATCAATCTGACCAACACATTCACATCGAGGTTCAAGATAGGGGGGGGGGGGGGGGGCCTTTTTTTGCAACTTTTGTTTATGGGGCCAGTAATTATTTAGATAGACAGACACTTTGGTCTAGTCTACATCATATTAAACCATTATCCCCTTGGATTGTTCTTGGGGATTTTAATGCCATTAGGTACCCCAATGAGAAAGTGGGGGGCAATATTAACTGGCCCCCCATATGAATGAGTTCAATCAATGCTTATATACCTTGGAACTGGATGATCTTAGGTATACAGGATGTTTCTTCACGTGGGCAAACAAGCAGGATTCCTCTCATTTTGTCACTACCAAGTTGGATAGAGTGTTAGTTGATGAGCAATGGATGAAAACTTTTAGTGGTTCCTCTGCCCACTTTCTAACTCCTGGGGTATCAGACCACTCCCCTGCCATTGTAAGCAAGCCAGCTCCACGGGCTGCTAATAAACCTTTAAGTTTTTTGATTTCTTAGCTGACCATCCCCAATTCATGAATGTGGTTTAGAGAATTTGGAGGGGTGTGGTTATTGGAAACCCCATGTATTGTGTTTGTGAGAAACTAAAGTTGCTGCAGCCTGAGTTTAAGCAACTCAATCATAGAGAATTTAGCGACATCTCTAAAAGGGTGATTGAGACTAGACAAACTTTGGAGTCCCTACAGCATGTTTTGGGTACCTTTCCTACAGATCCCACTGTAATTAATCAAGAGAGGGAGGTTCATAAGAAGCTCATCACTTTGTTGAGAGCTGAGGAAAGTCTGGCTAAGCAGAAGTCGAGAATCCAGTGGCTCAAATTGGGTGATCAGTGCACCTCTTACTTCTTTAAATCTGTGAATAATAAGCGTAATAGGAGTAAGATATCCAGTCTGGTCATGGATGATGGGACTCTCACTCAGGACAGTAAGGTAATTAAGTCCAGCTTTGTTAAATACTATACTGACCTGCTAGGCACTACCCATCCCTCTTCTTATGATGGGCGCTCTAGGATCCAACAAGTTGTCGGGTTAAGATTAACTGACAGTCAAATGATGACCATGATTGCAGATGTCACTGACATTGAAATAAGGGACACCTTCTGGTCTCTTAATCCTTCCAAAGCTCCTGGCCCGGATGGCTATAATGCGGGCTTTTTTAGTAAAGCATGGCCTATCGTGGGCCATGAAGTCACTGCAGCTGTAAGATCTTTCTTTAGGTCTGGTCAATTACTCAGGAAAGCTAATGCGACTATGGTGGCCCTAGTACCTAAGGTTCCCAATCCATCAAAAGTAGGTGACTTTAGACCTATCTCTTGCTGTAATACAATTTACAAATGCATCTCTAAAATCCTTGCAAGTAGAATACAAGTAGCCCTTCCTAGTTTAATAGATCCTGTGCAATCAGGCTTTGTTAAAGGGAGAAGGATTGCGGATAATATTTTCCTGACCCAGGAACTCATGAGAGGGTACCATAAATCATCCCCCTCTCCTAGGTGTGCCATGACAGTGGATATTATGAAAGCCTACGATAATGTAAGATGGGAATTTCTTTGGGATGTGCTAGCTTCCATGAACTTCCACCCTACCATGGTTAAATGGCTTCAGGCTTGTGGATGCCAATTATCGTACCATAAAGAAGTGGAGTGACCATCACCTAACACACTAATAATGAAGGGTTGCACCAAAGGTCTGAGGTTCAGTAACTTCCTCCAGACCCAAGAGCATCCTCCAGGAATTTTCAGATTCCAAAAATTCCTTCCTTTTATTAAGTAGGATTTGACCCATTGACACCACATGGACTGCTCCCCTCCAGAAATGAGGAACCAAATATGCTTGGCAATGGCTGCCTTATTCCACGTTTGCATGGATTTAAACCCAAGACCTCCCTCCTGCTTAGGAGAGCACAAATGTTCCCAAGAGACCTTAGCACCCATTCTCTTGAGATCAGGGCCTGACCAAAGAAATGCTCTTAGAATAGCCTCCACCTCTTTTATCACCTTTTTAGGGATGATAAATAAGGAGGACCAATAGGTTTGCATGGAAAACAGAACATTCTTTATCAATTGCACCCTACCAGCATACGTTAAATCTCTATTTGTCCAACACTTAGTTTTGGCAGTAATGCTATCCACTAAGCGCTGACAGTCAGAGGCTTTGAGTTTAGTGGAGATTAGAGGTACTTCAAGATATCTAACAGGTAACGTGCCTTCTTTAAAGTCTAGGACATTCAGAATGGCTACTCTAGAGGTGGCATTGACTCCAGAGAAGAAGATACTACTCTTCCCCGGACTAGGGGAAAGGCCTGACAACTCCTAAAACTCAATGAGAGCATCATGAATATGCCTGATAGAGGACAGGTCCCCTTTACAAAAAATCATCAGGTCATCAGCAACGGGTGTGGGACACTATTCTTACTAAACTTCATGTAACTTGGCACTCTCGACCATGGTCTGAGTGGGTCACTTTCCTCTCAAACAAAAAGGGCAAATCTGTTCATGTAGTACTTACTAAACTGGTATTTACAGCAACAGTTTATCATGTGTGGATCGAGAGGAATGTAAGGAAATTTCAAGGCACATCCTGTTCTTGGGAGGTAGTTGCTCATAAAATTTATTCTATGGTGAGGGCGAGACTATTTTCACTACAAACGCTGCCACCATCTCAAGCTGACTGGGTGGTAAATGAATGGAATCTTAATGGCCAATAACTTGTAGTGGTTGGTAACTTAACATGAGTATTTCATTTGTTTTCCTACCTTTATCTACCTCGATTGTGATATACCATTGAGCTGAATCCTGATCATCCTGTTTTGGCTCCTATTACTGCTATGTATCCAGGTTGTTATCTTATTCATTGTAGATTATCCTGGAATCCAAAGCAAGTGAGAGTCCATACTATATTGTGTGCAATCCATGGAGTTGTGTACTATAGTCCCATCTGTCCTTGTGGGAGGAGGTTTTTTGTGGGGGCTAGTGTATGGTGATGTAGAGAGTGAGGAGGGTTTCATTGTTCTTGGCAGTGTATTAGAGAGTGGGAGGTGTGAGATTTCGAGGGTGTAGTAGTGTGAGTACTATATTCCCCAAGAACATTGTTTTGTTTCAATCTTGAGTACTATATTCCCCAAGAACATTGTTCTGCTGGTGGTTCAGTAGCTGTGGTTCAGTAGTTGGTTGTGATATAGCTGCTGTTCTGTTCTGCTGGGTTATAGTAGTGGTTCAATAGTTGGTAGCTGGGTTTAGCTACTGTTCTGTTCTGTTCAGTAGTTGGTTCAGTAGATGGTTCAGTAGTTGGTGATATAGCTGCTGTTCTGTTCTACTGTTATAGTAGATTCAGTTGTTGGTTTTCTCTGACTACAATTGGCCAGCTACTGCATTTTGTTATTTTTGCTTTTGTTTGTGCTGATACGAACTCCTCTCTGCTATGAACTGTTATTTAGCCAGCTATGTGCATTTTGTTATGTGTCAGTTGTAATCAGAAGTTGTAGCTGCTGCTACTGTAGCTCCTGAACCTGTCTAGCTGGTGATTGTAGCTTCAGTTAGGAGATGTTAATTCATGCCTAACCAACTGGTGACTGTTGTTAGACCATTTCAATTCAAGTTAAGAAGTTGTAGCAGGTTCAGAAGTTGATAGATAAGTTCAGAAGTTGTAGCAGAAGTTCTGGGCTGCTGCTGATGGTTGCTGTGACTGTTGCTGCTGGTTAGTGCTAAACTGTCCAGTTCAGGCACAGCAGGCCAGTACATGGCTACTCAAGTGTTCTGCAGTCTGTTGTTCCTCTTATAGTTAGTTCCTAACCAACTGGGGATGTCGTTGGGATCTCCCTTCGCAGAGGGGGACGTCCTCTGCATGATTGTTCTGTTGTTCCTCATTTAGATAGTTCAATAGCAGCTGCTGTGTAGTCTGATAGCAGTTCTGTACATACTTTGGTGTTAGTTCTTTGTGTTAGTTCCATATTGGGCTCAATAGCAGCTGCTAAGGTTCAGAATTGGTTGTTCTGAATCAGTCTAGCTGCTGTCCTGTTCCATTAAGGCCAGCTTGTGGGTTTACAAGTTCTGTCATGATGTTCTGAATCTTGTTATGCTTCCAAGTTCAGATTGGCATGTAGTAGCCAAGTGTTTTGAAGACCTGCATTCCTCCTTTCCAAGTGTTTTGAAGAGCTGCAGTCCTGTGTGGCTACTATTATGATTCCTGTTATGCTTCCTAGTTCAGAAGTTCCAGTCATTCAAGATGGAATCAGGCACAGTAGGTCAGGCACAGAAGTTGTGTTGGTTGCTGTCATCATGCTTTCAAGTTCAATCCATTGTATAGTGCAGTATTGTGCTAGGCTGTATGTAACTGGTATTCTACAGTTATGATGTTGTTAGTATCTTCTGGCCGTTGTTTTCCCTCCCTCTTCTAGATGGATTGAAAACAACGTGTATCTTCTAGCCCTTGTAGCCATTTGGCAATTGCAATTTTCTCTACTTTTTGGTTTTCTTTTCTTTTCCTCCTGGGGTATGCCCCTTGTAGGCTGTATATTCGTTTAATCTCTTTTCTATTTTAAGCTTTGCTTCACAGTAAAAAAAAAAAAGGGACTCCCAGATATCTCACTGGAAGGGAACCCTCCTGAAATCCCAGCTCACACAAAATAGTCTCCTTAACTCCCACACTAACACCAGAGAAGAATAAGCTACCCTTGCCTGTGCTAGGGGAGAGACCAGAAAGAGCCTCAAACTCAGTCAAAGCTTCCTTGATGAGTTTGATCGAAGAAAGCTCTCCCTTGCAAAATATCATTAGATCATCAGCAAAGCACAGATTTACCAATTGATTTGTTTTACATCTCCAGTGAAAATGAAAGTCAGGAAGCTGGGCTTTCTCCTTAAGTAAAGTCGTAAGAACTTCCATCACAATAACAAAAAGATATGGGGACAAAGGATCCCCCTGTCTCCGTCCCTTCCTCCCTTTAATGTACCCAGTCACTCCCATTGATACATAGGGAGTAATTTACGGTGGTTACACATGCCTGAAGCCACTTAATCATTGT
This sequence comes from Rhododendron griersonianum, assembly GCA_018127125.1. Classification (NCBI taxonomy): domain Eukaryota; kingdom Viridiplantae; phylum Streptophyta; class Magnoliopsida; order Ericales; family Ericaceae; genus Rhododendron; species Rhododendron griersonianum. The sequence goes on along the minus strand of CM030791.1, from coordinate 27,292,389 downwards.
AGGGTGGAAGTTCATGGCGGACAGGACATCCCAAAGAAATTCCCACCTAACATGGTCATATGCTTTCATTATGTCAACTTTCATGGCACACCTAGGGGTAGGAGAGGACTTGTGATACCCTCTCATGAGTTCCTGGGTGAGGAATATGTTATCAGCAATTCTCCTTCCTTTCACAAAACCTTATTGGACCGGATCTATGAGCAAAGGAAGAGCAGATTGCAATCTCTTGGCTAATATCCGAGAGATGCATTTGTAAATGGTATTGCAGCATGAAATGGGCCTAAAGTCACCCACCCTGGAAGGGTTTGGTACCTTTGGAACAAGTGCTACAATAGTGGAGTTAGCTTTGGTGAGCAATTGTCCAGACCTGAAGAAGTTCTGGACAGCTGAAGTGACCTCTCTCCCAATGACAGACCATGCTTTCCTAAAAAACCCTCCACTATACCCATCAGGGCCAGGTGCTTTGGTGGGATTAATAGACCAAATGGTCTCTTTGATCTCCAAATCTGAGACAGGGGAGACCATATTAAGACTTTGCTCAGGGCTGAGTTTATTCCTGATTAATTGTCCCACTCTGGTTGGTCCCAGATGAGGTGTGAGATGGGAAGTGCCAAAAAGAGTTGTGTAAAAATTAACAAACTCATCCTTGATAACCTTAAGGTCATGAGTGGTAGATCTGTCATTCAACTCTAAACTTGTTATTTTGCTCCTATTCCTTCTGTTGCTCACAGCTTTAAAGAAATAGGAGGCGCACTGGTCTCCAAGTTTCAACCATTGTATTCGAGACTTTTGTTTAGCTAAACTTTTCTCAGCCCTAAGCAAAGTGATGTATTGTTTATGTACCACCTTCTCTTGTTCTATGGCAGAGCTATTAATTGGGTGGGAGCCTATAATTGCTTGTAAGTTTTCTAAGACTTGCTTAAAGGCACTCACCCTCTCAGAGATGCCACTAAACTCTGCCTTATTAAGTTGCTTCAAATCATGTTGAAGATGTTTAAGCTTCATACACACACAGAACATGGGATTCCCAAGTACAATTGTCCTCCAACTCCTCTGCACAATTGCAAGGAATTGAGGATGGTCAGCTAGGAAGTCAAAGAACCTGAAGGGTTTAATTGACTTCCTTGGATTGGGCTGGACAAACACCACACCTGGAGAATGGTCTGAAATACCAGGCACCTAAAATTGAGCCGACGATTGAGAAAAGGTTTTCATCCAGGGTTCATTCACTAATACTCTATCAATTTTCGAGGCCACAAAATGAGGAGGGTCCTGCTTATTGGACCACGTAAATAAGCACCCTGAGAACCTAAGGTCATCAAGTTCAGAGGAGAACAAACAATGATTAATGTCATCCATGGGGGGATACCACTGTGCATTCCCCCCAACTTTCTCCCTAGGATGCCTAATAGCATTAAGGTCACCAAGGACCACCCAAGGAGAAGAGGACCTAAACTGAGATAGACTCCGCCAAAGAGACCTACGGTCTGAGATAGAGTTTGCCCCATAGACCACAGTGACCAAAAACAATGCTCTCCCATCTTTTGGTTGGACCTGACAGTGTATGAATTGATCTGCCTGACATAACACTGTAAGAGACATGACTCCAGGGTCCCAACCCACAAAAATCCTCCCTAAAGCAGCGTGGGGGTAATTGTTCAGAAAACTCCAGTCAGGACAAATGAATTGGGAGATTCTATCTGCCCAAGTTGCCCTAATCTTATGCTCAAGAAAACCAACTAGGCCCAAATTATTGGTGTTCACAAAAGATTTTGCTGCTTTTTGTTTAATGGGGTCATTCAGACCACGAATGTTCCAAAAACCTAAATTAAAAGCTCGTAAAGACATCGGAAACAAAATCAAAAGGAAACGACAAGATGTAGATTTTTTTTTTTTGGGTAATTTAGCTTGAAATTAAAAAAGATTAACCGAATGTACAGCCTACAAGGGGTATACCCCAGGAGGAAAAGAAAATGAAAAAAAAACAAGAATGACAAAAGTGCGGTAAACCATGCACAACCCGCATGGAGAGTTAGATAAGTTAAATACATGAAGGTAAGGTAAATAGAGCTAAATGAAGTAGAGCTACCATCTGGCACAACCCGCCAGGCTAGGAAATAAGGTAAGTAAAGTAAATAGTCGAGGTCAGAGATGACCACATGATAACCAACACTGAGGAGAAGTGTAACGCCCCGATTTTCAGAAATAAAATCGAAGACATTTAAGTATTTAATTAAAGAAAACATTTCTTAAATTTGAAGTTTGAAAAACAATTTAAAACAGAATTCTCAACATCGAGATTCACTTATTACAATCCACTGGGGAAATACTAAAATAGTCTTTGAAATATTGAAAAGGGACAATCAACAGAACCATCTTCTAGGTTTGGTAGGGATTCCAAGCGTACTCGGGTTCAGCTCCCACTTCCGGATTTTCCTCCGCATAAAATTGTTCGCCCAAGGGGTTCTGTGTCTCTTCTTGGTACTGTGCTATTGCGAGATCCTCTCCATTGAATCCTGTGTCCTCTGGTAAATTGATCGCCGAAGCAATCGATTTACCAGGATACAGACGTATCCGTGAGTGATAAATCACCCAGTAAAATAATCTAACCCAACCACCCCTCTTACTTTACAATTAGCAATCAAGCAAGATAAACATGGTACGAGGAATATAACAGAAGTATTTCATATCAATCAGTTTATTACTATTCATTAACCTGACGTGTGATCTAAGATCTCACCGCGAGATCTTTCCTCCCTCAACCTCTAGCCATGCTCGGTCCCATGGGATCACTTTATTTTGCTGTCGCGGATTGCACCTAAGTTATGTACCCAGTGTGTATCCCTCTCAATACAACAAAAGAAAGCTTACCATGCCTGAATCACAACTAGGGTTCGCCTATCTTATAAACCACATCGCAACCATTCCACAATCATCACTGGACACCCGCCAGTATATCAATTTATCACTGGACACCCGCCAGTTTCAATCTCATCACAATCTCATCACAACTCGAAATCACGCCTGCAGGCAATCTAAAAACAAAAACTTTCCCAATTCATCCTTTAACTAACATCGTCTAAGTGATTTCTATTTCGCATACCACCCCATGTCTCTAGGGTCCAATCTATCAGATCAATCAGCAGTTGGAAATAATAATTAAACAAACAGAATAATAATTGAAATAAACAATATGCAATAAATCACATAACCTTTTATGAATGGGCCGTTGCCCTTAGTCTTGTATGATCAACAAGTCATTAATAAGGTAAGGAACTTTTATTAAATAAAAGTTTTAATAAGAAGAATATAATCTAGGCTTGTATAATTTATATTTAGGAAGATAAATTGATTAACGATCATAATAAATACAATAAGTAATTAATAACACTAGAATAGGTAGCATGGCTCTAAAAGGGGTTCTAGGGTCCTACGTAACCTGTTCGAGTATCAACAAGTGGGTCCGGAGGGTTACAGAATTATTTTTAAAACAAAAATGATTTTTAAAGTTACCAAAGTAATATAAATAGATAATAAATTATTTAATAAATAAAATATGTCGAGATTAACAACATATCATCTTTAGGATGTAAAGAATCTAAAAAAAATATTTCGGGAATTTATAAAATGGTTTATAAGGTCGCAAGGATTTTTCGTTTGAAACTTTTGATTGAAAATAAACAAAAAAATTAATTAAATAGATATTAAAATAAAATAAATATGATATTAACAAGTTATGATCTTTGAGGTGTTAGGAGTCTAGGAAAAATAGATCGGGCGTCGAAAACGGTGTTTGGGATGTCGAAAAGTCAGTTCGAACCATAACAGGTCCTGCCGCAAGGTCTGACCGGGTCAACCTTGCGGCCGCGAGGTCAGAGGCCTGGTTCTTGCGGTCCGCAGGTTGCGGCCGCAAGGTTGAAAGCAGTTTCGATTTTTTTGGTTTTCTTCACTGTTTTCGATGCATGGGATCATGGGGGACTATGGGTTAGGCCTAAAAACGTTAAATATACTTAGAGGAGGGATTGGAGCGGATTATAGTACCTCGAATCGGATTGAATTGAAAAAAACGGATCTTGAACTTTTTGAAGAAGATGACTTCGGTTGGAGCGAACGGGGGACCTTGGGCTCGAATTTGACGATGCTTGTGGATGCTTGGGATTGTAGAAGAAGGTTGGAACGGGTAATTCGGATCTCGGGGGTTTCTAGAACGCAAACCCACTTTTCTCTCTCTCACTTTCTCTCTCTAGAACTCCATGGATTGGAGTCCGACTTCTATTGAATTCTCTCTCTTTTCTGGACTGGTGAGGCGTGAATAATTTTGTGGTGAGTTCTAGGGTCGGGGCTATGAGGTATATAAAGGAGGATTTCGATGATAAAGATGATGAAATCGTATTGGAATGGGATTCTAATTATTGGCTTAATATGGACGGGAATTATGGACGAAATTATGGCTAGAAGAGTGGTAGAGATTGAGTAGAAGTGGGAGATGGGGAGGTGGAAGAGTTTGCATGCATGCATGCAACTAAAAAAAAATTAAAAGGGATAATTAAGAATAGGATAATTATTCTTTGTAATTATCAAGTAATTATCTAATAAAGAAATAAATAGGATAATTATAATTATCTAGTATTTATCTACTAAGGAAATAAATAATATTAGAACTAATAACATATTTTAAAATAATTCTTTTTAATGCTATTAATAATTACCGAAATTACGGGTTATTACAACCTATCCCCCTTAACAAAATTTCGTCCTCGAAATTAAAGTGTACCTTCTGGAGGAAATAGACTCGGATAGTTGGCGCGTATAGTATCCGCTCGTTCCCAGGTTGATTCCTCAATTCCTCGATGTCGCCAAAGGATTCGGACGAGTTGAATGGTTTTGCCCCGAATGCACTTCTCACTATAGTCTTGGATCTCCACTGGTTGTTCCTCGAGGGTAGCGTCCTCGTTGAGTTCGATGTTTTCCCAATTGATGATGTGGGAAGGATGCGTCATGTACTTTCGGAGCATTGACACGTGGAACACGTTGTGAACTCGGTCTAATTGTGGCGGTAGTGCCAAGCGGTACGCCACTTCTCCAATTTTCTCTAGGATTTCAAAAGGACCGATGTATCGCGGTGATAGCTTCCCTTTCTTTCCAAATCGGATAACTCCTCTTCGTGGTCGGATCTTTAAGAATACATGTTCTCCAACTTGAAAGGTCAATGGTCTGGTCCTTTTGTCAGCATAGCTCTTCTGTCGACTCTGCGCGGTCAGGAGCCGTTGGCGAATGGTTATGATCTTTTCTGTCGTCTCTTGGACTAATTCTGGTCCTAGTAAGCTTGCTTCTCCCAGTTCAGCCCAACAAACTGGCGATCGACAAGGTCGCCCATACAAAGCTTCGTATGGTGCCATCTCTATGCTGGATTGATAGCTGTTGTTATAGGCAAACTCAACTAAGGGTAGGTGTCGTTCCCAACTTCCCTTAAAGTCCAAAGCACAGGCACGGAGCATGTCTTCTAAGATTTGGATTGTCCTTTCGGATTGTCCGTCTGTCTGTGGGTGGAATGCGGTGCTAAGACGAAGGTCGGTTCCCAACGCTTTCTGTAAGCTTTCCCAAAAGGTCGACGTGAACCTCGAATCTCGATCACTCACAATGGATACGGGTACACCATGTAATCGTACGATTTCTCGAATGTAGAGTCTGCTGAGAGTGTCCATCGAGTCTGTCATCTTCATGGGTAAAAAATGGGCGGATTTTGTTAAACGATCGACTATCACCCAAATGGCTGTGTTTGACTGCGGAGACCTAGGCAGTCCTGTCACAAAATCCATAGCGATGTGTTCCCATTTCCATCCGGGTATAGGCAAAGGTTGTAGGGTTCCACCGGGCTTCTGATGTTTCGCTTTTACTTGTTGGCACGTGAGGCATGTTGAAACGTATTTGGCTACGTCCTTCTTGATTCCAGCCCACCAGTACTGTCGGCGGAGGTCTTGGTACATCTTGGTGCTTCCTGGGTGGACGGCGAAATTGGAATGGTGGAATTCCTTAAGTACTGCCTCTCGGAGGGTACCGATGTCTGGTACAAAAATTCTTCCTTGGAAACGAAGGCTTTTATCAGTGTGGATTGTCCATCCAGCGGCTGCTTTTCCAATTGAGAATTGGTGTCTGATGAAATCACACTCTTGTTCAAAGGTTTGGGCTAAAAGGATTTCTCGGTGTAAGGCTGGGGTTGCGGCTACGGCGAAGAGACACGCGTTGATGCCTTCTGCGGTTGGCTGTAGCTTGAATCCGTTAAGATCCTCCATCATCTTCCATTCTCTTATAGCTAAACTAGCCACTTGTCCTCGGTTCTTGCGACTCAGCGCATCAGCGACTACGTTTGCTTTTCCAGGATGATAGGACATCGTGAAGTTAAAATCCTCTAAGTATTCCACCCATCTCCTTTGCCTCATGTTTAGCTCTTTCTGGGTAAACAGGTATTTCAAACTTTTGTGGTCCGTGAATACCTCGAACTGCACTCCGTATAGATAATGTCGCCAAGACTTTAGGGCGAACACTACTGCTGCTAGTTCCAAGTCGTGTGTCGGATAATTCTTTTCATGCGGTCTCAATTGTCGGGATCCGTAAGCAACGACTTTTCCATTTTGCATGAGTACAGCTCCCAATCCATCTTTGGATGCGTCGCAGTATACTGTATACCCTACGTCTCGTTCGGGAACGATCAATACAGGCGCACTGGTTAATCTCTTCTTGAGTTCTTGGAACGAATTCTCACATGCTTCATTCCATTCGAACTTAACTCCCTTTTGGGTTAGTCGCGTCATCGGCTTTCCCAAGATGGAGAAGTCTTGGATAAATCTCCTATAGTAACCGGCTAATCCCAAGAAACTTCTAATCTCGAACACCGAAGAAGGTCTTTTCCAGTCCATGACTGCTTCTACCTTGCTGTTGTCAACTGAAATTCCTTTCTCTGACACCACGTGTCCTAGGAATTTTACTTCTTTCATCCAAAATTCGCACTTGCTTGCCTTTGCATACAAATGATTGTCTCGAAGTACTTGGAGAACAATTCTCAAGTGGTCCTCATGTTCTTTCTCCGTGGGGGAGTAAATAAGAATGTCATCAATGAACACTACCACGAATTTGTCCAAGTACGGGGTGAAAATTTGGTTCATCAGACACATGAAAACCGCAGGTGCATTGGTTAAACCGAACGGCATGACTACGAACTCGTAGTGTCCGTAGCGCGTGCGGAACGCCGTCTTAGGTATATCACCATCTTGGATTCGTAATTGGTGATATCCAGACCTTAGATCAATCTTTGAGAAACAGGTCGACCCTCTCAGTTGGTCGAACAAGTCGTCTATTCTCGGCAAGGGGTATCGGTTTTTGATTGTGACCTTGTTGAGTTGGCGGTAGTCGATACAAAGTCGGAGTGTTCCCTCTTTCTTCTTGACAAAAAGAGCAGGGGCTCCCCATGGTGAGGTGCTAGGTCGGATGAAACCCTTTTCTAAGAGTTCTTGAAGCTGCGTTTTCAATTCTCGCAGTTCTGCTGGCGCCATCCGATACGGGGCCATAGAGATAGGGGCTGTGCCGGGTTGTAACTCGATGGTAAAATCCAATTCCCTTGGCGGCGGTAATCCTGGTAACTCTTCGGGAAATACATCATCGTATTCACAAACGATGTGAGGAAGACCCAACTCCTTTCGGTCCGTTTCCTCCAACATGAGGCTTGCTAACCATCCTGAAAGTTCTCTATGCCACTTTGTTTTGTGTGTGTTGGGTGCATAAGGGTCTTGTCTATCCCCCTTAAATTTGAAACAAGTTCCATCTGGTGAATAAGCTGTCACCATCTTTCGATGGCAGTCTATGACAGCTCGGTGTGCAGTCAGCCAGTCCATCCCAAGTATGACGTCAAAGTCCGTCATTTCGATTACTCGTAAGTCGCACGTTAATCGTAAATTCGATACTCCTAGTTCGCACCCCTTACAGATTAGTTCTACCGAAATCTTACCCCCTAATGGTGAGGTCACATGCATAGTTGTTTTTAGGGTTTCAGTTTCTAATCCAAGTGCAGATACACATGCGGCAGATATAAATGAGTGCGAAGCTCCAGAATCAAATAGTGCTTGAACGCATGTAGTATAAAGAGTGAGGGTACCTTGGATTACTGCAGGGTCCATCTCTTCCTCCGTTCCTTGCAGTGCAAACATCCTCCCAGCATTGGGCTGGATTGGCCCGTTTAGTCCTTGGTTCTGAAAAGGACGAGCTGGTGGTTGGTTCCACCCACCGCGAGGCTGGTTCTGCCCTCCGGGTTGGTTACCATTCCCAATTGGCCTAGCTTGATTCTGATTCTGATTTCCAAGTCCTGCAGTCCTGACCTGGTTTTGCGGTGGTCCTCCATAGTTCCCAGCGCCGTTCCACTTAGGACAATTTCTCCTGATATGTCCCTCCTCATGACAATAAAAACAACGGTTGTCTAGGTTTTGATTCTGAGGAAAGAGGTTGCGGTTTGGTCCAAGATTAAGATTTGGGCCTCGATTCGATATTTGGATCTGGTTTGGATTTGGGTTTGGGTTTCGATTGAACCCTGGGTTGGGGTTTCTCCATGCTGGGTTGAACTGTGTTGATTGAGGGCGAGGGTAGTTTTGGGGGTAGGGTTGAAAGGTTAGGGTACTCCTGTTGTTAGGGTTGGCGCGGATAGGTCCTCCAACTGCAGGTGTGGTCTTCTTTTGCTCACGCCTTGTCTTGAAATCCAAGTTTTCTCTCTCCATCTTAAGTGCGCACTGTACCACTTGCGAGTAAGTGGGAAGTGTCTGTGCCACCACTGCTCGGCGTGTTTCATTGAGCCCCCATTCAAATTTCCTTGCCTTGTCATCGTCAGTAGGTATGATTGTTGCGCCATAGCGGGACAATTCTTCAAATCGTGCCGCGTACTGGGTCACGGTCATGGTGCCCTGCTCGAGGTTCATGAATTCCAAAGCCAATGCCTGTTTGACAGGTGTTGGGAAGTATTTGTCAAGGAAGATTTCTTCGAACCTTCCCCAAGTCATCGTCGCCACATCATGGGTGTTCTTCATCAGGTTCCACCAATGTTGAGCTTCACCCTGCATCTGATAGGTAGCTAGAGCAATTCGATTGCTGGCTTCTTGGATATCTAGGGTTTCAAGGATTTTCTTAATTTCCTCCAACCAGGCTTCTGCAGCTGTGGGGTTAGGTTCTCCTTGAAAGTAGGGCGGGCGACGCTTGCAGAATTCATTCAGTGCCTGACTCCTGGTCATTGGTCCTTTAGGTGTGTGCGGGGCTCCGCGTTGACCTTGGTTATTAGCAGTTGCAGCGGCAATAAACGCTTGCATGAGTTGGACTAGTTCGGTAGCCCCCATTTGGCCGTTGGCTCCATTTGGTCCATTGTTTTGCTCGTTATTCTGGTTGTTTCTTCCTTCCTCCATCTAGATACCGTCATGTTATATTTTATTAAGGGGGGGTTTATTATAAGAGCATATATCTATTTACATTTATATAAACGGAAGCAGAAAATCATAAGAAACTTTCTTTTATTAACAAAACAAAATCAAACACAAAATTTCCTAAAAACTCATGATAAAGGAAAAACAATCAAGCTACTAAAAATCACGCTACTAAAAGTCACGATAGTTCTTACTACCACAATTTTCTTCCTAAAAAAAAAATGATAAGGAAATCGATCAATCGAAAAGCACTGGAAAATGTTCTGCTAGAAGACTCTGTTTTTCAATGGTATCCTCTGTGAGCCCGTAGCAACGCCATGTCACTCGCCATAGTGGTTCCTGTTGTTCTTCGCTAGGGTTTGGATTGTTGTAGGGCTCTAGACGGATGGGTATCTCTGTAAAGGTGACGTGATCGGTGAAGTCGGCATCCCCTGAAATGATACGATGTTCCTGCTCGGGACGGGACCTTGAGACGCGAGAATAGTGGATGCGGTCGGTGTAATGCTCCTGGAATCCTCGGGGTACGGCAATGAGGTAGTAGCCATTATAGCATGGGGCTATGGTCCTTACTGGTCCTAAGTAAGCGGACTGCGCTCGGATCTTGAATGGGCAAGGGTATAGTGGCTCTAGTTGGATATAGACCCAAGTGTTCGGGTCATAACCGGAATGGTGTCCTACCCATGGAATTCCTGCAGGCCGGGTCATCTTAGGGCGAGGTGGAGGGTCGGCATCTATGACCTCACATTCACTGTCAGATTCTTCCATTGGTACAGGAGCTGGGGAAGGTGGGGGTTCCTGCATTTCGAGCCGTTGGCTTGTCAGCCACCACTGTAGCTCGGCATCCATATCTCTTGGTGCATCTATGGGTAAGAGCCAACCATAATCATCCATCTCTAGTTCTTCCAAAAATCCATCTTCGCTGCCAGTGTTATTCCCTGCATCTCCTTCTGATCCAGGCTCCGCATTGTCCATTTCTTCCTCCTGGTTCTGTACCTGTTCTTCCTCAGGTACTACTGGTTCCTCCTGCTCTGGTTGCCAGGGTCCCAAACGGTAATCATGGTCAGATCCTGGAAACGGAGGCTCTTCTGGGTCTTCTTCCTCCTCAGCGGGTTCTTGTGGATCTTCTCCTTCTTCAAGGGGTTCCTCTCGCGGTCCTAATTCCACTCCGAGAATGTAGGCTAGCATGTCTCGCCTCTCGCGGTCTTCAACTATGGTGTGAGTGATGGCGTCGACGAGAGTTAAAAGCCTTTGGTGAGCCTGCCTCATTTGATAGAGAATAGGAAACATCCCAGCCAAGTAATCGTCTCCCATTGGAAAGTCTGGGGTGGTGGTCATGAATGCCCTTAGACTTTCTACTTCTGCAGTTAGGTGGGTCGCCTCGTCCTCTTCTTGAGTGTTGGGGGGGTGGTGTTGTTGGTTCGGGGTAGGAATCGGAGGCTGACTATCCATATCTCTATAGTGTGGATAGTAAGGGTCATTCCTAATGTCAAAGCCTGGTATGCTTTCCAAAATATCACGGATTTCCCTCTCAAGTCTAGCCCTTCTCCATGGGCTTGGATGCTGGGCTGTGTATACCTCCCTCTGGTTTGGCTGATTCGCCATCAGCTGCTGATACTGGGCATACAAAATTGGGAACTCAGTAGGTACGTAAGGGTCTCGAAAAGAGAAGTCGGATCCTACGGTGTTCTCCAAAAGGTCTTGTAATTTGCTCCATTCGTCGGCTAGTTGGATTGCGAAGGTGGGGTCCATCTACAAAAGTAAAGAAAATATATTTATCGTTAGGTTTCGGTATTTTTTTAAATAACGTTATTTTAATAGAGTAAGGATAAACTCAATCTAATGTGAAACTACCCAATCTACCCAAGGCCGAGGGTTGAACCTAAGGCTCTGATACCAAGTTGTAACGCCCCGATTTTCAGAAATAAAATCGAAGACATTTAAGTATTTAATTAAAGAAAACATTTCTTAAATTTGAAGTTTGAAAAACAATTTAAAACAGAATTCTCAACATCGAGATTCACTTATTACAATCCACTGGGGAAATACTAAAATAGTCTTTGAAATATTGAAAAGGGACAATCAACAGAACCATCTTCTAGGTTTGGTAGGGATTCCAAGCGTACTCGGGTTCAGCTCCCACTTCCGGATTTTCCTCCGCATAAAATTGTTCGCCCAAGGGGTTCTGTGTCTCTTCTTGGTACTGTGCTATTGCGAGATCCTCTCCATTGAATCCTGTGTCCTCTGGTAAATTGATCGCCGAAGCAATCGATTTACCAGGATACAGACGTATCCGTGAGTGATAAATCACCCAGTAAAATAATCTAACCCAACCACCCCTCTTACTTTACAATTAGCAATCAAGCAAGATAAACATGGTACGAGGAATATAACAGAAGTATTTCATATCAATCAGTTTATTACTATTCATTAACCTGACGTGTGATCTAAGATCTCACCGCGAGATCTAAGATCTCACCGCGAGATCTTTCCTCCCTCAACCTCTAGCCATGCTCGGTCCCATGGGATCACTTTATTTTGCTGTCGCGGATTGCACCTAAGTTATGTACCCAGTGTGTATCCCTCTCAATACAACAAAAGAAAGCTTACCATGCCTGAATCACAACTAGGGTTCGCCTATCTTATAAACCACATCGCAACCATTCCACAATCATCACTGGACACCCGCCAGTATATCAATTTATCACTGGACACCCGCCAGTTTCAATCTCATCACAATCTCATCACAACTCGAAATCACGCCTGCAGGCAATCTAAAAACAAAAACTTTCCCAATTCATCCTTTAACTAACATCGTCTAAGTGATTTCTATTTCGCATACCACCCCATGTCTCTAGGGTCCAATCTATCAGATCAATCAGCAGTTGGAAATAATAATTAAACAAACAGAATAATAATTGAAATAAACAATATGCAATAAATCACATAACCTTTTATGAATGGGCCGTTGCCCTTAGTCTTGTATGATCAACAAGTCATTAATAAGGTAAGGAACTTTTATTAAATAAAAGTTTTAATAAGAAGAATATAATCTAGGCTTGTATAATTTATATTTAGGAAGATAAATTGATTAACGATCATAATAAATACAATAAGTAATTAATAACACTAGAATAGGTAGCATGGCTCTAAAAGGGGTTCTAGGGTCCTACGTAACCTGTTCGAGTATCAACAAGTGGGTCCGGAGGGTTACAGAATTATTTTTAAAACAAAAATGATTTTTAAAGTTACCAAAGTAATATAAATAGATAATAAATTATTTAATAAATAAAATATGTCGAGATTAACAACATATCATCTTTAGGATGTAAAGAATCTAAAAAAAATATTTCGGGAATTTATAAAATGGTTTATAAGGTCGCAAGGATTTTTCGTTTGAAACTTTTGATTGAAAATAAACAAAAAAATTAATTAAATAGATATTAAAATAAAATAAATATGATATTAACAAGTTATGATCTTTGAGGTGTTAGGAGTCTAGGAAAAATAGATCGGGCGTCGAAAACGGTGTTTGGGATGTCGAAAAGTCAGTTCGAACCATAACAGGTCCTGCCGCAAGGTCTGACCGGGTCAACCTTGCGGCCGCGAGGTCAGAGGCCTGGTTCTTGCGGTCCGCAGGTTGCGGCCGCAAGGTTGAAAGCAGTTTCGATTTTTTTTGGTTTTCTTCACTGTTTTCGATGCATGGGATCATGGGGGACTATGGGTTAGGCCTAAAAACGTTAAATATACTTAGAGGAGGGATTGGAGCGGATTATAGTACCTCGAATCGGATTGAATTGAAAAAAAACGGATCTTGAACTTTTTGAAGAAGATGACTTCGGTTGGAGCGAACGGGGAACCTTGGGCTCGAATTTGACGATGCTTGTGGATGCTTGGGATTGTAGAAGAAGGTTGGAACGGGTAATTCGGATCTCGGGGGTTCCTAGAACGCAAACCCACTTTTCTCTCTCTCACTTTCTCTCTCTAGAACTCCATGGATTGGAGTCCGACTTCTATTGAATTCTCTCTCTTTTCTGGACTGGTGAGGCGTGAATAATTTTGTGGTGAGTTCTAGGGTCGGGGCTATGAGGTATATAAAGGAGGATTTCGATGATAAAGATGATGAAATCGTATTGGAATGGGATTCTAATTATTGGCTTAATATGGACGGGAATTATGGACGAAATTATGGCTAGAAGAGTGGTAGAGATTGAGTAGAAGTGGGAGATGGGGAGGTGGAAGAGTTTGCATGCATGCATGCAACTAAAAAAAAAATTAAAAGGGATAATTAAGAATAGGATAATTATTCTTTGTAATTATCAAGTAATTATCTAATAAAGAAATAAATAGGATAATTATAATTATCTAGTATTTATCTACTAAGGAAATAAATAATATTAGAACTAATAACATATTTTAAAATAATTCTTTTTAATGCTATTAATAATTACCGAAATTACGGGTTATTACAAGAAGCCACCGAGTAAGACGGCTACAAAACAAGCTGATCGGCTACTACAGAGGAACAAGGCATCAAGAGGCTCGAGCCAGAGTTGACGGCATCCGACAAGGCCCCGCTGCAAGAGCCCTGCACACCACGCCCAATCCTTCCAGCCTAACCCTCCCTCATCCTAACCTAAAGCTCGCCAAAACTACCCACTGAACCAACTACCCAGTAACCTCCTCCTCCAAAGCTGGGATAAGAAGACCAAGAACCTAGTACTACCAAACCCAAGGTTAGCATAATACCCACTCATCAGAAAATGGCAACTACAGAGGGACACGGACCGAGAGAGGCACGACCTGGAAATGTCGGACAAGGCTACCCTGCTAAGTACCCTGCACACCACGACTACTCCCCCCCCCCAACCTAATCCCCTAGGCTCGCCAACGACTACAAGCGGAACAGAAAGAGGAACCACCAAAAGTGGCCACTCAAACCTCAAGTGGACCAAGCAGCACCTATCTAATCAAAGACAGCACCGGCAACTACCTCGCTCAACCAGCCACCATCCAACAATCTAATCAGTGGCATCCTCAGCTGCTGCTACTGCGGAAACCCTTTTCGATCAGAACTGAATCTAGTCTAATCAACGATAGCCGCGCCACAAGAATACTACACCCAACCTCAGAGCTAACAAGCACAGGATCTAGGCATGTAAAGGCTCGCCAAGAGCCCGACCCCCGATTTCAGTCCAACAGATGACCGCCAATCGGGGATCACATAGAGTAACAGAAAACTGGCCCACAAGTCCAGCAACTAGTTGACAGTAAATAGATAATTGCAAGACACATTGCATAACGATACGAGAATTGAATATTATGATTCCCCCACTGCCCGAGCCACAGCCGGCTTACCTGCCCGGGCTGGCCTACCAACGGGCCGCTGCTGCCTACTACTGCTGCCTGCTGCAGCTGCAGCCTGCTGCTTGGCCCGGGCTGGCTGTTTGCCCGGGCTGGATGGCTAGCTGGATGGCTAGCTGCTTGGCCCGAGCGGGGTTGAACCACCGCAGCTCCCATAAGGCCGACGGCTACACGAGCTGGCCTGCCATCGGGCGGCTACTGCCAGCCGGATTGAATCTAATCAGTGGGCAGTGCTGGCCCTGCTGCTGTCCGCTGCTTGGCCCGGGCTGGCTGATTGCCCGGGCGGCTGGGCCCCACGGCGGCTATTGGGGTTGAAGATGAAGGCCGATGGCTGTGTAGCCACGGCTGTTGAGCCTCGGTGAACCGGAAGGATGACCGGACCAGAGCCTGCCCGAGAGGCCTGACCACGACCTGGTCTGACTGGACAGATCTGGTCGGAGAGGTCCTTGACTGGCGGCGTGAAGGTGAGCCACGTAGAGACGGCCCGAAAGGCCCCACGGTGGCTGTTAAGTCCCGCGACGGGTTCCCAGCGGCCGGGACTAGACGGCGCCGTTCGTGATGATTCGGTGATGATTGAAGACTGGTTCGTCTGGTTCGGTGATGATTGAAGACCCTCAGCCGTGAGATTGAAGGCCGGCTGGAGGTGGCTGGTTGAAGACTGGTTTGATTTCAGATCTGCCGGAGCAGATCCCAAATGGTACCCGCCGGTACACGGCGGGGTTGAGGTTGGAGACGAAGCCTTTTCCCTAGTGGAGCTCCGGACCAGATGAAGGCTGGCCAGTCCAGAGACCATCGGAAGTAGAGGCGACGGAGGGCGGTGGAGGGTGGTGGAGGAGATCCTCTCTAAGGAGAGAGGATCCCTTGCCCGGATGGTGGCTGCTGCCCGGCGTGGCTGGCCTTGTGGTGGCTGCCTAGCCCGCTGCTACCCGGCGAGGCCGGGCCTCGTGGTGGCTACCGGGGGCTTTCTCTCTCTAGGTTAGAGAGAGAAGCTCTGACAAGATGTAGATATTGAAAGAATTAAAACTGTAACCACTCAAAAGGATATCAAAAAGGATATCATTTATTCCGTCTCTTGGAGCTGCTACTCCACTTTTTGTTGTTGTTTTTTCCACTGCCCTTGTTATTATGAGATTTCAAACCCTTAGAGCTCTGAAAGGATGCCTCTCCCTTTCCTGCTTCAATCTTATCATCCGGAAGCACTGGTTTCACTAGAGGAACAGGTTGAGAAGGGACTCCCACAGAGTCTGGTTCATGAGATGGATTAATTGAGCCAACCTTCACATTGCAATTTAGAACCCCTATATCCACAATCACCTGTACAGGAGTATCAGTATTGACATTCAGTTCCTCCCCTTCTGATTCACTTCCAACTATGTCCTCCTGTGTGACCTTGGGCATTGAAGTTTCCACCACAGCCACCACAGAAATTGAAGCTGCATCCAGTGCTACTGAACCCCCTACGTTGCTAACAATGGTTCCTTTAATTACAGTTTGCCAATCCTTCTTCGGTACCCCACGACCCCGTGTTTGTTTATGAGGGATGGTCCTTGGACATCCGGTAGTAGCATGGCCAAAAACCTTACACTCTGAGTAGACAGGAGGCATTAATTGGTATTCCACCCTAACTGAAACACTCTCCCCATCCACTGTGACCTGTATGTCATTTGGTAGTTCATCAGCATCCTCAATTTCCATACACACTCTAGCATATGCAAGCCTAGTCTTTTTTTCCATCCATCTACCAAGAGGGAGGGGAAACAACCGAAAACACAATCCAAAAGGTATACAGAATAGAGCAAAGATCTATAACAGAGATAGCCGTAGGTTCAGTCCAAGATCAGGTCCCGGCCATTCCAGGTAGTTCCTGAGTCTACACAGCGGTGGACGGCGTCGGAGCTGTGGGTTCTGGTATGGGCTGTGGGTTACGGGGTTTCCTACCCCACTAATCCACGCTTTAATTGCAACCGTACTGGAGCTGTCTGTGAGGGTTTCGGGCTGGTTCAGTCCAAACTCTGGTAAGTCTAGAAACAAGCAGCAAGGAACTCCAAAACGTCGTCCATTCATGGGTTAGGCGATTAGGGCGATTTCGGTACTGTTCATCGTGGAGAGACAAGGAGATCCATGGCGGACGGTACGGTCTCAATGGTGGAAGGGTTGGGATTCAAAACTCTAGACTCAAATGAGCTATGAAGGAAACAAGGTTCACGCTTGGAAAGCCCTAAAAGTGGGATTCCGATTAGCTCTTCAGGAGATCTCGGTTCTCAATCCACCATAATCAATTCGGTACACTCTTCACCTCCTAATGGATCTGGAGCACACAGCCCTAGTTCGTTCAAGGGTACAGGTTCAGCACGCAAATTGCAACAAGTTTTTTTCGAGGAGGGGTTGAGGGAAGAAGCTGACGCCACCTTGAAGAGCTCGGTTCCTCCATCAACTTCGACTGGCTCTGGGGCGATTAGCCCTAAATCGCATAGTAGCCCCATGGCTGCCCGGAAAACTCAGCAAGCATTATTCGAGGATGGATTGAAGAAGGAAGCTGAAGCACGAGCACGAGTGACTCACCTCCACGGTAACACATACCAGTTCCAACGCACACCATCAGAGGTACGAATGTCAAACCCTAATCCAAAGGTTTTGTTGAATGCTCGGGGAAACCCTTATGTGGAAGGGGATCCTGATATGGGGTATAGTTTTGAGGATCTTCAACCTCGCTATACCTCACAGCAGGTCCTGCCAGCTACTGTTCTGAATTCTGTAAATGTACCTCGTGTAACTACTGAACCTGCACCTCACTCTAAGCCTTTGAATAATAGTCAGCAATATCATCAAATCAATCCCAAACTGAAAAATGGTCAGTATAAACCTAAACTGAAGAACTGGGCCTCTCTCCTCCAATCTCAGAGTCCGTCTCTGGATATGAAACTTGATTATTTTCCTGATCTTCAGAGAGGTAAGGAAGCTATGATCGAGATTGACATAGAACTGACTGACATAGGGAAATGGAATAGATATTTTTGGTAGGTCATTTTTTAGATGGCAAGATGGCTTATCCTTTACTAGCTGCCACTGCTCAGAACCAATGGAAGGATCTTTTTGTGGCTGCTAAATCAAATGTAGCAGGGTTTTATCTATTTGAATTTAAGGATGAACAGTCTAAGATGACTGTTCTTGAAGGAGGTCCTTACTTCTTCTCACAGAAATATCTGGTTCTCAAGGATTGGCATAGGATGATGAAACCGGCACAGGAGCAACCTGTCAAGGTACCTGCCTGGGTTAAGTTTCATGATTTACCATTAGAACTATGGAACCAAGAATGCCTGAGCCGAGTAGCTAGCACAATTGGGAGACCTATACATGTTGATCAGGCCACAGCCAAGACTGCCAAACAACCAGGGCTTCTTAATACTAAGTCCACAACAGCTAGGATTTGTATAGAGGTTAGTGCTGAGCAGGATCTCCCTGATGAGGTCACAGTGTTGGTGGAAGGGGAATCTGTGGTTGTACCTATTGAATATCAAGTCCTCCCCCCCATTTGTAAACTATGTCATGTATTTGGACATTCCACGGAGCGGTGTGCAAAGAGTGCAATCCACTCCTCCTCCCATCTCTTATCTGACGTTAAGGTTGATTCTCCATCAGGCAATGGCAAGCAAAAAGCTGATCTAGAACAGCCAACAGCAGGTCCTATACTGCTTCAAGGAGGTTCCTCTAAAAGTAGCCCTCCCATACTGCAGGAGCAGCAAGCTATCAACTCTGTGGCCTCTGGGAGTGAGTCAGAATCTGAAGAGGAGCTGTTGGAAGTACTAGAAGGTGTGGTCAGCAGCTCTCATGAGGTTCCACAGTAGCAGCTTAAAATGGGAGTCATGGGTGGTAAAACAGACTCATGCCACTCAGCTGGTCCAAGGGATGAACTGGTTTCAGATTTGAATCAAACTCCCACTCCTAAACCTCCTGATCCCAGAGGTGCAGAGGTAAGAGATGAAGCACCAAAAGAAGATCTAAAGGGAAGCTTTCAAAAGGTTCTATCCAGATCAGCGCAAAGACGATTGCAAAAGCTTGCTAGGGAGCAGTCTCGAAGTTCCCTATCTAGGGGAAGGAATTAATCCCTCCGTATCCTTTTGTTAGGACAGTTTCTCGTACTTCCATTTTGCTATTTTCATAATTAGTCCTGCTTGAAGTTGTTTCTTATGTCTATAAAATCTCTTAACATTAGTTTTTGGAACATTCGGGGTATTAATGACCCAATCAAGCAAAAAGAGGTCAAATGTTTTGTGAATAAAAACGGTCTATCACTTTTTGGTTTATTAGAACATAAGATAAAGGAAGTTTGGGCTGGTAGAATCTTAAAATTCGTTTGTCCTAATTGGTGCTTTGTGAACAACTACCCCCAAGCTCCCAATGGTAGAATTTGTGTATGTTGGGATCCTAGTGTTTTGAATATTCAGGTTTTAGATCAGTCGGATCAATTTATTCATTGTGAAGTTCAGCCTAAGTGTGGTGGAGCAATCTTTTTTGCCACTTTTGTGTATGGAGCTAATAACTATGTGAATAGGCAGACCTTGTGGGCAAGACTCCATCATCTTAGCACCTCAGTTCCTTGGATAGTGTTAGGGGATTTTAATGCTGTTAGGTTCCCAAATGAGAAGGTAGGAGGTACTTCCTCCTGGCCTCCTCATATGGATGAATTTAACCATTGTTTGTATGACCTTGAACTTGAGGATCTTAGGTTCTCTGGATGCTTTCTCACTTGGGCCAATAGGCAAGATCCATCCCATTTTGTCAGTACTAAGCTAGATAGAGCCTTAGTCAACGAACATTGGATGAAGGCTTTCACTAGTTCTTCTGCCCATTTTTTCCCCCCTGGGATTTCAGATCACTCTCCTGCCATTGTGAATATCACCCCGCTAGTACTAGGTTCTTGGTTCTCTTAACCCAGCCTTAGAGGAGGAGGTTATTAGGTAGTTGGGTTCAGCAGGAGGTTTGGGCGAGCCTTAGGCTTGGATGAGGGAGTAGTAGACCGGAAGGTTTGAGCGTGGTGAGCAGGGTACTGAGCAGCAGCAGTAGCCTTGTCGGATGCCGTCAACTCTGGTTCGAGCCTCTTGATGCCTTGTTCCTCTGTAGTAGCCGTTCAGCTTGCTTTGTAGCCGTCTTACTTGTTGGCTTCTCCTCAGTGTTGGTTATCATGTGGTCATCTCTGACCTTGATTATTTACTTTATTTACCTTATTTCCTAGCCTGGCGGGTTGTGCCAGGTCGTAGCTCTATTTCATTTAGCTCTATGTACTTTACTTACCGTACACATGGCATCTTCATGTATTTACTTTATCTAACTCTCCATGCGGGTTGTGCATGGTTTATCGCACTTTCGTCATTCTTGTTTTTTTCCTTTTCTTTTCCTCCTGGGGTATGCCCCTTGTAGGCTGTACATTCGATTAACCTTTTTTAATTTCAAGCTAATTTACCCAAAAAAAAAAATATCACCCCGCTATGAATTTCCATCCAACAATGATCAAATGGCTTCAAGCTTGTGTTACCACTGCTAACTACTCTCTTAGTATCAATGGGGAAGCCACTGGTTATATCATTGGGCAGAAGGGATTACGGCAAGGTGATCCTCTGTCCTCATACCTCTTTGTAATGGTGATGGAAATTCTAACCTGTATACTAAGGGAAAAATCCCAACTACCTGATTTCCATTTTCATTGGAAGTGTGGAAATAATAAGATCATCAATCTCTGTTTTGCTGATGACTTAATGATTTTCTGTAAGGGTGAACTGTCCTCAATCAATCATATTCAAGATGCTCTCACTGAGTTTCAAGTATTATCAGGACTATCCCCTAGCCCTGAGAAAAGTAGTATCTTTTTTGCTGGGGTTAATAATACCATTAGATTGAGCATTCTGAATGTTCTAGGATTTAAGGAGGGCACCCTTCCTGTTAAGTATCTGGGTGTGCCCCTCCTCTCAACCAAACTCAAGGCTTCTGATTGTCAGCGTCTAGTGGAGAGCATGACCGCCAGAACTAAGACTTGGACCAATAGAGATCTTACCTATGCGGGTAGGGTTCAATTAATAAAGAATGTGCTTTTCTCCATTCAAACTTATTGGTCTTCCTTGTTTATCATTCCTAAAAAGATAATCAAGGAAGTCGAGTCAATCCTTAGAGCCTTTCTTTGGTCTGGTCCTGATCTAAAGAAATCTGGTGCTAAGGTTTCTTGGGATCATTTATGCTCTCCAAGAGAGGAAGGGGGGCTTGGTTTCAAATCAATGCAAGTATGGAATAAGGCTGCCGTTGCGAAGCATGTTTGGTTCCTTATCTCTGGGGGTGAACAGTCTATGTGGTGTCAATGGATCAAATCATATTTAATAAAAGGGAGGAGTTTTTGGAATTTAAAAACTCCTAGTGATTGCACCTGGGTTTGGAGGAAAATTTTGAATCTTAGACCTCTGGTGCAACCTTATATTCTTAGTATTTTGGGAAATGGGAACTCCACATCCTTGTGGTATGACAATTGGCACCCTCTTGGCCCTTTAGTGGCTAAATATGGCCCTAGAATTGTATATGACTCTGGTATCCCGAAAGATGCCTTTGTGTCACATATCATTCATGATTCCAATTGGGCATTCCCCATTACCCAAACTTTTGAACTTAATGAGGTGAGAAATACTCTTCCTCAACTTGTCCAGACCAGATCGAGTGAAGATGATCAAAAGAGGTGGACCCTTACTTCTAGCGGACAGTTCACGGTTGCCTCTCTGTGGGACAAATTGAGAACACATTTCCCCAAGATTTTGTGGCACAAGCTTGTATGGTTCTCAGGCCACATTCCAAAATGCAGTTTCATCACATGGCTGGCTATTTAAAATAGACTATCCACTGCTGATAGACTTGCCTTATTCGGACTAAATCATAATCCTCAATGTGGCCTTTGTCAGGAGAGGGAAACCCATGATCATCTTTTCTTCAATTGCCCTTTCACCAAGCAAGTGTGGAATGCAATTCAGGCCAAGCTACATGTGTTGTGGCCTGCCAGATCTTGGGCTGATTGGGTAACACTGCTTTCAAACATAAAAGGTAGAAGTCTGAAAAACCTAACCACTAAACTGGGCTTCACAGTAGCAGTGTACAATATATGGATAGAGAGAAATATGAGAAAGTTCCAAAATCATTGCTGCTCTTGGGAGATAGTTGTTCATAAGATATGCACCATGGTGAGAGCTAGACTTTTATCACTTCCTAATTTACCTCAATCACAAGCACAGTGGATTGTAAATGAATGGAACATTGTTGCATGTTGATTTACTATTGACTGGTTTTACAACTGCATGCTATTGTTATGTTTGATTGGTATGTGGATTTCTGGGCAGGTTGAGTAGTATCTACTGCTATCACTACTATTATGCCTGAGCTTAATTTGTGAGCTTAGTGGAATTGGTTCATGGACACAATGGGGATGAGCTGTAATGGTTCATTTACACTTGGTTAAAATGTTCTGAACCTGTTTTGGCTGTCCTATGTTCTGAGCTGTAGCAGGTTTTGTTTTCAGTTATGCCTAACCATCGGGGGCTGTCAATGGGATCTCCCTTCACAGAGGGGGACGTCCTCTGTATAGTTTTGTATATGTTTTCAGTATGGTATAGTATTGTTCAGCTCCTATCCCTTCACTGGTGTATTCAGAACTGCTGCAGCTTCTCTGCAGCAGCTCCTATCTCTTTGTGGTTGCTGATACCTGTGTTTGGGAGCTTCAGAAGCTCACAAGTCTGTCACAATACAAGAGTGCAATGTGCAAAGTGCAATGTCCAACAATTCAGAAGTAAGGTTCAAGGTATGAGAGGAGAGTATGCAAGGTTCAAGCTACAATGCATCAGTTCTGAATCAGTTCTGCATCAGATGAAGCTGAATCAGTTCTGCATCTGAACTGCTGCTGTGTAATGTAGTGTGTTCTAATGTAGTGTGTCAAGTAAGTAAGTAATGGTTGTTTGGAAGCTTCAGCAGTTCAGTTTATGTTGTTGTGTCCATCAGCAGCAGCCTTGCTGGTCGTGTATCATCAGCAGCAGCCTTCCTTGTTCTGCACATCAGCAGCATGCTTCTGCACATCTGACTGTTTTGGAAGACTGTTTATAGTGACTCAAAGGGACTGCACCAGTCTTGAATGCTTCATCAGTACTCCCAAACTGAATGAAGATACTGTGTTCCAAACTCTTTGGGAGATTCAGAGGATACACAAGAGTGAATTCCACTGAAAAAACCTAAGTTTAGTAAAAAACCCAAGTTAAGAGCCTTGAATGAAGCTTCTTTTGTAATGCTTAAGAGCCTACTTACACGTGCTGTTTTCCCTCCCTCTACAAGATGGATTGGAAACATCGCATTTCATTTCATTTCATTTACTCCATGTAGCCTTTTGGCGTAGCTAAATTTTTTTTTTCTTTCTTTAATCTTTGTTTTCTTTTCCTCCTGGGGTATGCCCCTTGTAGGCTGTATATTCGTTTATTCTCTTTTTATTTCAAGCTATTTTACCCAAAAAAAAAAAAAAAGAGTCATCAATTTGGAGAGGCTTACAGCTTGTCCAGGCTTCTACTACTTCTATACTATCAAGTACATATCTTATTCATTGGTGGAGATCTTGGATTGAGAGTCCCCTCTTTGTTATTGTGTGTTTACCCTATGAGTTGTGTGCTAGTGCCTCATCAATTCTTTGAGAGAGGAGGTAATACATAGAGGGGGCATTTTGTGAGTTATAGGGAGGGAGTTAGTGGAGCCCTGTCCTAGCACATGAGTGAAAAAGTTGAGTGGGAGCTGTGAGCTTTCCGAGGGAGTTGTAAAGTGAGGATATAGTGCTATGGACATCACTTACTGATTCTGTTATGTGTGAGCTGTGAGGGAGCTGTGAGCTGTGAGCTTTCCGAGGGAGCTGTGAGCATTCTGACTGATTCTGTTATGTGTCGACTGATTTGGCCTTTAATCCTGATGAATCCTTGGATCAGTTGTGATCTTGTTGTGATCTTGTAGAACTTGTTCAGTTCTGTACCTGCTGCCATGGCAGCTCTGTTTTGATAGTTTGCTACTGCTAGCTGCTGGTTTCGTTGTTAGCTGCTGGTTTCGTTGTTAGCTGGCTGCTAGCTGCTACCTCGGCTAGTTGGACTGCTTAGGTTCAGTTTATTTGTTCTGAACTGTTTTGGCTGTTAACTGCTGTCCTGTTTATTTGTTCCATATATTTAGCTTCACTGTTGGGTAACTGTTTTACTGATGACTGTTGATAGACCATTAAGAAGTTGTAGCAGGTTCAGAAGTTGATAGACAAGTTCAGAAGTTGTAGCTGCTGCTAGGGAGTGTTACCTGACAGTATTAACTGTTGATAGACAAGTTCAGAAGTTCAGAAGTTGCTTAACTGTTTTCTGTTTTCAGCCTGTTACCTGATAGTATTAACTGTTTTACTGTTTTGTGCATTCAAGTCAAGTACCATTATGTGGTAGCTCTACTTAGATTTTGCCTAACCATCGGGGGCTGTCAATGGGATCTCCCTTCACAGAGGGGGACGTCCTCTGTATTGTATATATTTTCAGTATTGTATAGTATTCTGGTATAGTATTCTAGCATTGGAAAGGGCTCCATGTTGACTGCTAGGACTGTTGTGACTGTTGTGAAAATGGAACCCTGTTGTCATCACTGATGGACAGCTGCTCAGAAGTTTGGACTGCTGCTCAACTGCCCAGCTAGCAGCTAACATAGCAGCATTGCCCTTTGTTGTGTCCATGTTGTGTTCCCAAGTCTCCACGTCCAGCTACCCAGTTAGCTAGCTGCTTCAGAAGATACACAAGGACTGGCCTGTCAGTCCAGCTCTGAAACTGCCTTGCATGGGCTGTTGCTTGTCCAGTTATGAAGATGCTAGGAGCTCAATTCTGCTGCTGTTTTGTTGCAGAATGGAGCCCAATCAAGTCAAGTTCTGAACCTGCTATCCAGTTCTGAGGAGCAGGTTCTGAACCTTCTGTTTTCTGTTTTCAGTTAAGGCCTGCATGCTAAGATTGAAGTTCAAATGGTTCTGTTTTCTGTATTACAAATGGATGTTGTAACTGGTTCCCTTTTGTAGATGGGTAGGAAACAAATGTTTTGTAGTTTGTTTTGTCTCCATCTAGTTTACAACATTCCAATCCATGTAGCCACTTGGCTTAGATTTCAATTTTTTTCAATCTTTGTTTTCTTTTGTTTTCCTCCTGGGGTATGCCCCTTGTAGGCTGTATATTCGGTTAGCCCCCCCTTTTTATTTCAAGCTGATTTACCCAAAAAAAAAAATCTTTAAACCCTGTAAATTCTTTGATTTTCTAGCTGATCATCCACAGTTTTTAACTGTGGTTCAGAAAATTTGGAGGAAAGTGATTATTGGGAATCCAATGTTCTGTGTTTGCGAAAAACTCAAGATGTTACAAGTGGAGTTTAAGCAACTTAACTCTAGGGAATTCAGTAATGTCTCTAATAGGGTTGCTGATGCTAGACAATGCCTTGAATCTTTACAGAAAAGCATGAGTTCTCATCAGATTACTCCCTCCATCATAAACCAAGAAAGAGTGGTGCACAGGCAACTCTTCACTTTACTTAGGGCTGAGGAAAGCTTGGCTAAACAAAAGTCAAGAATTCAATGGCTGAAACTTGGGGATCAATGCACCTCTTATGTCTTTAAAACTGTGAGTAACACAAGGAATCGAAGTAAAATTACTAGTCTGGTGTTGGATGATGGGTCTCTTACTCATGACATTCAAGACATTAAGAACAGCTTTGTTGGGTTCTATACGGACTTGCTGGGAACAGCTCATTCTACCTCTTATCAGGGGCAAACTAGAATCCAACAGGTTGTCAATAGGAGACTTACAGATAGTCAAAGGACTGCCATGATTGCTGAGGTCACAGACCTTGAAATTAAGGATACCTTTTGGGCTCTTAATCCTAGCAAAGCCCCTGGTCCTGATGGCTATAATGCTGGGTTCTTCAAAAAGGCTTGGCCTATCATTGGTCATGAAGTAATTGTAGCAGTTAAGACTTTCTTTAGGTCTGGTAAATTTTTTGGGTAAAACAGCTTGAAATTAAAAGGGGCTAACCGAATATACAGCCTACAAGGGGCATACCCCAGGAGGAAAAGAAAAAAAAGAAAAGAAGAGAAAAAACATATGAGAAAGCCTACGCCAAAAGGCTACATAGGACTAGAAGTAAATATAGCATCTGTTTCCTATTCATCTAACAGATGGATACAAAACAAATGACAAAATGATTACATAAAGTGCAACCAGCAAAACTGAGAAATCGACCAATGTACAACCAATATACTTGGTTCTGAAATACAACCATTGTGTAATACAACCATTGTGAAATAATCTGCTGCTCGCAGCTACCTGCAGTAGCTACAACTTCAACTTCTGAACTCAATTCAGCATCAGAACACAACATGGATACTTCAATCAAAACTCAATTCAGCATCAGAACTCATTGTGAAATATAACCATTGTGAAATGATCTGCTGCTCCTAGGACAGAACAGTAGCAGCATTGATGGACAGAGCAGCAGCTACCTGCAGTAGCTACAACTTCAACTTCTGAATTCCATAAGCATGGCTGCTTTGCTAGTAACCTTCAAAACTTGGGGACACAACATGGATACTTCAAAACTTCTGAACTTCAAACTTCTGAAGCTCCAATACCTTTTACACACAGTCAAATGCCACAAAACAATATGCAGAGGACGTCCCCCACTGCGAAGGGAGATCCCAATGACAGCCCCTATTGGTTAGGAGATAAACTTCATACAACAATAGAAAATGCCAAAGCAGAGCATTAGCAGTAACCACAGAAAATTCCATGCTCAGAACAACATGGAACAGTCAATGACATGTTCAGAACATCAGCCAAAGCAGAACAGATTCAGAACAGGTTCAGAACATCAGAATCCGAACCTTATGCAATACAACATAACACCTTTAATAACACTACATGGAACAACATGGAACAAGGCTGCTATGATGGTAACTCAATTCAGCATCAGAACTGCATCAGAACTGGACAGGAGCAAGACTGACCTCCTGAAAATGTAGGTCCTGCACTTGGCACACATATGCACACCATCTCTTGCTTAGCATCAGCAACACAGCTTCTAAACTTGGGGACACAACATGGATACTGCTTCCATCACAGAACAGCAAGGTGCAGAGAAATGCACTATAACACAAGCAAATCAGAAATGCACTACACAACACAGGGCAGTGCAGGCTTCCAAAGTTCTGGTGCTCCCATACCAGATGCCAATAAACTTCTGATGCTCCCCATCCAACATGAGGACTTTTGAACCTCAACATGAGTTGCAGCTGCTAAGGTTCAGAACCACAGTGGCAGTAGCTGTGTATGTAGAAGTAATAGCAGAATTGTACCAAGTAGCTGAATGGACCGTTCACAATGACTGCTGAACCCTTCTGTCTGCTGATGGAAATTCAGTCTGATAGATTAGAATTAAAAGCTGATTCCCCCATGAGCATAACCTGTTATAGCTTCAGGGAAGGAAAACACAATTCATACTAATTACCCACAACAGGAACAAAAGTAATTAACAACTACCAATATGCCATTCATTCACAATCCATTCTGCTTGAAGTGAAGGTAACGATAGAATCCTCGTTCTCACCATTGAAAGTATTTTGTGGACAACAATTTCCCAAGAACAGGACAAGCCCTGGAATTTCCTGGCATTCCTTTCAATCCAGACATAGTAAATAGTTACAGTGAAGGCCAATTTAGTGATAATAGCCCGTATAGATTTCCCTCTAGTATTAGAGAGAAAAGAGACCCATTCAGTCCAAGGTCTAGATGTCCATGAGACACGTAGTTTGGTTTGAATAGAATCCCACACTTGCTTAGTAAATGAGCAATTAAAGAATAGGTGATTGTGACTTTCACAGTCCTGACAAAAACTACATTGAGCAGGGACAGTAAGGCCAAAAGACATCAACCTATCTGCAGTGGAAAGCCTATTCTGAATAGCTATCCAAGTGATAAAACTACATTTTGGAATGTGACCTGAGAACCACACCACCTTATGCCACAAAACTTTTGGAAAGGGAGTCCTCAGTTTGTCCCAAAGGGAAGCAACTGTGAACTGGCCATTAGCAGTGAGAGACCAACTAATATGATCATCCCTACTCAACCTGGAAGAAATAAGAGGTGGTAAAGTACTTCTTACCTCATTGATCTCCAAGGTTTGGGTGATGGGAAAAGCCCAACACGAATTTTGAATAATGTGAGACACAGTTGCCTCTTTTGGAATTCCAGAATCATAAGCAATTCTGGGACCAAATTTGGCTAACAAAGGACCAAGTGGATGCCAATTGTCATACCACAAGGAGGTGGATTGGCCATTGCCAATTACACTAAGTACATATGGCCGTACCAATGGTCTGAGAAGTAGAAGTTTCCTCCAAACCCATGTGCAATCCCCCGGAATTTTCAGATTCCAAAAGTTTCTACCCCGCATTAAATAAGATTTAACCCACTGACACCACATTGATTGTTCCCCCCCAGATATAAGGAACCAAATGTGTTTGGCAATGGCCGCCTTATTCCAAACCTGCATGGATTTGAAACCAAGGCCTCCCTCTTGTTTAGGAGAACACAGATGCTCCCAAGATACCTTAGCCCCAGTTTTCCTAAGGTCAGGACTAGACCAAAGAAATGCTCTAAGAATTGACTCAACCTCCTTAATCACCTTTTTGGGGATGATAAACAAGGAGGACCAATAAGTTTGAATGGAAAACAATACATTCTTAATCAACTGGACCCTACCAGCATATGTGAGGTCTCTGTTAGTCCATGACTTAGTTTTAGCAGTTATGCTATCCACCAAGGACTGACAATCAGAGGCTTTGAGTTTTGTAGAGAGAAGAGGCACACCGAGATATCTGATGGGCAGTGAGCCCTCCTTAAACTTAAGGATATCCAAAATGGCCAACCTAGTGGCTAAGCTAACCCCAGAAAAGTAGATGCTACTTTTCCCAGGGCTAGGTGAGAGACCCGACAGGATTTGAAACTCAGAGAGGGCATCCTGGATATGACTGATAGAGGTTAGATCCCCTTTGCAAAAGATCATAAGATCATCAGCAAAGCAAAGGTTTATAAGCTTAGTACGCCCACATCTCCAATGAAAATGAAAATCTGGCAGGAGCGATTTCTCTCTTAGGAGACAAGTGAGAATCTCCATCACGATCACAAAAAGATATGAGGACAAAGGATCTCCCTGTCTAAGCCCTTTTTGTCCTAAAATGTAGCCTGTGACCTCACCATTGATGCTAAGGGAATAATTCGCAGAGGTAATACAAGCTTGTAGCCACTTAATCATCGTGGGATGAAAATTCATGGAGGATAGAACATCCCATAGGAATTCCCATCTAACATTATCGTATGCCTTCATAATGTCTATTTTCATAGTACACCGAGGAGATGATGACGCTTTATGATATCCTCTCATAAGCTCCTGAGTTAGGAAAATATTATCCGCAATCCTCCTTCCTTTCACAAAACCTGATTGGACAGGGTCAATCAACATTGGGAGGACAACCTGCAGTCTTCTAGCCAGTATTCTAGAGATGCACTTGTAAACGGTGTTACAGCATGAGATGGGCCTAAAGTCTCCAACCTTAGATGGATTAGGAACTTTAGGAACCAGGGCAACAATGGTAGAATTAATTTTCCTTAGCAATTTACCAGACCTAAAGAAAGTCTTAATTGCTGCTGTTACTTCATGACCAATAATAGGCCAAGCCTTTTTGAAGAACCCAGCATTATAGCCATCAGGACCAGGGGCTTTGCTAGGGTTAAGGGCCCAAAGGGTATCCTTGATTTCGAGATCAGTGACCTCTGTAATCATGGCATTCCTCTGATTATCTGTAAGTCTCCTACTGACCACCTGTTGGATTCTAGTTTACCCCTGGTAAGAGGTAGAATGGGCTGTACCTAGCAAGGCAGTGTAGAATCCAACGAAACTGTTCTTAATCTCCTGAATGTCATGAGTAAGAGACCCATCATCCAACACCAGACTAGTAATTTTACTACGATTTCTAGTGTTACTCACAGTTTTAAAGAAATAAGAAGTACATTGATCTCCAAGTTTCAGCCATTGAATCCTTGATTTTTGTTTAGCCAGACTCTCCTCTGCCCTAAGCAAAGTGAGGAGTTGCTTGTGCACCACTCTTTCCTGATTTATGATGGAAGGAGTTATTTGATGAGAACTCATGCCTTTCTGTAAAGATTCAAGACGTTGTCTAGCATCAGCAACCCTATTAGAGACATCACTGAAATCCCTAGAGTTAATTTGCTTAAACTCCATTTGTAACATTCTGAGTTTCTCACAAACATAGAACATTGGATTTCCAATAATCACTTTCCTCCAAATTTTTTGAACCACAGTTAAAAACTGTGGATGATCAGCTAAAAAATCAAAGAATTTAAAAGGTTTCATAGATGTCAAAGGACCCGGGGTGATGTTCACAATGGCAGGAGAGTGATCAGAGATCCCAGGGGTGAGAAAATGGGCAGAAGAACAAGTAAAAGCCTTCATCCAATGTTCATTGACCAAAGCTCTATCCAACTTAGTACTGATAAAATGGGATGGATCTTGCTTATTGGCCCAAGTGAGAAAGCAGCCTGTGAACCTAAGATCCTCAAGCTCTAGGTCATACAAACAGTGATTGAATTCATCCATATGAGGAGGCCAAGAGGAAGTACCTCCCACCTTCTCATTTGGAAACCTAACAGCATTAAAATCCCCTAACACTATCCAAGGGGATGGAGAGCTAAGATGATGTAGACTAGCCCACAAGGCCTGCCTATTCACATAATTATTAGCTCCATACACAAAAGTGGCAAAAAAGATTGCCCCACTACACTTAGACTGGACTTCGCAATGAATAAATTGATCCGACTGGTCCAAAACCTAAACATGCAACATACTAGGATCCCAACACACAAAAATTCTACCATTGGGCGCGTGGGGGTAGTTGTTCACAAAACTCCAATTAGGACAAACAAATTTTAAGATTCTACCAGCCCAAACTTCCTTAACCTTATGCTCTAATAAACCAAAAAGTGAGAGGCTATTTTTATTTACAAAACATTTGACCTCTTTTTGCTTGATTGGGTCATTAATACCCCGAGTGTTCCAAAAACCAATGTTAAGAGCTTTAATAGACATAAGACAACTTCAAGCAGAACTAATTATGAAAATGAAAGTATGAGAGAATAGTCCTAACAAAAGGATACGGTGGAATTAATTCCTTCCTCTGGAATAGGAACTACGAGACTGTTCCCTTGCCAGCTTTTTCATTCGTTTTTGTGCTGATTTGGTTAGAACCTTTTGAAAGCTCCCCTTTAGATCTTCTTTTGATACCTCATCCCTTACAACTGAACCTCGGGGGTCAGGAGGTTTAGGAGAAAGAGTTTGGTTCAGTTCTGACACTAATTCCTCTCTTGGAACATCTGAGTGGTCAGTTTCTGTTTTGCTGTCCATGACTCCCAGTTTAGTCTGTGGCTTTGGAACCTCATGAGAACTTCTAACCACACTCTCTAGAACTTCCAACAACTCACCCTCAGGTTCTGACTCACTCAAAGAGACCACAGCATTGACAGCTTGCTGCTCCTGAAGAATGGGAGGACTGCTTTTAGAGGAATCCCCTTGAAGCAGAACAGGAACTCCTGATGATAGTTCCAAATCAGCTATTTCCTTGCCATTACCCGCTTGCGATTCTGAGAAATGGGAGGAAGAGTGGAAAGCTCTCTTAGCACACCGCTCTGTGAGATGTCCAAACACCTGACATAGCTTACATATGGGAGGGAGGACTTGATATTCGATAGGTACGACTACAGATTCCCCTTCCACCAACACTGTGACCTCATCAGGGAGGTCCTGCTCAGCACTAACTTCTATACAAATCCTAGCTGTTGTGGACTTAGTATGAAGAAGCCCAGGTTGCTTAGCAGTCTTAGCCGTGGCCTGATCCACATGTATGGGTCTCCCAATAGTGCTAGCAACTCGGCTAAGGCATTCCTGGTTCCATAGTTCAAACGGTAAATCATGAAACTTAAACCAAGCAGGTACTATGACAGGCTGCTCCTGTGCTGGTTTCATCATCCTATGCCAATCCTTGAGAACTAGATACTTCTGAGAGAAAAAATATGGACCTCCTTCAAGAACAGTCATCTTAGCTTGTTCATCCCTAAATTCGAAAAGATAAAACCCTGCTACATTGGGTTTAACAGCCACAAACAAGTCCTTCCATTGGTTCCGAGCAGTGGCAGTCAGCAAAGGATATGCCATCTTACCAGCCAAAAAATGACCCACCAAATATCGATTCCATTTGCCTATTTCAGTCATTTCTATGTCTATCTCAACCATGGCTTCCTTGCCTTTCTGAAGATCAGGAAAATAATCTAGTTTCATATCTAGAGATGGACTCCGGGCCTGAAGGAGAGAGGCCCAGTTCTTAGGTTTAGGTTTAAATTGACTTCGGAGTGTTGATTGATGTCCATTATTCAGTGGCTTAAAGTGAGGTGCAGCTTCTGAAGATGCTAGAGATACATCTACAGGTTTAACAACTGCGGATGGAGGTGGATTAGGGTTGGATATTCGTACCTCTGAAGGAGAGCGATGAAACTGGTATGTGTTGCCATGAAGGTGGATCACCCGAGCCCGTTCTTCAGCTTCTCTCTTCAGTCCATCCTCGAATAATGCCTGCCGAGTCTTCTGAGCGGCATTAGGTCTGTTATACGATTTAGGACTAATCGCCCCAGAGCCAAACGAGGATGATGATGGAACCGAGCCCTTCAAAGCGCCGGCTTCAGCTTCTGCCCTCAACCCTTCTTCCACGAAGACTTGTTGTAATTTCCGTGCTGAACTTGGATTCTTCGAGGATTTAGGACTGTGAGCCCCAAATCCACTAGTTTTGTTGGTCGAGTTAGGACCGAACTCCTCCGCTTGTTTTCCAGGATTTTTCCATGCCTGTTGTAAACTCTGTAGCTTGGCTGTGAGCACATCTAGGACGAATGGATCTTCCGAGGTGTTGAGTTCGTCCTCCAAGTGACCCACGATTTCAAGCAACCGAGCTTCAGAATCCAAGTGCATGCCTTCCTTCGGAGACCCCTGATTAAGCGCTGATGGTTCAGTCGATTTGGGTGAGAGTGAGGTTTGCTCGGTGAGGACTGTGCCTTCACCGTGTTGTATTGAGCTCCTCTGCTTGCGGCGAAGCTCGTTTGAGTCCTGGGCCTTGCTGCCCAGCCCTTCGGAGAAGGAGATTGTGCCGTCTGCCATGGGGGAATCACAGTATGTCAGAGATCGCCATGGCCTTGTCAGAAATCGCCTCTGTCAGAATCGCCAATTCTACCATTGTTGCACTGGTCCCTAAAGTTCCTAACCCATCTAAGGTTGGGGACTTTAGGCCCATTTCATGCTGTAATACCATTTACAAGTGCATCTCTAGGATACTGGCTAGAAGGTTGCAGACTGTCCTTCCAATGTTAATTGATCCTGTCCAATCAGGTTTTGTGAAAGGAAGGAGGATTGCCGATAATATTTTTCTAACTCAGGAGCTAATGAGAGGATATCATAAATCGTCACCATCTCCTCGATGTGCAATGAAAGTTGACATTATGAAGGCATACGATAATGTTAGGTGGGATTTCCTTTGGGATGTTCTATCCTCCATGAATTTTCATCCCACAATGATTAAGTGGCTCCAAGCTTGTATTTCCACTGCGAATTATTCCCTTAGCATCAATGGGGAGGTCACAGGCTACATTGTAGGACAAAAAGGGCTTAGGCAGGGAGATCCTTTGTCTTCATACCTATTTGTGATTGTGATGGAGATTCTCACTTGTCTCCTAAGAGAGAAATCCCTCCTTCCAGATTTTCATTTTCATTGGAGATGTGGGCGTACCAAGCTTATAAATCTATGCTTTGCTGATGATCTTATGATCTTTTGCAAAGGGGATCTAACCTCTATCAGTCATATCCAGGATGCCCTCTTTGAATTCCAAATCCTGTCGGGTCTCTCACCTAGCCCTGGAAAAAGTAGCATCTACTTTTCTGGGGTTAGTTTAAGCACTAGAATGGCCATTTTGGATGTCCTTAAGTTCAAGGAGGGCTCATTGCCTATCAGATATCTCGGGGTGCCTCTCCTTTCTACAAAACTTAAAGCCTCTGATTGTTAGTCCTTAATGGATAGCATAGCTGCTAAAACTAAGTCATGGACTAACAGAGACCTCACGTATGCTGGTAGGGTCCAGTTGATTAAGAACGTATTGTTCTCCATTCAAACTTATTGGTCCTCCTTGTTTATCATCCCCAAAAAGGTGATCAAGGAGTTTTTTTTTTTTTTGGGTAATTTAGCTTGAAATTAAAAAAGGTTAAGCGAATGTACAGCCTACAAGGGGCATACCCCAGGAGGAAAAGAAAGAGAAAAGAAAAACAAGAATGACAAAAGTGCGGTAAACCATGCACAACCCACATGGAGAGTAAGATAAAGTAAATACATATCTGTGAAATTGAACTACTAGTGAGAAGCTCAAGTTGTTGCAAGGTGAATTTAAAAGCTCTTGACTTTTTTGGAGAGGTTGAGAGCTTCTCTCTCTAAACCTAGAGAGAGAATGCACTCCCTCTGACAAATATCCACCACAAATCCGGTTTTGAGGTACCAAAAGCTCAAATCGGTGCCCATACTGGACTGCTACTTCAGTGGTAATCCGGATAATTTTTCCCTTTTGTCCTCATATACCCACAATCCCACCATAACCTGATATCTACTTGCTCCAAGCCTGATGGGTTTCACGGAGGAAGTTTTCTTCGGTTTGATATGGAAGAGATTGCCGACGGAGGTAAGCTCCGGCGACCCAGTCATGGAGGTAAGCTCCGTTCGGCAAAACCCAGTGGACTACAGCTTCTGCATCTTTAAAGATTCGACCAGAGGGGGCAGTCTGGCTGGGAGCTTCTCTCTCTAGCCTAGAGAGAGAAAGCTCCCTTGGCCCCCGGCCAAGCCCTTCCGGCCAGCCCGGGCAGATCTAGTCGGCTACCACCTCCGGCCAGCAGCAACAGCAACAACAAGGAAGACAACCGGGCAAGGGATCCTCTCTCCTTACAGAGTCTCTCCTCCACCGCCCTCCTCAGCCGGCAGCCCTCGGGCCGCCGCCCCGGCCAGATCTGGTTTGGTCAAGCTCTTCCTAGCCGGCCTCCATCAGGTCTGGTCAAACTCCACAATGGTCCAGTCGCCGTGGCTCAACAGCCGTAGGCATGGTATCCAACCTCAACCCCGCCGTGAACCGGCGGGTACCTTTATTGGGATCTGCACCGGGCAGATCTGAAAGTACTACGGCCATTACGGGCCAATCACAGCCAGAGCGCGGCAGTCGCCGTGGGGGCCAGCTCCGGCTCCGCCGTGGTGACCAGCCCCGCCGTGGTAACCATCATCATCAGCCAGTCACCTGTGGCTCGGAACATATCAGATCCAGCCTTGGGTCTAACTACCAACAACTGGGTTCATCTGCTTTCCGCCGCGGGACCCAACAGCCGCCGTGGGGCTTTGCCGCCGTGGGGCTCAATCCAAGTCTCGGTGCCGTTCAGATCTAGCGGCCATGGCTAGCCACAGCGGGCGGCCACTGGTCCGGCCACCTCACAGTTGGCCACCGCTGGTCTGGCCAACTCACAGCCTGCGTCTTTGAGGAGCAGGGCCTTCCAGCCCGGCAGCATGGGTTCTGCCCAGGCAGCAGCTCATCCAGCCCGGGCAAGCAGCAACCACCACGGCAGTCAGCAGGGATTAGTTGTTTCTGTGATTGCTTTCAGTAGCTATTCTGTATATTTCTCTAGTCTGTATGCCTGCGAGGACTTCGAGGGCCTCTGATGTACCCCTATCCCGACGGGTTGTGTCGTGGATTTTCTGCTTTTACCATGCCCGTGTCCAGGTTCCCCGTTGAACTTTCTATTCCCTGGGATAGTTTGTTCGATGGGGCTTGGACACGGGCCACCCATGTAGCCACTTGGCTCTTTATGTCTGTCGTTTTGTTTTTGCTTTGTCTTACCTGGGGTATGCCCCTTGTAGGCTGTACATTCGCTTAACCTCTTTTAATTTCAAGCTGATTTACCCAAAAAAAGAAATTGAACTACTACCTGGCACAACCCGCCAGGCTAGGAAATAAAGTAAATAAAGTAGATAGTCATGGCCAACGGTGACCACATGATAACCAGCGCTGAGGAGAGCAACTACAGAATAATACGGCTTCTAGGCAGTCTGAACAGCTACTACAGAGGACAAGCCTAAGACTCGCCAAAACCGCCTCCTGAAACCAACTACCCTGTAATCTCCTCCTCCAAGGCTGGGCTAAGAAAACCAAGAACCTAGACTTCCATCACCCCAAAGCTAGTGTAATACCCACTCAACAGAAGTCAACTACTACAGAGGGACACGGACTGAGAGAGGCTCGAACTGGAGATGTCGGCATTCGACAAGGCTACCCTGCTAAGTACCCTGCACACCACGCCCATTCTATCCAGACTACTACAATCTTGCCCAAATCCCCTAGGCTCGCTAACGACTATAAGCGAAACAGAAAGAGGGACCACCAAAAGTAGCCACTCAAACCTCAAGTGGACCAAGCTGCTCTATTCGATCAGTGCAAACCACCAAATCTAATCAGAAACAGACTGCGAAGCTACCCCATTCGATCAGCGAACATCCACTAATCTTGTCAATGACAGCTCCGGCAACTACCTTGCTCAATCAGACTCCATCCATCAATCTAATCAGTGGCACCCACAGCTGCTGCTACTGCGAAACTACCCCTTTCAACCAGAACAGAGTCTAATCTAATCAACAATAGTCACGACCACAAGAATACTACACAAAATCTCAGAGCTAAAAGCGCAGGCTCTAGGGATATAAAAGGCTCGACGAAGAGCCCGACCCCCGATTTCAGTCCAACAGATGACCGCCTATCGGGGGTCGCAGAGACTAACAGTAAACTGGCCCATAAGTCCAGCAACAAGTTGACAATAGATAGATAATTGCAAAGTGCATTGCATAACGATGAGAGAAGTGGACACTACCCCCACTGCCCGAGCCACCCAGCCGGCTTACCTGCCCGGGCTGGCCTGCCATCGGGTGGGCTGCTGCCTGCTGCTTGGCCCGGGCTGGCTGCAAGTTTGCCCGGGCTGAAGCTGCTGCCTAGCCTCTGCCCGAGCAAAACAATCACTGGCAGCCCACTGCTGCCCCCCGCCCGAGCCACTCACGGTTGGCCTGCCCGGGCTGGCTTGCTCGGCTGTTGATGCCCTGACGGTTGATGATTCACTTGGCCGGATAGTTGACCGGACAAGAGAGATGGAGGGAGTTGCAGAGACCGGGCCGTAGAAGCCCGGATGTGGTTTGGCCGGTCCAGTGGTGGCCATCTGTGGCTGGCCGGACCAGTGGCCACCCGCGGGTTGCCGGTTGTTGAATGGCCGGCGGAGAGAGGCGCCAGATCTGTTGAAGACCAGTGGCGGCCGGACCACGGCGACCCATGGCCGGACTGGACCTTAGGAGGCCGGGCCCGAGTTGTGGCCGCTGTTGCTGTTAATGGCGGCAGCCACCGGGGCTGTTGCCGCTGCTGCTGCCGGAGTTCACTCCCTTGATTCCAGATCTGGACAGTGGATGGTGATAGATGGCCGGACCCGTGGGTAGCCGGTTGGTTGTGGTACGGGCGGTGGAGGAGAGCCCCTGTCGAGAGAGGGGCTCCCTTGCCCTTGATGTTGCTGCTGCTACTGGGCGGAGGTGGGATGCCCAGCAGCCGGTTGGATCTGGGCCGAGGGAGCTTTCTCGTCCTGCTCCCTTGCCCGATGGGTGGAGCTGCTGCACCGGGGAGCTGCTGGAGTGGGCTAGGCCGGAGGGAGCTTTCTCTCTCTAACCTAGAGAGAGAAGCTCCCAGGCCGTTTTTTTTACAGAAAAGTATGTCAGGCTTGATCAAGGAGGTTGAGTCAATTCTTAGAGCGTTTCTATGGTCTGGTTCTGACCTTAGGAAAACTGGGGCTAAGGTATCTTGGGAGCATCTGTGTTCTCCGAAACAAGAGGGAGGCCTTGGTTTCAAATCCTTGCAGGTTTGGAATAAGGCGGCCATTGCCAAACACATTTGGTTCCTTATTTCTGGGGGGAACAATCAATGTGGTGTCAGTGGGTCAAATCTTATTTAATACGGGGTAGAAACTTTTGGAATTTGAAAGTACCTTGGGATTGCACATGGGTTTGGAGGAAACTTCTGCATCTCAGACCATTGGTGAGGCCATATATACTTAGTGTAATAGGTAATGGCCAATCCACCTCCTTGTGGTATGATAATTGGCATCCACTTGGTCCTTTGTTAGCCAAATATGGTCCCAGAATTGCTTATGATTCTGGAATTCCAAAGGAGGCTACTGTGTCTCACATTATCCAAAATTCATGCTGGGCTTTTCCCATCACCCAAACTTTGGAGATCAATGAGGTAAGAAGTACTTTTCCACCTCTTATTTCTTCCAGGTTGAGTAGGGATGATCATATTAGGTGGTCTCTCACTTCTAATGGCCAGTTCACAGTTGCTTCCCTTTGGGATAAACTAAGGACTCCCTTTCCAAAAGTTGTGTGGCATAGGTTGGTGTGGTTCTCAGGTCACATTCCAAAATGTAGTTTTATCACTTGGATAGCTATTCAGAATAGGCTTTCCACTGCAGATAGGTTGGTGTCTTTTGGCCTTCCTATTCCTGCCCAATGTAGTTTTTGTCAGGACTGCAA
This sequence comes from Rhododendron griersonianum, assembly GCA_018127125.1. Lineage (NCBI taxonomy): Eukaryota > Viridiplantae > Streptophyta > Magnoliopsida > Ericales > Ericaceae > Rhododendron > Rhododendron griersonianum. Next base: position 27,253,767 of record CM030791.1, on the reverse strand, counting down.
AAGTCACAATCACATATTCTTTAATTTCTCATTTACTAAGCAGGTGTGGGATTCTATTCAAACCAAACTACATGTCTCATGGACATCTAGAATTTGGTCCGAATGGGTCTCTTTTCTCTCTAATTCTAGAGGGAAATCTATAAAGGCTATTATCACTAAATTGGCCTTTACAGTCACTATTTACTACGTCTGGATTGAAAGGAATGCCAGGAAGTTCCAGGGCATGTCCTGTTCTTGGGAAGTTGTTGTTCATAAAATACTTTCAATGATGAGAACAAGGATTCTATCTTTACCTAAACTCCAAGCAGAATGGATTGTGAATGACTGGTATAATGGTAGTAGTTAACTACTTTATGTTGTTCCTGCTGTGAGTATTTGTAAGCATTGTTCTTGTTTTCCTACTCTGACATACAAATATCAATGGACAGGCTATAGCAGGATATGCTCAAAGGAGGGACAGCAAGGGTGAAGGGCTGGCTCCTCTATGGTCAGGAGGGCTGGCTCCTCTTGACCTCCTATTACTTCTAATTATCCAGTAGTTTTGTTGTTCATAATGGCAGGTTGTTCATTGTCATGGTGGTGGCTGTCCAAAGTAGCAGACTGTTATTGAGTGTGCCAGTATATGTAGAACCTGTGAGAAGAGTGTTTGAGCCTCTTCCTTTTTGTGAGCGGAGGTAATACTTAGCGGGAGGCGATTTGTGAGGGAGAGTGGAGGGAGTTGGGTTTCATCCTTTCGGAATACTTATAGCTACTGTTTTCGCAGTCCAGTCTGCTGTTTGCTCTGAGATGCTACTGTTTTACTCTTAATCTAAATGCTTGCTGGTTGATGGAGCCTTTCAGCTGTTGCTTGATATGTAGCTGGTCCAGTCAGTCAGCAAGTTATAGTTTCGTATACTGCTGCTGTTCTATTGCAGCTCTGTTCTTTTTATAATCTTTTCTGTTGCTATTATTTGCTTTATGGAAGTTTGATAGCTGTTGGTTGCAAATTCTGAGTTTCTAGATACATAGTGCATTGTTTGCTGTCTGCTGTTTTGGTAGTTTGTGCAGTTCAGCAGTTCAACTGTCTTGGTATAGCTGCTGTCCAGATATAGCTGCTGTCCAGATATGGCTATTTTGGGTTCTGCGTATTTGTTAGTTTGAAAGTTTCATTTGTAATATTCGCCTAACCAATAGGGGCTGTCATTGGAATCTCCCTTCGCAGAAGGGGACCTCCTCTGCATGTCGTTTCAATTCTCCTGGTTCTGCGGAATGTTGATCATTATAGTTTCATTGTTTTGTACCTATCCATGGGGGTTGTCCTAAGGTTTACTGGCATTACATTGCTGTTGTTATTATACATTGCTGCTGCTATTACTGCTTTCTCTGGCTGCTGCAATACATTGGGGACTCAAGCCAAGACTTTCGTCCAGCAGATAACTGACTGCTGTCTGTTGCTGCTTTATTTTGAAGCTGCTACTGCTGCATTGTGGCTGCTGTCCAGCACTGTTTTGGTTAGACGGTGCAGCTAGTGCAGCAAGTTGTTCAAGGTTAGATGTATCAAGTTCAGCAAGTTGTTATCAAGTGCAGCAAGTACTACTGTACAGTTCTGTGATTTGCTATTGTGATTTGCTGCTGCCAAGGCAGCACTGTTTTGGTTGTTGCTCAAGTTCATCACGTCGTGTAATCCTTTTGCTCCTTGTCTATTTTGTAATGTTCAGGTCATTTTGGCGCTGTTTTCCTTCCCTCTTCTAGATGGATTGGAAACTTCCTCCCTTGTAGCCATTTGGCGTTGCCTATTTTCTTTTCTTTTGTTTTCTTCTTTTTTCCTCCTGGGGTATGCCCCTTGTAGGCTGTATATTCGGTTAGCCTCTTTTTAATTTCAAGCTGGTTTACCCAAAAAAAAAACATGTTTGGGCTGACTGATTGCACTAGCCACCCTGCTTAATCCCTCTTCTGTCCAACACTCTGGGGGCAAATTATGGAGCTTAACCCAAGAAGGGATAGAGGATGGAGAGATCTTAGATGGTGTCATCATTCTTTTCCATTTCTTTAGAACAAGAAATTTTTGAGAGAAGAACCAAGGCCCCCCTTCTAGGACTGCAAGTTGACACGCTTCATCTTTAAATTCAAAATATAAGAACCCTGCGTTATCTGACTTGACTGACAACAGGCCATACTTAGTCATCTTTCCCCACTGCTTATGGGCAGTTGAATTTGCTAGTCTAAAGTCCATCCTCTCATCTAGGAAATGACCAACCAAGCAATGTGACCAACAATTCTCATCCAAGTGAGTAATATCAAGTTCAACAACAGCATTCTTCCCTCTTTTTAATTCTGGGTAAAAATCTAACTTCATATTACTCGAGGGCCCTTGGGACCTAAATAGGGAGGCCCAATTCTTATTAGTTTGCAACTGACGATTCATGGCTTTAGGCTGAGATGCATGGTTAGTACTCGTGGATGCATGATTCGCTGGATTTGGAACCACACCCGACTGATATAGAGGTTTAGTGTCCTCGACCGGATACCCTAGGTTAGGGTCTCCTTCTACATAGGGATTTCCCCTAGAATTAAACAAAATCTTTGAATTAGGGTTAGATTTCCGAACCTCTGAAGGAGTACGCTGAAACTGGTAGGTGTTTCCATGAAGATGAGTCACCCGTGCTCTTGCTTCTGCTTCCCTTTCCAGTCCATCCTCGAATAAAGCTTGTTGCACTTTCTGTACAGCATTAGGATTAATTTTCGACTTTGGGCTATGCGCCCCAGCCCCATTGGAAGATGATGGTGGAACCGAGGCCTTCGTTGCAGCTTCAGCTTCTACCCTCAACCCCTCTTCGAAGAAAACCTGTTGTAACTTACGTGCTGAAGTCTTATTCTTGGCCGAGTTAGGTACTTGGGAGTACCTCTTCTATCCACCAAGCTTAAGCACACTGACTGTAAACTCATGGTTGACAGGATTGTAGCAAAAACTAAATAATGGACCCATAGATACCTCTCTTATGCTGGCAGAATACAATTGATAAAGTCAATTCTATTTTCAATGCAAACTTATTGGTCAAGCCTCTTTATTATCCCTAAAAAGGTAATTAAAGAGATTGAATCCATTCTTAGAGCCTTTTTCTGGCCTGGCCCTGACCTCAAGAAGACAGGTGCCAAAGTCTCATGGGAACACCTTTGCTCTCCAGTCAAGGAAGGTGGATTAGGATTTAAATCGTTGGAAATTTGGAACAGGGCAGCTATTGCCAAGCACATTTGGTTCCTTATCTCTGGAGGGGAGCAATCTATGTGGTGCCAGTGGGTTAAGTCTTATTTACTTAAGGGCAAAAGCTTTTGGAGTGTTAAAATTCCAAACGACCCCTCCTGGGTTTGGAGGAAAATACTTAACCTTAGACCACTAGTCCAGCCTCACATCAAGTACAATATTGGGGATGGCCAGCTAACCTCTTTGTGGTTTGACAATTGGCATCCCCTCGGCCCCCTTTTATCAAAGTTTGGTCCTAGAATAGTCTATGACTCAGGAATCTCTAAGGATGCATTTGTGAAGGCCATCATTAGAGACAATCAATGGGCCTTCCCAATAACCCAATCCCCTGACCTTAATGATGTGAGAGCTGATCTACATGCTGTCTCCATCAATGATTCCATTGGAGACAAGTGTATCTGGACTCTCACAGCATCTGGGAAATTTAGTATTTCATCCCTTTGGGATCAGATGAGAACCCACTTTCCTGTCACCACATGGCATAAAGTAGTTTGGTTCTCAGGATATATTCCCAGATGCAGTGTCATCTCATGGATGGCCATCCTTAATAGGTTATCTACTGAGGATAGATTGGTGATGTTTGGCATGAAATCTTATTCCACCTGTAGCCTGTGTATGGGTGTAGAAACCCATGACCACCTATTCTTTGAATGCCCCATGGCCACACAAGTTAGAGGTATACTGATCCCAAAGACCCCTCATATGGTAGGGTTGACGTCTTGGCAACAGTGGATAAGTAAATTATCCACTCTTCAAGGCAAGACATTAGCTATCACAATTGCTAAACTTGTCTTTACAGTCTATGTGCATCATATGTGGATTGAGAGGAACTATAGAAAGTTCCAAAATCTAAGCTGCTCTCCTGAAGTGGTGGCTAACAAAATTTCAAATGAAGTAAGATGTAGATTGTTGTCCCTAGAAGTCAAAGGACCTTCCCAATTACTTTCTATGTGGAACATTCATGCTTAATTTCAATACTTGAACTGACTGACTTCTACTCACATTCATGCTTAATTTCAGGGCTTTCCATTCAGGGCATTACACAAATGATTCAAAGGGACTTAGTTGTGCCTTGAAGCTCAGAAATAGAACTCAGAAATTGAACCTGCTATTACTGCTAGTCTACCAGGTCACTGCTCCACTCAAGGAGGATTCAGAAGGTTCAGCAGTCACTGTTCTGAGCTTCAGTACTGCTCTGTTATCTGTTATACTATTTTGAACTTCTGCTGTTCTGGGAATAGAGTTCTGTAGTTTTGGGATTAGAGTTACACTATCTTGCTATTCTGCTATACTGCTGACTGATCACCTCTGCTGCTATTTGCATTGCACTAGTAAGCTGATAGTATATGGTAGCACTAAATGGATGTAATGCCAAGTTATAGGCAACATGACTGTCCATATGTCCATGTTGCCTATAACTTGGCTGTTAGCAGCTTCCTTTGCATACCAGCTGTTTTGATGCTTTAGCTGTTATTTATGCCTAACCAACTGGGGATGTCGTTGGGATCTCCCTTCGCAGAGGGGGACGTCCTCTGCATTCATTTGCACCATTATTTCAGTAGATGTTGTCTACTGATGGACTGCTATTGAAGCTGGCTGATGGCTGATGGAATGTTGTAATGTTGTAATGTCGTAATGTTGCATCTGTTATTGTTAACTGCTGTATCCTTGTTAGGCTAGAAGTTGACTGTATATTCAGATGCTGACTGTTGTTGTTCTTCAGAAGTTGTTTGTAGTTTGGTTAGTGGAGGTTCATTTCTATTTTTCGCCTAACCAATCGGGGCTGTCATTCGGATCTCCCTTCGCAGAGGGGGACGTCCTCTGCATATGGTATTGTTTTGGTTCAATTGAATGTGAGTGAATGGTATTTGGACTGCTGCTGTTCTGTGATGGAAGCAGGATCCATAAGTTGCATCAGTTCTGATCTGCTATTGCTGCTGATCTGCTGTTGCTGGTTGCTTCACAGCCCAACTGCACAGTTTAGGCTCTTGCTACACACCCCAAAAGTATCAAGTATCAAGTATAGCACAAAAGTATGCTACGCAGACGGTTCAACTGCGTCTGATATGGTGTACTCTCTGATATGGACTGCTGCTGCCGTTCTGGGCTAATTGTGCCGTCCTGGGCTGTTTGTGCTATCTCTCAACATAGCAGCCCCAAGTCAGCAGCTGTTTGTGCTATTAGCTATTGGTCTAGCCTCCAAAGGAGATGTCCTCCTTCAGCATATGTTAAGAACTGATCAAAGATTGGGGGCATATTGTGTTCTATCCAGCAGTTGTTAAGCAGCAGACTGTGTTCTGTCTAGCATATGTCCTCCTTCAAATGTGTTTCTCTCCCATCTCATAGATGGTAATGAAACATTGGTCAATGTAGCCACTTGGCTTAGGTCTTTTTTCTCAATCTTTTATTTTCTTTTTTCTTCTTTTTTCTTCTTCTCCTCCTGGGGTATGTCCCTTGTAGGCTGTAAATTCGCTTAGCCTCTTTTTATTTCAAGCTATTTTACCCAAAAAAAAAAAGGGCTGTTCGAACCAAGCCCAACTGTAGGAGTAGTGAAAATAGATTGCCGAAGATAAGATCCCAACTTGGGATCATTTGGAGTGATCAGGGGTGGAAAACCCATTACCAACGAGTTATCACTCTTAGGGTTTTCAAAGAGCAACTGCTGTAGGCGAAGAGAGCCATTTGGATCTGAAATAGACTTCTGTTTCCTGCGGATTTCGTTGGAGTCAACAGCTTTGAATCCAAGTCCCTCCGCCATGGGGATCGTACCATCAGCCATGGAGAATCAGCTTCTCCCCGGCCTTGTCAGAGTTCGTCCAAATCGCCTACATGTCAGACCTCCCCTACAACTCGTTTATCCGTTGCCTCTCCCTTAAGTGTTTTACCTTTGACACCTGATAGAAAAGTGATCCAGTCAAGCCATGATCTAGGAGGCCAGGATACATGAAGCTTAGTTTTTTTTTTTTTTGGGTAAATCAGCTTGAAATAAAAAGGAGGCTAAACGAATTTACAGCCTACAAGGGGCATACCCCAGGAGGAAAAGAAAAAGAAAAGGAAAAAGGGAAAAAAAAATAACCTAAGCCAAGTGGCTACATGAGATAACTAATATGCGGTGTTTCCAATCCATCTAGAAGAGGGAAGGAAAACAACGCCATTGCAATACATTACAAGAAAGCCACAAAATGGTCTATCAACTGTAGAATGGACTAATTACAAGAACACAAAAGAGCATAACTGGCATATCAAACTGACTGTAGTTGTTGCACTTGGAACCTCTACTTGTTGCACTTGGAAAGCACACAAGAGCATAAACTGGATTGCCCTGCTCTAGCAACAGCAACAGCTTCTAATTTCTCAGGAACTAGTAGCAGCCACAAAACACAAAACATTGGTGGCATAAGTTGTAACATCAGGAAATCTGTTGGCATAGACAATAGCAGTCAACACCATCTTAGCTTGAATGAAAAACAGGCTTCATCATCATGCAGAGTATCAATTCAACTTCAGATCTGAAGCTGTCCAGTCCAAAACTGCCTACAAGGGGCATACCCCAGGAGGAAAAAAGAAAACAACCAAGTAAGAAAATGACTATGCCAAATGGCTACATGCCTAGAGAATAACCTAATAGACGCTGTTTCCAGCCCATCTAGAAGAGGGGAAGAAAACAACGTAATGACAACAAAACATGACATAACATAAAGCTGACAACAAAACATGACAAACATTACTTTGCTCCATAACATAACATGCCAACAATAGCAGCAACAGGAGTTCATTTCCATAACAGGTTCAGAACTTTGCTCCAATAGCGGCAACAGTTCCATCAATACAGACTGCAGCAACAGCAACAATACAGCAGTCTGCAGCAGGAGGAGTTCAACTGCAGACTGCTCCACTAGTTCAGCAGCTCCACTAGTTCAGAACAGCAAGCAGATCAGACAACAGATCCCTGATGCAGGTAGTTTCATGCAATGCAGGTAAGAATCAACTAAGTTCAGAACCACCATGGCAGTAGCAGTAGTAGTAATCTGGGCAGCCATCAATAAACAGCTACTAGGACTACAACTACAGAACTTATACAAAACTATACACTATACAAATACAAATACTTCATGCAGAGTATCAAGTCAACTTCAGAACTGAAGCTGAATTCAGAACAGGTCAGGCAGTCCCAAAACTGGACAGGCTATACGATACGGCCAGCAGAACTGATGCAATTCTGATGCAGCTTCAGAACTGCTGCTGTTAGAATTGAAACTTCTGAAGCCTCCAAAAACTTCACAACATATACTAACAAGAACTGGAATTGGAAGCTGAACAAAAGGAAGGTAGTAGCAAAAGAGAACAATGCAGACACAGGGAACCAAAGCATCATTTAAGTATCCAAAGTGAGCAATTCCAAAAGCAATGCAGCTAGTGACTATGCAAAGGACGTCCCCCTCTGCGAAGGGAGATCCCAACGACAGCCCCTATTGGTTAGGCAAAACAACATAACTTTCATAACATAACATAACAAAATACTAAACGAATTAGCAATGGAGCCACTGATACAGTATGCAGTAGCAGAAAACTGATACAGCAGTGCAGCTCCAAGACAGATCAGTTCAAAAGCATGACAAACAGCCACTAAAAAAGACAATGGTGGCCACTTAAACAACCACTAAGATCAGGCAATACAAAATCAGCTTCAGTAGGATTGGACAGAAACTGAACAGAATCAGCAGCAGGACACAGCCCAGAATATGTTCCTTTTTTAGATACACCTTCTCTTAAGAAAACAGAGCTACATCAGAATATCCCAAAAGAACTGGTGAAATAGCTCAAAACAGTCAGAATACAGGGCATTAGAAATAACATTACAATCAACATTAACCAAACTGCAGTGCTGCTAAATGAACCACAAAGCAGAAGTAACAGTAGCAATCAGGTGCAGAGATCAGGTGCAAGACCTCATCAAAACACAGAACAGGTTGGTCATAATAGAGCAGGTTCAGAACATCAGAATCTGAACCTTAGGCATATAATAGAACAGGGTGCCCTCCTTAAATCCTAGAACATTCAGAATGCTCAATCTAATGGTATTATTAACCCTAGCAAAAAAGATACTACTTTTCTCAGGGCTAGGGGATAGTCCTGATAATAATTGAAACTCAGTGAGAGCATCTTGAATATGATTGATTGAGGATAGTTCACCCTTACAGAAAATCAGCAAAACAGAGATTGATGATCTTATTATTTCCGCACTTCCAATGAAAATGGAAATCAGGTAGTTGGGATTTTTCCCTTAGTATACAGGTTAGAATTTCCATCACCATTACAAAAAGGTATGAGGACAGAGGATCACCTTGCCTTAATCCCTTCTGTCCAATGATATAACCCGTGGCTTCCCCATTGATACTAAGAGAGTAGTTTTTTTGGGTAATGCCCTAGGGCGGATAGCTTGAAAATAAAAGAGGTTAACCGAATGTACAGCCTACAAGGGGCATACCCCAGGTAAGACAAAACTAAAATGAAAATGAAAAAATATAATGGACGCCAAGTGGCTACATGGGGTGCCCGTGTCCTTACCCCCGCCGAACAAACTATCCCAAGGAATAGAAAGTTCAACGGGGAACCTGGACACGGGCGTGGCAAAACAGTAGATACCCGACTCCAACCGTCGGTTTAGGGTACAATCAGAGGCCCTCGAAGTCCTCGCAATACATAGGAAATACAGTGATTAAACTAGAAAACAGTAAATAACAGTGGCTGCCCATCGGGCAGGCTGCTGCCTGCTGTTTGCTGAGTGCAGGCAGGCAGGACATATGAAATAATAGTGGCCAGGCAGGCTGGATTGCCCAGGCGGCTGTCCGAATGGCTGCCTGCCCGGGCTGGCAGCTGCCAGGCAGGCAGGCTGGCCAAGCAGGCAGGCTGGCTGACGGCCCAGGCTATTGATGTTGCTGACTCCATGGTGGCTGATAAAGCCACGGCTGTGATGGAGGCCACGGCGGCTGGAGGCCACGGCGGTTGTTCGTGGTGGGAAGAGGAACCCATAGTGGAGTGACCACTGCCGGCGGCCTGTTGAACGCCCGGATCTGAACGGGCCAGATCTGGACGGCGCCGCCCCCAATGGCGATTGGTTGAAGATAAAGCAGCTCAGCCACGGGGCTAAATTGCTGTACTGGCCGGGCCTGAGACGGCCGGCCGTGGGTGGAACGGCCTTCGAAGGCCAGTTGTGGACTGCTGCAGCCAGCTGTGTTGCTACTGCTGCGGCTGGCCAGCTGGGTTGGTCGTTGAAGAAGATGAACAGTGTCGCCGGACATGGCCGGCGCACTTCCAGACCTGAAATGGCCAGGGTCTCCGTGAGAAGGCCAGGCCGTGGGATTGAAGGCTAGACCAGAGGAGGCCGGACCTGGTAGTGGCTAAAAAATTTTAGATCTGCCCAGAGCTGATAGAGGGCTGTTAAGCCACGACTTGCCAATAAGAGGCTGGCCGGACCAGCAGTAGTGGTAGTCAGATGAAGGCCGGCTTCGTGGTGTTGCCGGGTTGAGGTTGATTCAGATCTGCTCAAAGTAGATCTGAGATAGAACCCACCGGTTCACGGCGGGGTTGAGGTAGGACGAAGCCATGGCGATGAGCTTCAGACCGGAGTGGGAGGGCGGTGGAGGAGAGCCCCTGTCGTGCGAGGGGCTCCCTTGCCCGACATGGCTGCTTCTGCTGCCATCGTAGTGGGAGATCGGCGTGGTGGCCAGGCGTACCTCCTTAGCCCGTAGCTGCTGCTTCTGATGGCCAGTGGCCTTGGCTGCTGCTGTTGGTGGCCGGCCGGAGGCCTGGCTGCCATGGCTGGGGGGCTGCCTGGGCCGAAGGGTTGCTTTCTCTCTCTAAGCTAGAGAGAGAAGCTCCCCAACCAGTGACCTGTTGTAACTTACGCGCTCTAAGAGAGTAGTTAGCAGTGGTAACACAAGCTTGAAGCCATTTGAGCATTGTTGGATGGAAATTCATAGTGGATAGAATATCCCAAATAAAGTCCCACCTGACATTATCATAAGCTTTTTTGATGTCAACTTTCATAGCACATCTTGGGGTAGAAGTGGATTTATGGTACCCCCTCATGAGCTCTTGAGTAAGAAAAATGTTATCAGCAATTCTCCTACCCTTAACAAACCCTGATTGGACAGGATCAATAAGCATAGGGAGTACATGCTTCAATCTACTAGCAAGTATTCTAGCAATGCACTTGTAAATAGTGTTACAACATGATATGGGTCTAAAGTCTCCAACTCTGGATGGGTTAGGGACCTTAGGGACAAGAGCTACCATGGTAGAGTTGGCCTTTTTGAGAAGCTTACCAGACCTAAAGAAGGTCTTAACAGCTGCAAGGACCTCATGACTAACAATAGGCCAAGCTTCCTTGAAGAAACCTGCATTGTAACCATCAGGACCAGGAGCTTTGGTGGGATTGAGAGACCAAAATGTGTCTTTAATCTCTTGATCAGTTACATCAACAATCATTGCTGATTTCTAAGTATCAGTTAATCTCTTATTTACTAACTGATGAATCCTACTACTCCCTTGGTAAGCCTCAGGATGGGCTGTACCAAGCAAGTTGGTGTCAAAATTGACAAAAGTGGACTTAATGACTTCAATGTCATGGGTGAGGGACCCATCCTCTAAGACCAGACTAGTTATTTTACTTCTATTTCTTGTGTTAGTCACCGTCTTAAAGAAATAAGAAGTACACTGATCACCCAACTTCATCCATTGGATTCTCGATTTTTGCTTTGCTAGACTTTCCTCCGCTCTGAGCATTGTGAGGAGCTATTTATTAGCCTCTCTTTCCTGATAAATCAAGGAAGAGTCCGGATTATGAGTACTCAAGGCTTGCTGCAAGGTTTCTAAAAGTTGTCTAGATTCAACAACCCTGTTAGAGACATCACTAAAATCTCTATTATTAATTTGTTTAAACTCACCTTGCAACATCTTGAGTTTCTCACAAACACAGTACATCGGATTTCCAATAATCACTCTCCGCCAAACTCTCTGAACTATGTCCAGAAATTGAGGGTGACTAGCTAGGAAGTCAAAAACTTAAATGGCTTATTTGATTTCTTAGGATGTGGAAGGATAGTTGTAATGGCAGGAGAGTGATCAGAAATCCCTGGATTAGGGAAATGAGCATAGGAGCAGTTATACACCCTCATCCAATGCTCATTAACTAAGACTCGATCCAGCTTTGTACTGACAAAATGTGTTGGGTCCTGTTTGTTGGCCCAAGTAAGAAAGCAACCCGTGTACCTAAGATCATCAAGCCCCAAAGCAAATAGACAGTTATTGAAGTCATCCATAAAGGAAGGCCAAGAAGTAGCTCCCCCAACCTTCTCTCTAGGGAACCTGATGACATTGAAATCTCCAAGCACAATCCAAGGGGATGCAGTGCTTAGGAGATGAAGTCTAGACCACAATGCTTGCCTATTCACATAATTGTTCTCTCCATAAACAAAAGTTGCAAAAAACAGGGGCTCCCCACTTTTAGGCTGTACCTGACAGTGTATAAATTGGTCAGATTGGTCTAAGACCTGAATCTGGACTATATTTTTTTGGGTAATGCCCTAGGGCGGTTAGCTTGAAATATAAAAGAGGTTAACCGAATGTACAGCCTACAAGGGGCATACCCCAGGTAAGACAAAGCAAACATATAAAGAGCGCCAAGTGGCTACATGGGTTGCCCGTGTCCTTGCCCCCGCCAAACAAACTATCCCAAGGAATAGAAAGTTCAACGGGGAACCTGGACACGGGCGTGGCAATAGCAGTAAATACCCGACACCAACCGTCGGTAAGGGTACAAGTAGAGGCCCTCGAAGTCCTCGCAATACATACTACGGACAACCTAACAACATAGAGGCCCTCGAAGTCCTCGCAATACAATCTAGTGCACAACCCGCACTGATTAAACTAGAAAATAACAACATAGGATGACCAAATATAATCAGGGCCCGCTGCGGATGGCCTAACGAGCGGCTGGACGAGGAAGACTCGAATCGCCCGGGCTGAAGCTGCTGCCTAGCCTCTGCCCGAGCAAAACAATCACTGGCAGCCAAACTGCCCCCCGCCCGAGCCACTCACAGATGGTCTGCCTGGCCTGCTATTGCTGGCCGTTGCTGCTGGCCGCTCCGGACAGAGAGATGAAGGAGGTTGGCCAGTCCAGTGGAGACCAGCTGAGGCTGGCCGGACCAACGGCCGCCCGCTTTGGGTAGCCACGGCTACTAGATCTGAGGGAGCCGAGGGTCAGTGAACCCGTAGAGCTCCGATTGGGGGATGCCGGTTGGGTCAGCGAACCCGTGGAGCCGAGGGTCAGCCGAGGGTTGCCGGTTGGAAGGCCGGCGAGAGAGGCGCCGGATCTGTTGAAAACCAGCGGCGGCCGGAACACGGCGACCCACAGTTGGCCGGTTTGAGAGGTGGGCGGTGGCCGCTGCTGCTGTTAATGGCGGCAGCCACCGGAGCTGTTGCCGCTGCTACCGCCGGAGATGGAGTTAGCTGGGCCGAGGGTTGCTGCTGTACTGGCCGGGCCTGGACGGCCAGCTGTGGGTTGAATATGCCATCGAAGGCCAGATCTGGAATGTAGAAGGGTGGTGGAGGAGAGCCCCTGTCGTGCGAGGGGCTCCCTTGCCCGAGTACTGCTGCTTCTGCCGTAGGAAGACCAGCGTGGCTGGGCTGGGCTGGGCTGGCCAGGCGTGGCTGGCTGCTGGGCTGACCGATTAGAGTCTTGAATGAGCCACCAGAGGAAACGGTGGGATCTGCTCCAAAATCGTTGGGTTTTCCGTGAGAACACCACCATTTCCGGCGAGTATCTGCCTTCCTGTGAAAAGTACCCACGAGCAAGGAGCTCGGGGTTATCTCTGTGAACTTGAAAACCCAAGGCTGTGGGATCGTAATCTCTACGACGGGATTAGAGCACTGATTGATTACCTCTAACCCGTTGTGGAATCGGTCCACGGGGTGGACTTCGGAAGATCCCCTTTCTCTAGAGAACCTGTCGCCGGTGTGGGAAACAGTCTAAGAGAAGGATTGAAGAACATACAAAGATTCAAGAGTGAATCTGTTTGGTCCACCAGAAAATCGGTGGATTTTGTTCAAAAATCTGGTGTTTGGTAAAGGGGGAGTGCATTCTCTCTCTAGGAAGAGAGAGAAGCTCTCAACCCATTTTAATCTGGACTATATTAGGGTCCCAACCCACAAAAATCCTACCTATGGATGCTTGGGGATAATTGTTCACAAAATTCCAGTGAGGGCAGATATGTTTCATCACTCTAGAAGCATTAACCTCCTTTATTTTATGCTCTAATAACCCCACAAGTGAAAGGTTGTTCTTATTTACAAAACATTTAACTTCTTTTTGTTTGATAGGGTCGTTAAGACCCCTGATGTTCCAAAAGGAGATTGCAATCTGCTCTTCCTCTGCTCATAGATCCGGTCCAATCAGGATTTGTGAAAGGAAGGAGAATTGCTGATAACATTTTCCTCACCCAAGAACTCATGAGAGGGTACCACAAGTCCTCTCCTACCCCTAGGTGTGCCATGAAAGTTGACATAATGAAAGCATATGACCATGTTAGGTGGGAATTTCTTTGGGATGTCCTGTCCGCCATGAACTTCCATCCTACAATGATTAAGTGGCTTCAAGCATGCGTAACCACTGCAAACTACTCCCTATGTATCAATGGGGAAGTGACGGGATACATTAAAGGGAGGAAGGGGCTCAGACAGGGGGATCCCTTATCCCCGTACCTCTTTGTTATTGTAATGGAAGTGCTTACGATGTTACTTAAGGAGAAAGCCCAGCTCCCGGACTTTCATTATCACTGGAGATGTAAAACTAATCAATTGATTAATCTGTGCTTTGCTGATGATCTAATGATATTCTGTAAGGGAGAGCCTTCTTCAATTCAACTCATCAAGGAAGCCTTGAATGAGTTTGAGGCTCTTTTTGGTCTCTCCCCTAGCACAGGTAAGAGTAGCATATTCTTCTCTGGTGTTAGTGTGGAATTTAAGGAGACTATTTTGCAGGATTTGGGATTTCGGGAGGGTTCCCTCCCAGTGAGATATCTGGGAGTTCCATTGTTATCTACTAAGCTTAAAGCTGTGGACTGCCAAAGGCTGGTTGATAGTATCACTGCCAAAACTAGAAGTTGGACCAATAGGGACCTTACTTATGCGGGGAGAGTACAGCTTATCAAGAACATCTTGTTCTCAATGCAAACGTATTGGTCCTCCCTGTTCATTTTACCAAAAAAGGTCATCAAGGAAGTTGAAGCGATCCTTAGGGCCTTCCTATGGTCTGGCCCTGAACTTAAAAGATCAGGGGCTAAGATAGCTTGGGAGAAGTTATGCGCTCCTAAAGATGAGGGGGGTCTTGGTTTCAAATCTATGGAGGTGTGGAATAAGGCTGCGGTGGCAAAGCATATATGGTACTTGATCTCCGGGGGAGAGCAATCCATGTGGTGCCAATGGGTTAAATCCTACTTATTAAAGGGTAGGAACTTTTGGAGCCTTAAAATGCCTGCTAATCCCTCTTGGGTTTGGCGTAAATTACTCAATCTAAGACATTTAGTCCAACCCTTCATCCGTCATTTCATTGGCAATGGGGAGAACACATCCATGTGGTTTGACCTTTGGCATCCGTTAGGCCCTTTGTTGGATAAGTTTGGTTCCAGAGTTGTTTATGACTCTGGCATTCCCTTGAATGCCAAAGTGTCCCTCATAGTTCACAATTCTGGTTGGACTTTCCCAATCACGCAAACATGGGAGTTGAATGAAGTTAGACGGCATCTCCCACCTTTGCGTGGATCCAGGGACCAAGTTAGATGGACTCTGAATGCATCTGGACAGTTTAGTATAGCCTCTCTATGGGAGGAATTGAGGGTTCCCTTCCCCAAGGTTAATTGGCACAAAGCTGTTTGGTTTTCTGGCCATATACCTAAATGTAGCTTCATTTCATGGATGGCCATCCAGGGTAGACTCTCCACTGAGGATAGATTAGTCCTCTTTGGGATTAAATCAATCTCCCAATGCAGTTTTTGCCATGGTAGTGAGAGCCATGATCATTTGTTCTTCAACTGTAGTTTTTCCACACGGGTTTGGAATGCTATGTTGGAAAAGATGGATACGAGTTGGTCCCCTAGGTCTTGGCCAGCATGGATTACCCACTTCTCCTCTTTTAGGGGAAAATCTCTACAGAATATCGTCTCTAAGTTGATATTCACTACTACAGTATATCATATTTGGATTGAAAGAAACTTAAGAAAGTTTAAAATACAACTAGCACTTGGGAAGTGGTTGTTCATAAAGTCTTTAACATGGTTAAGGGTAGATTACTGTCGTTGCCTGTAGGCTCACAAAATAATAGTTTTATTAGAGTGTGGGGCATCAATGGGTAATGAAGTTTGTTTGTGATGGTATTGTTATTGGGTATTGATTTTGTGGCCATGGTTGTAGATACTTTATTTGCAGGTTTGTGAGCAGGCATCCTGCAGAGCATAGACAAGTACAGTCTGGTCCTATCTACTTCTCTTATTCAGCTAGATGCTCAGCCAGCTGTTGTATACAAGTTTGATGGATATCCTGCTGTTCTGTTTCTGCTGTTGTGCAATTCTGTTCTGTTCTGTTTCTGCTGTTGTGCCTGCTGCTGCTGTTCTTTCTGTGACAGCAGCAGTTCTGAAGCTGCATCAGCCCAGACCTCAAAAGCTGATGCAGCTGGATCTGCATCAGTTCTGCTCCAGCCTCTCAAAAGCTGGATCTGCATCAGTTGCTTTGTTTTGTGCTAGTATTGCTAGGAGTTTCATCAAGAGCATGAGCATGTAAGAGAGTTGAGGAGCTAAGCAAGACTTCAAAGTCAGATCACTGAGTTGTGGCAGGTGCATCTTTTGTGTGCCAAGTCATGTGCCAAGTCTTGGCCTTCTAGTTCAGTTGGCTATATCTGCTATTACTTCTATTTTATCAGGTATATACCTTAACCTTTGATGACTGACATCTGAGTTACCATTTTGATGTGTGTACCCTGTGAGCTGTGTGCTCGTGCCCCTGAGTTTGTGTAGAGTGGAGGTAATAGTTAGTGGGAGACTTTGTGTAAGGGAGAGTTGAGGGTGTTCGGATCCCCTCTTTTGCTTTTAGTTTTTTGGAGAGTTAGGTTTCGAGGGGGTAAGGTGGGGAGCAGATAAGTGTAAGGAGAGTTTGGTTCAGTTTCCCATACTGCTGCTATGACTGGTTTTGTGCATGAGGGATGTGCAGTATCCATCCATTCCTAAACCACTGGTTCTGTAGCTGTTTTCCTTTTATTTTCTGCATGCTGTGGTTTACTGCTACCAGCATGCTGTGGTTTGCTGTTATGATCTGTTTTCTGCTATGTGCAGTATAGTGGCTGTTATTACCCTTGGCTGCTATTTTTGATCAGCATTTGAGTGCTGCTGAACTGTTTTGTGATGACTGAGTTGATGAACTGATTTACTGATGACAGTTGATAGACCATTTGATAGTCTATTATCCTGTTGAGTTCCTACTTCAATTGGACACCTTAGCCTGCTATCCCTCTCCCAGCTCTGATGTTCTCTTTTGTCCATTTTCTGTTGACTGCTATATCCTAATTGGTTGCTCTTTCCTGATGTAAGGGGCTGTATCCTGTATTCTGATGCCCTGCTGCTGCTTCTGTTAGAGCTGCACAGCTATAATGGCTGCCCAGTTGATTCTGCATATTCAGAATGTTGTGTATATGATGGCTAATCATATGTTATGTGTATATGATCTGCATTCAGCTTCTCTGTTCTTTTGTTTGGCCTAACCAATAGGGCTGTCGTTGGGATCTCCCTTCGCAGAGGGGGATGTCCTCTGCATTGTTATTACCTGCTTTGAATTGTTAGATAGTTCAGTTCTGTATTTTGGTGGACACGGTTCAGCACTTGTCTGTTGTGGCTGCTCAGCACTGCTGACTGTTGTGACTGTGCTGCTGGACTGTTCTGAACCTGTTGCTGATGCGTCTGAGTTCTGAACCTGTTACTGCTTCTGAGTTCTGAACCTGTTATGCCCTGCTTACCTGTTGCTGCTTCTGTTATGGAACATCCAAGGATGGCTGTTCTGGTCCAACACCAGAACTGCTCTCCAATGCCATTGCCATTCACGGCCATTGCCAAGGGTTTCCTATTACCATGTGGAAATCCAGATGTTGTTACTGTCACATATGAAGGATTCACCTTTTGTATTTACTTTTGACATGTGTTTCTCTACCATCTCTTAGATGGAATTGAAACTTGAGATTCCATGTTTGCTTAAATATTGCCTAGGTACATAATTTAGTTAATCCTTTTGGGTTAGATCAGCCCAATCGGTCCGTCTCAATTTAGCTTTGGCTTAGGTCAATGTAGCCACTTGGCTTAGTTTAATTTTCTCAATCTTTGTTTTTTTTTCTTTCCTTTTCTTTTCCTCCTGGGGTATGCCCCTTGTAGGCTGTATATTCGCTTAGCCTCTTTTTATTTCAAGCTATTTTACCCAAAAAAAAAAGAGGTTGTATAGCCATAAAACAAAACAAATTTAAGCAAAATGGATATGCAAAAGACAGAAACTGAAATAAAAGTATATTGCCCTGTCAGTTATTTCTTCGATCTGAACCCATAGACAATTTTATTTACTCTTGTTTTGTTTTTCTTTTGTTTTTCCTCCTGAGGTATGCCCCTTGTAGGCTGTATATTCGGTTAGCCTCTTTTCTATTTCAAGCTGTTTTACCCACACAAAAAAACATCCATACGGTTTCAAAACACACCAAAACGGTACAATACCGTACCAAAACGTCCATACGTTTCCAAAACACACCAAAACGGTACAATACCATATAAAAACATCCATACGGTTCTAAAACACACCAAAACGGTACGGTACCAAAACACGCCAAACCGGTTCAATAGCTTACCAAAACATTCATACGGAACCAAAACACACCAAAACGGTACAATACCCTACCAAAACATCCATTCGGTTCCAAAACGCACCAAAACGGTACAATACCGTACCAAAACATCTATACGGTTCCAAAACACACCAAAACGGTATAATACCGTACCAAAACATCTATACGGTTCCAAAACACACCAAAACGGTATAATACCGTACCAAAACATCCATACGGTACCAAAACTCACCAAAACGGTACAATACCTTACCAAAACATCCATACTCAGTTTTTAACTGTGGTTAATTCTCACCCCGGGGATCTCTGATCCAGGTATTGTGTGCATCACTCCTAGTCCTAGGAAATCCTCTAAACCTTTCAAGTTTTTTGACTTTATAGCTGACCATCCTCAGTTTTTAACTGTGGTTCAAAAAGTCTGGAGGAAAGTGATCATAGGAAATCCTATGTTCTGTGTTTGTGAAAAACTCAAACTTTTACAAGGGGAGTTTAAGCTTATCATTAATAGAGACTTTAGTGATATCTCTAAGAGAGTGGTGGACACTAGGCAGCTTCTTGAGTCTTTGCAGAAAGATTTGGGTAGTCAATCTTCTAATCTTTCTGTTATTAGCCAGAGCAGGAGGTCCACAAGCAACTTCTCACCTTGCTGGGGGCCGAGGAAAGTCTGGCTAAACAAAAGTCAAGAATTCAATGGTTGAAACTTGGGGATCAGTGCACTTCTTATTTCTTTAAAGCTATGAACAGCACTAGAAATAGGAGTAAGATTACCAGTTTGGTGTTGGATGACGGGTCCCTCATTTATGACATTAGGGATATCAAATCCAACTTTGTTGACTATTACACCAATTTGCTTGGCACAGCTCATCCAACTTCTTATCAAGGTCTACCCAGGATCCAACAGGTTTTAGGTAGTCGATTATCCGATAGCCAAAAGTTAGCCATGGTTGCTGATGTTTCTGATCTTGAAATTAAGGAGACCTTCTGGTCTCTTCCCTCTGGTAAAGCTCCTGGTCCTGATGGCTATAATGCTGGTTTCTTCAAAAAGGCTTGGCCTGTCATTGGCCATGAAGTCACTGCCGCTGTCAAAACCTTCTTTAGGTAACAATAAAAAATTAGGCCTGGAGAGCTTCTCTCTCTAACCTAGAGAGAGAAAGCTTCCCCACGGTCTGGCCACCATCATCTCCGGCAGGTTATCGCCGGTAACAGCAGCAAGGACGGCAAGGGAACGTCCCTTCTTAGGGTTAGTTCTCCTCCAGCGCCTCCCACTCTCGTATCCACCACGTCCGGCCATTCATTGGTCGGAATTTCAGATCTGGTTCAAGGCTCCAGCCGAGAATCCCCAACGGCCAAGCTCACCACAGGCCACGTTCGGTCGTGGGTACAACCGTGGGTCATCCTAACGGCGAAGCCCACAGCCGCAGGTACAGGTCAGCCATGGCCGAAGCGTTAACCCAGTCGCCGCCGCCCGGGTACGACTGTGGCGTCCATGGTCGGATTTTAGCCCCTCGAACGGAGGAGGGTTCGTCCATGGTCGGAGGTGGGTGCCCCAACAGCCATGGCCGACGGTCACGGTTTCAGATCCAGATCTGGCAGCCATGGCTACCCACAACGAGCACCCACTGGTCCGGCCAGCCCATGGCTTGCCAACGCTGGTCCGGCCAAACCACAACCGGCCATCTATAATCCGGTCTCTGCATACTCCTCCATCAACAATCAGGAGCTGCGGTGGTTTCGAGTTCGAGCCACGGTGGCTCGCCGGTTTCGAGGTCGGTTGCCAGAGTCAGTCCGGCCGTCACAGATCATGGCCCGGCACGGGCCCTTACGTCATCGGGTAGTCCTTGCAGGTCAGGGCCAGTCAATCAGCCCAGGCCAGTCAACCCCAAGCAGCCAGCCCGGTATCCCGGCTAGGCTGAAAATCATCGCAGCCAGTGCGCTCATCGTTATTCAATTTGCGATTTGCAATTATCTACTATTGTGCACTGGCTGTTATTGTTATCGTTTATGTTTTCAGTTGTATGAGTTGCGAGGACTTCGAGGGCCTCGGATTGTACCCTATACCGACGGGTTGTGTCGGGTATTTACTGCTTTTGCCACGCCCGTGTCTAGGTTCCCTGTTGTACGTTCCATTGTTCGACGGGGGCATGGACACGGGCAACCCTTGTAGCCACTTGGCGCTATTTATAATTTTCGTTTTCTTTTTCGATTTGTCTTATCTGGGGTATGCCCCTTATAGGCTGTACATTCGGTTAACCTCTTTTATATTTCAAGCTAACCGCCCTAGGGCATTACCCAAAAAACCTTCTTTAGGTCTGGTCGGCTGCTCAAAAAAGTAAATTCAACTATTATTGCGCTTGTTCCTAAGGTCCCTAATCCATCCAGAGTGGGGGATTACAGACCAATCTCTTTTTTTTTTTGGGTAAAACAGCTTGAAATACAAAAGAGGCTAAGCGAATATACAGCCTACAAGGGGCATACCCCAGGAGGAAAAGAGAAGAAAAGGAAAAGTAAAGAAAATACCTAAGCCAAGTGGCTACATGAGATAACTAATATGCAGTGTTTCCAACCCATCTGGAAGAGGGAAGGGAAACAACGCCAATGCAGAGCAACAAAATACAAGCTTATAAAACTTATTACAAGATCACAAAACAGAGCACTATACATCTCAACAGGTTCATAACAGCAGGTTCAGAACTTGCACAACATCAGCAGGTTCAGAATTTGCACAACATCAGCAGGTTCAGAATGCAGAGTAAGAATGCATTCTGATACTTGACCAGTAGCAACAGGTCTCTAATAACAGCAGAACACCACAACAGGTTCAGAACAGGTCTCTAAAACTGGACAGGTTCAGATACAGATCAGACAACAGGTTCAAAACAGGACATGCCCTCACAGGTAACAGCAGCAACAGCTGGGCATAAGGCTTGGAGCTTGCTCCATAGCAGCATCCAACAGAGCTGCTGCTTCAAAACTGCTGCTTCAGAGCTGCTGCTTCAGAACTGCTGTTTCAATCATAGAAACAGCAGCAGCAGCAGGCATTGAACTTGGAAGCTAGGTGAACTTGGACAGCCACCAAAACAGAGCAAATCATAACTTGGACAGCCTTCAACTTGGGCAGCAGAACTGGATAGACAACACAGACACCAGCAGAAACTCTAGTAGCTAGAGCTTGAACCAACTAGCACACTTGTTGTAAGCCAATAGCAGCCACAAAGAGGTAAACACTAGTGTGAAACAACCAGCAACAGCAGATCAGCAGCAATAGCAGATTATGGACCATCACAGAACAGCAGCAGCCCAAACTTCTGAAGCTCCAAATACCATTCACTCACATTCAATTGAACCAAAACAATATCAAATACCAAATGCAGAGGACGTCCCCCTCTGCGAAGGGAGATCCCAATGACAGCCCCTATTGGTTAGGCGAAAAAGAACAACCACTAACCCAACATCATACAATCATCATACAAACACAGTACTGCTGATACATTAAACTGAAACAACAAGCTCTGATATACTCCCATAACAGACAGATATCATTGTGATTCTCAACATATCATTGGATAACATAAACAACATAGAAATGTAGCTATTTACCCAAAAAAACATAGAAATGTAGCTTCATGGCAACATGCTTAGGAAATATAACAGCCACACATATCCTAGGATGTTCCATAACAGAAGCAGCAGGGCATAACAGATTCAGAACTCAGAAGCAGCATCAACTGAAATATGACCAACCAAGAGATCATATGTTGTGCAAAAGGAGTAACTGAATATGCTGTGATTCTCAACTACAGTTGAAACCCTCATTACGTATGGCTCATAGGAACTCAGTTAACAAGAAATGCAGCAACCTTAGTTACAAACATGCAGAGGACGTCCCCCTCTGCAAAGGGAGATCCCAATGATAGCCCCTATTGGTTAGGCAAAAGGTACACATTGGACTTACAAACTTCTATACAAAAAAAGGAGGGATGCAAGTCAAACATGGTGCACAAGGGTGAGAGTCAGCAACAGCAGCCAACAGGCACAGAACCTCACATGACACCCCACTTCATGGAACACTGGATGGAACCTTACACCATCCAGGGCTCCCTCCACAAACCTCACAAGGCACCCACTATTTATTCCCTCCTCTCTCAAGAAATGTAGGGGCTCTAGCACACCACTCACAAGGTCACACACAATAAGTAGGAAATCAGACACCATGTTGCACCAACAAAGATTAAGGTAACTACCTGAATAATAGCAGTAGATAGGACCTGACTGTACTTGTCTATGTTCTGCTGAATCATGTAAAGACCAGAGACCTCTGAATTTGGTGATGGCTGAAACCATCATGCAATGCAGAGCAACATTGCACAAAGGCAGTCTGCCTGCTGACAAACCTGCAAAGAAAGTATCTACAACCATGGCCACAAAATGAATACCCAATAACAATATCATCACAAACTCACAAACACACAAATACCTCATTACCCATTGATGCCCCACACTCTAATAAACCTATTATTTTGTGAGCCTACAGGCAACTTTGGCAACGACAGTAATCTACCCGTAACCATGTTAAAGACTTTATGAACAACCACTTCCCATGTGCTATTTGTATTTTGAGACTTCCTTAAGTTCTTTTCAATCCAAATATGATATACTGTAGTAGTGAAAATCAGCTTAGAGACGATATTACTTAGAGATTTTCCCCTAATAGAGGAGAAGTGGGTAATCCATGCTGGCCAAGGCCCAGGGGACCAACTCGTATCCATCTTTTCCAACATAGCATTCCAAACCCGTGTGAAAAACTACAGTTGAAGAACAAATGATCATGGCTCTCACTACCATGGCAAAAACTGCATTGGGAGATTGATTTAATCCCAAAGAGAACTAATCTATCCTCAGTGGAGAGTCTACCCTGGATGGCCAGCCATGTAATATGATCATGGCTCTCACTACCATGGCAAAAACTGCATTGGGAGATTGATTTAATCCCAAAGAGAACTAATCTATCCTCAGTGGAGAGTCTACCCTGGATGGCCAGCCATGTAATGAAGCTACACTTAGGTATATGGCCAGAAAACCACACAGCTTTGTGCCAATTAACCTTGGGGAAAGGAACCCTCAATTCCTCCCATAGAGAGGCTATACTAAACTGACCAGATGCATTCAGAGTCCATCTAACTTGGTCCCTGGAGCCACGCAAAGGTGGGAGATGCTGTCTAACTTCATTCAACTCCCATGTTTGCGTGATTGGGAAAGTCCAACCAGAATTGTGAACTATGAGGGACACTTTGGCATTCAAGGGAAGGCCAGAGTCATAAACAATTCTGGAACCAAACTTATCCAACAAAGCGCCTAATGGATGCCAAAGGTCAAACCACATGGATGTGTTCTCCCCATTGCCAATGAAATGACGGATGAAGGGTTGGACTAAATGTCTTAGATTAATCTCTTGTTGTAACACTATTTACAAATGCATATCTAAAATCCTTGCTAGAAGGTTGCAGGTGGTTCTTCCCACTTTAATTGACCCTGTTCAGTCAGGTTTCGTTAAAGGTCGGAGGATTGCTGACAATATTTTCCTTACCCAGGAGCTCATGAGAGGTTACCACAAATCTTCTTCCTCTCCCAGATGTGCTATGAAGGTAGACATCATGAAAGCTTATGACAATGTTAGGTGGGACTTCTTGTGGGATGTCTTGACTTTTATGAATTTCCATCCCATCATGATCAATTGGATTCACGCCTGTGTCACTACTGCTAATTACTCTCTTAGCATCAATGGTGAAGTCACTGGTTATATTTTCGGGAAAAAAGGGCTTAGACAAGGTGATCCTCTGTCTTCATATCTTTTTGTTATTGTGATGGAGATTCTCACTTGCCTTCTTAAGGAGAAATCCCGTCTTCCTGATTTCCATTATCACTGGAGATGTGGTGCTACTAAGCTTGTCAATCTTTGTTTTGCTGATGATCTTATGATATTCTGTAAGGGCAAGCTGGCTTCAATTAATCATATTCAGGATGCACTCACTGAATTTCAATCCTTATCAGGTCTTTCACCTAGCCCTGGGAAGAGTAGCATCTACTTTTCTGGGGTCAACACTAGCACTAGATTGGCCATCTTGGCTATCTTAAGGTTTAAAGAGGGTACTTTGCCAATTAGATATCTTGGTGTTCCCCTTCTCTCCTCTAAACTCAAAGCTACTGACTGTCAGCGTCTAGTGGATAACATTATTGCAAAAACCAAGTCCTGGATCAATCGCGACCTCACCTATGCTGGTAGGGTCCAGTTGATTAGAAATGTTCTCTTCTCTATCCAAACCTATTGGTCCTCATTGTTTATCATTCCTAAAAAGGTTATTAGAGAAGTTGAATCAGTCCTTCGGGCATTTCTTTGGACTGGTCCTGATCTTAGGAAAACGGGTGCCAAAGTCTCTTGGGAACATTTATGCTCTCCTAAGCAAGAGGGTGGTCTTGGTTTCAAATCCATGCAGGTTTGGAATATAGCAGCCATTGCCAAGCACATCTGGTTTTTAATTTCTGGAGGGGAGCAGTCAATGTGGTGTCAGTGCCTCCTCTGGTCCAGCAAACCACAGCCGGCCTCTTCGGCCGGCCACTGGCCATCAGCGACAGCAACAGTGGGCAACCCACGGCAGCCGCAGCTCCGGAGGCCTCCCTCTCAACAGAGGCAAGGGCAAGGGAGCCTCTCTCACGACAGAGGCTCTCCTCCACCGCCCGTTCCACATCCGGCAACCCTCGGGTCCGGCCATCTAACATTACCCGACCGGAGATCCGATTCAAATGGAGATCCGGTCCTCAAACTAGGCATCTCAAATGGGTCTTCAAGCTCATTTGGTCCGGCCAAGCTCCGGCTCCGCTTTGGTCCGATCTGGCTCGGCCACCGCTAGAGCGGACCTTCACAGTCAGGCAAGCTTCACAGGTACGGTTTAGATCTGGTCCGGCCTCCATCTGGTCCGGCCAAGCTCTACCCGTCAGTCTTCATCTCGACCCACAACCCCACCGTGGGGCGCAGCAGTCGCCATGGTGACTAGCTCCGGCTCCGTCGTGGTGACCTGTTCCGCCGTGGTGACTATCATCAGCAGCCGCCGTGTGGCTCACTGTGGCGCCGCCAGTCAAGGACCTCTCCGGCCAGATCTGTCCAGTCAGGCCAGGTCATGGTCAGGCCATCTCGGGCAGACTATGGTCCGGTCTTCCAGCCTCCACAGCCATCGGCCATCATCTTCAACCCCAACCCCGCCGTGGACCCAATAGCCGCCATGGGGCCCAGCCGCCCGGGCAATCAGCCAGCCCAGGCCATGCAGCGGGCAGCAGCAGGCCCGCCAGCCCGGGCAGGCCATCTGTGAGTGGCTCGGGCGAGGGGCAGCAGTGGCTGCCCAGTGATTGTTTTGCTCGGGCAGAGGCTAGGCAGCAGCTTCAGCCCGGGCGATTCGAGTCAACCTCGTCCAGCCACTGGAAAGGCCATCCGTAGCCAGCCCGGGCCAAGCAGCAGGTGGCAGCAACAGCCGGCAGCAGCAGCAGGCAGCAGCCGCCCGATGGCAGGCCAGCCCGGGCAGGTAAGCCGGCTGGGTGGCCCGGGCAGTGGGGGAAGTTTACTGTTAGTGCACTGCACTTTGCAATTATCTATCTATTGTCATCTTGTTGCTGGACTTATGGGCCAGTTCACTGTTAGTCTTCGCGACCCCCGATAGGCGGTCATCTGTTGGACTGAAATTAGGGGTCGGGCTCTTCGTCGAGCCTTTTATATCCCTAGAGCTTGCGCTTTTAGCTCTGAGGTTTTGTGTAGTATTCCTGTGGTCGTGGCTATTATTGATTAGATAAGATTCTGTTCTAGTTAAGGGGTAGTCTCGCTGTAGCAGCAGCTGTGGGTGCCGATGATTAGATTATGAATGGAGTCTGATTGAGCAAGGTAGTTGCCGGAGCTGACTTTGTCTTGATTGGTGGTTGGTCACTGATCGTAAGGGGTAGCTTCGCAGTCTGTTTCTGGTTAGATTTAGTGGTTTGCAGTGATCGTAAAGAGCAGCTTGGTCCACTTGAGGTTTGAGTGCTACTTTTGGTGGTCCTCTTTCTGTTCCGCCTATAGTCGTTAGCGAGCCTAGGGGATTTGGGCGAGGTTGTAGTAGTCTGGATGGAATGGGCGTGGTGTGCAGGGTGCTTAGCAGGGTAGCCTTGTCGGATGCCGACATCTCCAGCTCGAGCCGCTCTCAGTCCGAGTTCCTCTGTAGTAGTTGACATCTGTTGAGTGGGTATAATACTAGCTTTGGGGTGTTGAAAGTCTAGGTTCTTGGTTTTCTTAACCCAGCCTTTGAGGAGGAGGATCTCTCCTCAGTGCTGGTTATCATGTGGTCACCGTTGACCATGACTATCTACTTTATTTACTTCATTTCCTAGCCTGGCGGGTTGTGCCAGGTAGTAGTTCAATTTCACATATCTCAGTACACATGGCATTTTGTTATGTATTTAACTTATCTTACTCTCCATGCGGGTTGTGCATAGTTTACCGCACTTTTGTCACTCTTGTTTTTTTTTCCTTTCTTTTCCTCCTGGGGTATGCCCCTTGTAGGCTGTACATTCGCTTAACTTTTTTTAATTTCAAGCTAAGTTACCCAAAAAAAAAATGTGGTGTCAGTGGGTCAAATCTTACTTAATCAAGGGTAGGAATTTTCGGAACTTGAAAATTCCTGGTGATTGCACTTGGGTTTGGAGGAAACTTTTGACCCTCAGACCGGTGGTGCAACCATACATTCTAAGCATAATAGGTAATGGTCAATCCACCTCCTTGTGGTACGACAATTGGCATCCTCTTGGTCCCTTGATGAACAAATTTGGTACCCGAATTGCTTATGATTCCTGTATCTCGAAGGATGCTATTGTGTCCCACATCATTCATAATTCAAATTGGGTATTCTCCATTACTCAAACTTGGGAACTTAATGAGGTAAGAAGTTCTTTTTTTTTTTTTGGGTAATTTAGCTTGAAATTAAAAAAGGTTAACCGAATGTACAGCCTACAAGGGGCATACCCCAGGAGGAAAAGAAAAGGAAAAAATAAGAATGACAAAAGTGCGGTAAACCATGCACAACCCGCATGGAGAGTTAGATAAAGTAAATACATGAAGATGCCATGTGTACGGTAAGTAAAGTAAATAGAGCTAAATGAAATAGAGCTACCACCTGGCACAACCCGCTAGGCTAGGAAATAGCACAACCACCTGGACTTTCACTGCATCTGGTAAATTCACCATTTCATCCCTATGGGAAAATTTGAGGACACATTATCCTGCCATCACTTGGTGTAAAGTGATTTGGTTTTCTGGTCATATTCCTAGGTGCAGTGTGATCTCTTGGTTGGCCATTCTTAATAGATTATCTACAGAGGATAGATTAGTTTTGTTTGCCATGAAATCCTCATCCATATGTAGTCTGTGTTTGGGTGTTGAATCCCGTGATCATCTGTTCTTTGACTGTCCCATGGCTGCACAGATCAGGGGTATCCTGTCCTCTAAGACCCCTCATATGGCTGGTCTGACATCCTGGCAGCAGTGGGTGAGTAGATTGTCCACTCTGCAGGGTAAATCCTTGGCCACCACAATTGCAAAACTGGTTTTCACAGTCTATGTCCACCAGTTATGGATTGAAAGGAATTATAGGAAATTTCAGAATATTAGCTGCCCCCCTGGAGTGGTTGCTAGCAAAATCTCAAATAATGTCAGGTGTAGGTTGCTTTCCTTACCCAAGTTCAAAGGACCTTCACCTTTACTCTCTTTGTGGAACATTCATGATTAACATATTTAGATACAATTGTGGATTCTACTCATATTTTTACATTTGCAGGTCATTGGTCAAGGGGTGCAGCCTCAAAGCTATATCCCTTGGTCAGCAAGAGCTACCAACAGTCTGTCACAGCTACTATTACTTTTCTGCTATTGCTGCTGCACCTGATTTCTGAGTTCAGTAGCCATAGCCCAAGGGAGTTTCAGAAGGGTTCAGCAGTCTCAGCTGAGTCTACTATTACTCCTACTTACACAGGTAGTTATCTTATACTTTGGTGTGTGAAGGAGAGTTCTGAAGGTGTGTGAGGGTGAGCTCTGATAGTGTTGTAGCATTGTGGTAGCTTGTTTTGGAGAACTCAGTCCTTATTCAAGCATATGTGGGTACAGATACTGATAGTCCAAATGACTGACATGGCATGGCTGTCCAGTTTGCTCTTTCATTTCGTATGTGTGTACAGATACTTGGTGCTCTTTTGAGGTTCTTTCTATGAGCTGCTGCTATGGTTGCTGTTACTGTGGCAATTAGTTGCTCTTTTGAGGTCATGTGGTAGCTAGCACACTCCACACATGCCTTTCAAGGCAGTCTGACTGTTATGAGCACACCAATCAAGCTGTTTTTCTGCACTTTGTCTCTTGTGTAGTATCAGATGTACTGTAGCTGGTTCAGTGGTTTTATCATTTCTAATATTAGCCTAACCAATAGGGGCTGTCATTGGGATCTCCCTTCGCAGAGGGGGACGTCCTCTGCATTTTGATTTTGATTTTGACTGTGTGTGAATTCTGTAATGTAGTGTGTTCTGAACTGCTGCTGATGGTGTAATGTAGTGTGTTCTGAACTGCTGCTGCTGCTGTAATGTAGTGTGTTCTGAACCTTGCTAGGACTCAACCTGAACCTTGCTGTAATGTAGTGACTGTTGCTAGGTCTCCATGTTGTGACTGTTGGCAGCAGCTGTGACTGTTTTGAAGATTGTAAGTCCAGAAGTTTGGAAGATTCAAAAAAGTTTGGAAGATTCAAAAGGACTGCATCAGTTTCTATTGCATCATTTTTAGTGATTCAACAGGATTGCATCAGTTATGTGCATCAGTTATGGCTACTATGTGCATCAGGTATGGCCCCAAAATGGCCACAAATCCTAGAAGCAGGTGGTTCCTTTTTTGTATCCCTTTTGTTGTAATCGGGATGTTCGTATAGAAGTTTGAAAGTTTCAATTGTAGTATTTGCCTAACCAATAGGGGCTATCAACAGATTAACATTAGAGTTTATAGCGTCTTCACGGCCTGGGAGCTTCTCTCTCTAACCTAGAGAGAGAAAGCTCCCCCCCGGTCTGGCCACCTCCATTCCCGGCGGGATGTCGCCGGTATCAACAGCAAGGACGGCAAGGGAACGTCCCTCCTTAGGGCTAGTTCTCCTCCAACGCCTCCCTCCACCATGTCCGACCAGACGTTGGTCGATTTTCAGATCTGGTTCGAGATTCCAGCCGGGAATCTTCAACGTCCAAGCTCACCACAGGCCGCTTCCAGTCGTGGGTACAACCGTGGGCCATCCTACTGGCGAAGCCCACAGCTGCAGGTTCAGGTCTGCCATGGCCGTAGCGATAACCTAGTCGCCACCGCCCGTACCAGATCCGATGATGGTCGACAGGGTCCCTTCGCTACTGCTCTCAGTGCAGTAGCACTGAGAACCCTCGCCGGTCTCTCCATTCCGCCGGTCTCTCCATTCCGGTGGAAGCAGCAACAGGTCAACTCCGACCAACTCTGGCCGGCCACCCACTTTTGGGTTTTTGGTTCATCATCAACAGTCGGGAGCAGAGGACTGGTTGGCTCCCGATTCGGCCAGGACTACCACAGCCGTGGGTTCATCTCAACAGCAGGGTCAGCCAAAACCATTACCAGAGCTCTCCATAGCTGATGGTTTTCCGGCTGATTTCTCCCCTGATTTTGGTTCAAAGTCCACCCCGTGGACTGATTTCAACTACGGGCTTCCTCTCGGAGGTTCTATACACACAGCGGCTGTGGTTGTAGATGACCGCCACACCACAGTCCGCCGTTAACAGCAGCAGCAGCAGCCCGGTCTCCGGTCTGGCCAGATCTGGCCCGCTCAAAGGCCGGGCAGGCAGCCCAGGCCGGTATACCTGGGTCAAATCATTATCAATATTTACATTGTTGCTGGACTAGTGGGCCAGTTTACTGTTAGTATCTGCGATCCCGGATATTCGATGGTTGTGGGATTTGCATTTATATTGTTGCTGGACTTTGGGCCAGTTCACTGTTAGTTTTGCAACCCCCGATAGGCGGTCATCTGTTGGACTGAAATCGGGGGTCGGGCTCTTCGTCGAGCCCTTTTTTCGGGCACGTTGTCGAGCCTTTTATATCCCTAGAACCAGCGTTTTTTGCTCTGAGGTCGAGTGTAGTATTCTTGTGGTCGTGGCTATTATTGATTAGATTAGACTCTTTCCTAGTTAGGGGTAGCCCGCAGTAGCAGCAGCTGTAGGAGCCGATGATTAGATTATGGATGGAGTTTGATTGAGCAAGGTAGTTGCCGGAGCAGTCATTGATTAGATTGGTGGATCCTCACTGATCGAAAGGGGTTGCTTTGTAGTCTGTTTCTTATTAGATTTGGTGGTTTGCACTGATCGAAAAGAGCAGATTGGTCCACTTGAGGTTCGAGTGGCTACTTTTGGTGGCCTCTCTTTCTGTTCCGCTTTGAGTCGTTAGCGAGCCTAGGGGATTTGGGCGAGGATGTAGTAGTCAGGGTGGAATGGGCGTGGTGTGCAAGATACTTAGCAGGGTAGCCTTGTCGGATGTCGTCATCCCCTGGTCGAGCCTCTCTCAGTCCAAGTTCCTTTGTAGTAGTTGACTTCTGTTGAGCGGGTATTATGCTTGCTTTGGGGTGATGGATGTCTCGGGTCTTGGTTTTCTTAGCCCAGCCTAGGAGGAGGAGGATCTCTCCTCAGCGCTGGTTTTCATGTGGTCCGCGTTGACCATGACTATCTACTTCATTTACCTTATTTCCTAGCCTGGCGGGTTGTGCCAGGAATATTTCAATTTCATTTCAGTACATCATGGTTATATCACTTTATTTTACCCTACATGCGGGTTGTGCATGGTTACCGTACTTTTATTATTCTTGTGTTTTTTTTTCCTTTCTTTTCCTCCTGGGGTATGCCCCTTGTAGGCTGTACATTAGATTAACCTTTTTTTAATTTCAAGCTAATTTACCCAAAAAAAAAAAAAGGGGCTGTCATTGGGATCTCCCTTCGCAGAGGGGGACGTCCTCTGCATTTTGTTTTGTTTCAATACTTCTACAATGCAAGTAGATGGTTTGCTGTTACTGCTGCAAGTAGATGGTTTGTTGCTGCTAGCAGCAGTTGATGGCTGTTCTGTATTGTTGAAGGTCATGTAGTTGGACTTAGCTATGCCTCGAAGCTCAGAAATTGGACTCATACAAAATCCAAGGGATATTGCTGCTATTACTGCTATTCTACCAGAAGTTGTAGCAGGTTCAGAAGTTGATAGACAAGTTCAGAAGTTGTAGATGACTGTTGCTCCATGTTGGCAGCAGCTGTGACTGTTTTGAGGATCAGTTTTTTGAGTGAATTCCACTGTCAAAACCCAAGTTTAGTACTTTCAGTATGTAATGCTTAAGAGCCTGGAATGAAGCTTCTTTTGTAATGCTTAAGAGCCTACTTAGACGCGCTGTTTTCCCTCCCTCTACTAGATGGATTAGAAACAGCGCATTTCATTTACTCCATGTAGCCTTTTGGCGTAGCTAATTTTTTCTTTCTCTATTCTTTTGTTTTCTTTTCCTCCTGGGGTATGCCCCTTGTAGGCTGTATATTCGTTTAGCCTCTTTTTATTTCAAGTTATTTTACCCCAAAAAAAAAAGAGTAAATAGTCGAGGTCAGAGATGACCACATGATAACCAACACTGAGGAGAAGCCACCGAGTAAGACGACTACAAAGCAAGCTGATCGGCTACTACAGAGGAACAAGGCATCAAGAGGCTCGTACCAGAGTTGACGGCATCCGACAAGGCCCCGCTGCAAGAGCCCTGCACACCACGCCCAATCCTTCCAGCCTAACCCTCCCTCATCCTAACCTAAGGCTCGCCAAAACTACCCACTGAACCAACTACCCAGTAACCTCCTCCTCCAAAGCTGGGATAAGAAAACCAAGAACCTAGTACTTCCAAACCCAAGGCTAGCATAATACCCACTCATCAGAAATCAGCTACTACAGAGGGACACGGACCGAGAGAGGCACGACCTGGAAATGTCGGACAAGGCTACCCTGCTAAGTACCCTGCACACCACGACTACTCCCCCCCCCAACCTAATCCCCTAGGCTCGCCAACGACTACAAGCGGAACAGAAAGAGGAACCACCAGAAGTGGCTACTCAAACCTCAAGTGGACCAAGCTGCACCTATCTTGTAATACCCGTTCCGGATATTTAGAATATTTAATTCACTTTTTATTTGAATTATATGATTCGGGGTTAGACTGCATGCATTGAAAGTTTGAGGGCCTTGTGTGTGTTTTGGGTGGTTGCATAAGTGGAGGGGTGGTGTGGTTACACCATATAATTTCTCTAGAGGGGTATTTATATAGATATTTCTTCATTTCCCTTTCATTTCTGCCGACACTAGAGAGAGAGAGAGAGAGGGAGATGAGAAGAGGAGAAGAGAAAGAGAAGAAAAAAATAGGTGCAGAGCTCCTTTTCACGAAATTATTCAAGGTACCTAGGAAGCTTGTTAATTTCTGGTATTTTTACTGAAAGTTCGTTATTGTGTCTATTGTATTGTGTTAAATTCTTAGAATTTTCTGAGAAGTGTGGAAAAAGATAAAAATCGTAAACCAAGCTATGGTCGGATTGCTGGTTTTTTTTTTTTGGGTAATGCCCTAGGGCGGTTAGCTTGAAATATAAAAGAGGTTAACCGAACGTACAGCCTACAAGGGGCATACCCCAGGTAAGACAAAGCAAAAATATAAAGAGCGCCAAGTGGCTACATGGGTTGCCCGTGTCCTTGCCCCGCCAAACAAATTATCCCAAGGAATAGAAAGTTCAACGGGGAACCTGGACACGGGCGTGGCAATAGCAGTAAATACCCGACACCAACCGTCGGTAAGGGTACAAGTAGAGGCCCTCGAAGTCCTCGCAATACATACTACGGACAACCTAACAACATAGAGGCCCTCGAAGTCCTCGCAATACAATCCAGTGCACAACCCGCACTGATTAAACTAGAAAATAACAACATAGGATGACCAAATATAATCAGGGCCCGCTGCGGATGGCCTAACGAGCAGCTGGACGAGGAAGACTCGAATCGCCCGGGCTGAAGCTGCTGCCTAGCCTCTGCCCGAGCAAAACAATCACTGGCAGCCAAGCTGCCCCCCGCCCGAGCCACTCACAGATGGCCTGCCCGGGCTGGCTCGCTCGGCTGTTGACGCTTGACCGCTGTTGCTGGCCGCTGCTGCTGGCCGTTGCTGCTGGCCGCTCCGGACAGAGAGATGAAGGAGGTTGGCCGGTCCAGTGGAGACCAGCTGAGGCTGGCCGGACCAACGGCCGCCCGCTTTGGGTAGCCACGGCTACGAGATCTGAGGGAGCCGAGGGTCAGTGAACCCGTAGAGCTCCGATTAGGGGATGCCGGTTGGGTCAGCGAACCCGTGGAGCCGAGGGTTGCCGGTTGGAAGGCCGGCGAGAGAGGCGCCGGATCTGTTGAAAACCAGCGGCGGCCAGAACACGGCGACCCACAGTTGGGAGTCGTTCCATGGCCGGAATGGCTGGACCTTAGGAAGCCGGGCCAGAGTTGGCCGGTTTGAGAGGTGGGCAGTGGCCGCTGCTGCTGTTAATGGCGGCAGCCACCGGAGCTGTTGCTGCTGCTACCGCCGGAGATGGTGTTAGCTGGGCCGAGGGCTGCTGCTGTACTGGCCGAGCCTGGACGGCCGGCTGTGGGTTGAATATGCCACCGAAGGCCAGATCTGGAATGTAGAAGGGCGGTGGAGGAGAGCCCCTGTCGTGCGAGGGGCTCCCTTGCCCGAGTACTGCTGCTTCTGCCGTAGGAAGGCCGGCGTGGCTGGGCTGGGCTGGGCTGGGCCAGGCGTGGCTGGCTGCTGCTGCCTGGTTTTGGAGCAACCGATTGGAGCCGATGCGACACGGACCCAAACCACCCGTCGGCCAAAAGATCTGGATAGACTCCTCGAGAGAAGTCCTGGAGAGAAGTTCACCAACCGGCTGAACTTTCGAACAGACCCATCGGTCATAGCTGATTGTGGACTGAAGAGGTTGAAGATGGTGGAATCGGATATTGATAATCCGACCCACCTCATGAACGACAACCCAATTGGGAAGTCTAAAAATGGGTACCAAAATCCCATTTGGAAGAGATAGGGAAACCCCCTGTGGATTACCAGCGTGAATTAAAGAGAAACCAAACAATAGTTTGGAGATTTGTCAAAAAATCGGAAGATTTATGGTGGATTTCGGAGGAGTGCATTCTCTCTCTATTTCTAGAGAGAGAAGCTCTCAATTCACGTATATATCCAAGTTTTAGCAACTTTGGATTGCTGGTTTTTTTTTTGGGTAAATTAGCTTGAAATTAAAAAAGGTTAATCGAATGTACAACCTACAAGGGGCATACCCCAGGAGGAAAAGGAAAAAAAGGAAAATAAGAAAAGTGAAAAAAGTGCGATAAACCATGCACAACCCGCATGGAGAGTAAAGTAGAATAAAGTAAATAACAAGGTGCATTGTGATTCGGTATCATACCCCGTAGTACTATCCATCAGGAAGAAAGCACAATGGGGTATGATACAAAGTGATACAAGAAGTAATAATAACATGAAAGTTAACTACCGCCTGGCACAACCCGACAGGCTAAGCTGTAAGATAAAGAAGTCACGGTCGAACAACCAAGTAATGTACCATCACTGAGGAATAGCAGCAACATAGCAACACGACACCGAGAGGAGGTTGAACAGCAACTGAAAACAACCTGCCTCAGCCAAAACCAATCACCACAGTCGCCAGAGATGGAATATGAACACCAAGATTCTAAAACTCCAAACTAACCTAGTGAATCGAACATATTACCCACTTCTAAGAGAACAACTACTACAGAGGAATTAGGATCCGAGAAGTGGCTCGAACTGGAGATGTCTGCATCCGACAAGGTTACCCCCCAAAGTACCCTGTACACCACGCCCATTCCATCCAGACTACTACACCCTCAACCTAACGCCCTAGGCTCGCTATAATCAAGAAGTGAGACAGTACAAGGGCCTCAGGTCGCCATTAACAGTGCATGACCACCAAATCATTTGGCACGAAAAGAGGACACAAAATACCGCAGGAGAACCAAAGCTGCCCTTTTCAATCAGAGCTCAAGCCAGTCTAATCAATGACAGCCACAGAAACTACCCCTTTCAACCGGCCACAACCTCCAATCTAATCAATGACAGCTCCAGAAGCTACCCCTTTCAATCAAAGCCTATCAACCGATCTATTCGAAGACAGCCACGAAAGCTACCCCTTTCAACCAGCGCAAGACCCCAATCTAATCAATAATAGCCACGGTCACAACCATACTACGCACTACCACCGGCTAATGAAGCAAAGAAACTAGGAATACAAAGAAGCTCATCAAAGAAATTTACCCAAAAAAAAGCTCATCAAAGAGCTTGAATGGAGATGAGCCTAGTAACTAAACCAGGCAATTTAGCCCCAAATTGGGCAATGAAAATGCAATCCCACAATAAAAGCCTACTGTGATCTTGCGCAAGTCTAGGATTAATGAAATAAATCCAAATCATATTAACCCGATCTCAGTCCAAACAGATGACTACCCATCGAGTTCTCGATACGAATCTACAGATTGTAAAATTACAGCCAATTTAGACTGTCCTTAACACAAATTAGTTCCAATTGATTATACCTTCAATGTATCTAGAAATTCCAGCGGGCTGGATTCCACAGATGTAGTTCGGGCCGGCCCGGTTAGAGGGAATACACCATAGCCGTGACCGGCTGTTGAAGACCTGCCCAACCCATTCGACTGGGCGTCGGCGAGACCCGGCGGAACAGAAACAAACCCGAACTCGACATCATCGTTGGTCAAGTTCCCAGAGTACTTTGCCAACACCGGCATTCTCACGCACTGCAGCGGCATCTTCTTGACCTCCAACTGCAGCGGCCAATCGGAACCCAGTTGATGTTGAAAGATGCACCGAGAGCCGTCCCATGGCTGACCCCGCCGTTGAGAGGTCCGGCAACGAACCCAGTTGATGTAAAAAAAAAAGGAACCCACCGAGCTTGATGTCTCCTGAAAGACGTTAGCAGATCCGGTGAACCCGTCGCTGAACCGAAGCTGTGGAAGGCCGGTTGGAATTTGTTCCTTGGAGGAACGAGTACGAGAGGCCAGCTCTGTAGCTGGCATCCCTCCTAGTCGACAGCCCAGAATGGGTATTTTGATGGTGGGTATCAAAACCCATTAGAAAGATGTAGAAGCTGGAAGGCGTGCTTAGACCTCGAAGAACTAAGGTCGAAGATGCAAACCCACTTCAGGAGAATTCCGATCAGAGCTTTACATTACCTCTGGATCAGATTTTTGGCTGATTTTTGGATTGCTGATTTTTGGTCGAAGATGAAAACTGGTTTTGTGCAAACAGTTTTCAGATCTGTGTTATGCATCACGTTTTTTTTAGTTAAACGACCCTCCTGGTTTTGGGTCCTTATGAGTCTGATAGATTGCTAAGTTGGTGATGTTTTGGCATTGGAATCACTAAAAAGTATTGAGTATTCGGTTTTTAATGAAATTTTCGAACACGGACTACTCTGCTGGAAATTGTGCTTCGCTGCACAGAATTTCTGAGTTTGGAGGTGGATTTGACTAGGTTTCCTTGCTTTTTAAAATCTGGGAAAAATCAGGGATAAACTTTGAGATGTTGTTATGATCTCTACCAAATTTCAGGTCATTTTGTTGTACGGTCTAAGTTTGATGGATTTTACAAGTTTGTGTGTCCCTGCTGAATTTCGTATTCACTGCATTGACATGTTTTGGGAAAATAGTCATATCTCTTAGCTCGGGTATCGGGTTTGCGCGCGGGTGGTTGATTCTGAAACTAGACTTGTATACCTTTTGGAACATGTAGGGGTTGTGGCTTAGTTTGCACTAGGTTAAATCAGTTTTTGATTTGAAGTTGATAGATGTGCAGAATCTGCAATTTTGGGCAGTTGTGTGTATAACTTCGGACGAGCATAACTTTGTCGTCTGGACTCTATGTTGGGCAAATTTTATATCAAAATTCTTATACCAGAGGTGTACTTTCTAATGGTGGTGGTCTCATGACCTAGTTCTAAATCAATAAGAAGTTATGGTCAGAATACGACAGGATGGTCATGGTTTTCAAACCGATTTTAAGAGTTATGTCATATTTATACTCTTACGTTTGATTGGGGGCACTTCTAAGCCTTAAGATGAACATATTTGTATTCGTTGGGTATCTTCTAATACTTTATTAGTTTTATAATTTAGTATCAAATGATTGTTAAATGGTTTAGGGTGTTGGTGGCCTTGTTAACCTTTTTGTCACTTGTTAGCATGGTAAATATATTATAGGGTGTATCATATATTTACTTAAACATTCAAAGGGATTTGTATGCTAATAGGAGTTAGCCTATGACTAGGTAATGAGCTGGTCAGATAGGAGGTGCCGAAACCGTAAGTTTGGCATATCTCGGTCGATGCAAAGGTGAGTGTGTCTGACATGGTTCTTCTCTATAAGTTACTACTGTGGTGGTAAGTGTATATCTTGCTAATTGTGGTTTAGCTTCCGATATGATTATCTTAAAAATAGATAATGTGGTGGTGGTGATGGTATATCATGCTAACCAAGGTTTAGCTGTTAATATGCATAATAGATGAATATGCATGTTATGTGTTGATTGTATCCGCTAAAGGATTGTGGAGTGAGTCACACCATATCGTGGACCGTGCCGTCTAATTAACGGTGAATGGGAATACGGTGTGCGGGACACAATACCTTGGATACATGGGAATGTGGCAGACGTGCCACTGCATATTGTGTGATTTACTTTCACGCTTGTACTCCTTGCATTGTTTACATATGGATGCTTGTCGATTATTGTTGTTGTGTTTGGAGGATGTGGTGGTTATAACTGTTATGTGCGTTTGAGTATTTCAATTATGTTGGTGGATTCATTTTCACGTTGATATTCCTTCGGATATTGTGATATCTTATCGAGCACTTCTATGTCTCACACACTCTGGCTTTCCTTTTTGGTCTGCCAGGTAGCAGGTTGCTTAGAGTGGGTCCACTACCGGTCATCGTGTTGAGGAGTGTTTGGGCTAGCCTTGGATGTTGAGGATGGTCGAGCTTGTTGTAGGTAGTTGAGGAAGAAGTTGTTTTGTTTAAGTTGTAATTAAGTGGTCGGTGGATATGTTGGAATATGAAATTTTCTAAAGTGTTGTAGATTGATATTGTAGTTGGCTGGTTGACACGTTGACTCATTTTATGTTAAGGTGATAAGTCTTCCGCTGGGTATTTACATTCTGAGAGGTTGTGAGGTGTGGTCTGGTCTCCTGTGTGGAATGTCACGTGGACGCGCCGACTCGGGCCCACTTTGGGTGCCGTTTGCGGGGCGGGGCTTGACATATCTAATCAAAGACATCACCAGCAGCTACCTCGCTCAACCAGAAACCATCCAACAATCTAATCAGTGGCATCCTCAGCTGCTGCTACTGCGAAAACCCTTTTCGATCAGAACTTAATCTAGTCTAATCAACGATAGCCGCGCCACAAGAATACTACACCCAACCTCAGAGCTCACAAGCACAGGATCTAGGCATGTAAAGGCTCGCCAAGAGCCCGACCCCCGATTTCAGTCCAACAGATGACCGCCTATCGGGGATCACAGAGAGTAACAGTAAACTGGCCCACAAGTCCAGCAACTAGTTGACAGTAAATTGATAATTGCAAGACACATTGCATAACGATAAGAGAATTGAATATTATGAATCCCCCACTGCCCGAGCCACAGCCGGCTTACCTGCCCAAGCTGGCCTACCAACGGGCCGCTGCTGCCTGCTGCAGCTGCTGCCTCCTGCTGCAGCCTGCTGCTTGGCCCGGGCTGGCTGTTTGCCCGGGCTCGATGGCTACCTGCTTGGCCCGAGCGGGGTTGAACCACCGCAGCTCCCATGAGGCCGGCGGCTGCACAGGCTGGCCTGCCATCGGGCGGCTACGGCCAGCCGGATTGAATCTAATTAGTGGGCAGGCTTGGCGTGGCTGCCCTCTACCTGCTGTTGAGCCCTACGGCTGACGGCTGTTGAGCCCCACAGGGCTAGCCCAAATGTTACACGACTAAAATCGGCAAGCAACCCAAGGTCGCCGTCGCCGGAGAGCCCTGAACAACAACCCCAAGGTCGCCGTCGCCGCCGGTAACTGTGTTCAATAACCCAAGTTGAGAGCCCACTGAATCTGAAATTGAAGGCCTCCGACCTAGCTAACCCCATCACCTTGCAGAGCGGCGGTGATGGAAGACTAACCCGGTCGATGAGATCGGGTTTTGAGACTGACCCATGGTTTGGGCTTTGACTCCGATGGTGGTTATGGAGGGAATTGAACGGCGTCCACCTTGACGGGTATCAAGACCCCTGGTCGATTGAGAGCCCCCTCGAGGGATGCCGTTCCAGCCCCACAGCTGTTGATGATGCCGTATCAGAGGGGAACGAAATAGTGACAGAACCGAACTTTGAACCAGAATAAAAGATTGTGGTACTCTGTCCCGGAACGAAACAGTGATAGATGGCCGGACCAGTGAGGTGGCCGGGAATGGGTTGGGCGGTGGAGGAGAACTTCTCTAGAGAGAGAAGTTCCCTTGCCCCTGGTTTTTGACAGGTTTTATTTTCCGTATGGAAGTTTTGGTATGGTATTGTAACGTTTTGGTGTGTTTTGGTACCGTATTGATGTTTTGTAGGGTATTGTACCGTTTAGGTGTGTTTTGGAACCGTATGGATGTTTTGGTAAGGTATTGTACCGTTTTGGAATGTTTTGGTATCGTACCGTTTTGGGGTATTTTGGAACCGTATGGATATTTTAGTAAGGTATTGTACCGTTTTGGTGCGTTTTGGAACCGTATGGAAGTTTTTTTTTTTTTGGGGTAAATTAGCTTGAAATTAAAAGAGGTTAACCGAATGTACAGCCTACAAGGGGCATACCCCAGGAGGAAAGAAAAGGAAAAAAAGAAGATTGAAAAAAGTGCGATAACCCATGCACAACCCACATAGAGAGTAGGATAGAATAAGTAAAATAACAAAGTGCCATGTGTGTGTTGAGATTATACCCCCGTTGCACTATCCATCTAAGCGGAAGGATAGTGCAACGGGGTATGAAAGTAATGATACGATAAGTAATAATCATAAAAGCAAACTACTACCTGGCACATCCCGCCAAGTTAGGAAATAAAAATAAATAGTCACGATTAGAAATGACCAAAAGAGAACCATCACTGAGGACTTGCAGCACAAAGCAAATCGGCATCAAGTAAGCTGAACAGCTACTACAGAGGAACCAGGCACCAAGAAGAGGCTCGAACCAGAGATGTCGGCATCTGACAGGGGGCCCCACCCTGCACACCATGCCCATTCCATCCGGCCTAATACTCCCTCAACCAATCATCTTAGGAAAACAAGTGCCAAAGTCTCTTGGGAACATTTTTTTTTTGGGTAAATCAGCTTGAAATAAAAAAGAGGCTAAACGAATTTACAGCCTACAAGGGGCATACCCCAGGAGGAAAACAAAAGAAAAGAAAAAATGTAAATAAAATTACCTAAGCCAAGTGGCTACATGAGATAACTATCATGCGGAGTTTCCAATCCATCTAGAAGAGGGAAGGAAAACAACGCCAATTGAGCTTGGAAGCATATCAAATTGACTAGACTAATTACAAGAACACAACAGTTGATTGACAGTAGCAGATCTGGACTGAACTATTGTTTCTGGATAGCACGACAGAGCATAAACTGGACTGCCCTGCTATAGTAACTTCTAATTTGTCAGGAACTGGTAGAAGCCACAAAACACAAAACATTGGTGGCCATCTGGTCTGATGTTGGCACCAGTTAGTTAACACAGTTGTAACTTCAGGAAAACAGTTAACACCATCTGGTCTGATGTTGGCATAGACAATAGTAGTCAACACTTGTGGAGCCAGCCTTCTATTTGGTGCTTGTCTATCCTCTGAATTTGGTGATGGCTGCCTTCTACTTGGTGCTGCCTTGTGTGGTCTTGGTTTCAAATCCATGCAAGTTTGGAATATAGCAGCCATTGCCAAGCACATCTGGTTTTTAATTTCCGAGGGGGAGCAGTCAATGTGGTGTCAGTGGGTCAAATCTTACTTAATCAAGGGTAGGAACTTTTGGAACTTGAAAATTCCTGGTGATTGCACTTGGGTTTGGAGGAAACTTTTGACCCTCAGACCGGTGGTGCAACCATACATTCTAAGCATAATAGGTAATGGTCAATCCACCTCCTTGTGGTATGACAATTGGCATCCTCTTGGTCCCTTGATGAACAAATTTGGTTCCCGAATTGCTTATGATTCTGGTATCTCGAAGGAAGCTACTGTGTCCCACATCATTCATAATTCAAATTGGGTGTTCCCCATTACTCAAACTTGAGAACTTAATGAGGTAAGAAGTTCTTTGCCTCCTCTTATTCAATCCAGATTGCAAAGGGCTGATCATGTTAGATGGTCCCTCACATCCAATGGTCAGTTCTCTATTGCCTCTTTATGGTACAAATTGAGAACTCACTTTCCTAAGGTCATGTGGCATAAGTTAGTATGGTTTTCTGGCCACATTCCAAAATGTAGCTTTGTCATTCGGTTAGCTATTCAGATTAGGCTCTCCACTGCTGATAGACTTGTGTTGTTTGGTCTGAATGTATCCCCTCAATGTAGTCTTTGTCAAGAGAGGGAAAGCCATGATCACCTTTTCTTTAACTGCTCTTACTCTCAAAAAGTTTGGAGTGCCATCCAAACTAAGCTTCATTCAGATTCTGATGTTCTGAACCTGCTCTGTTATGACCAACCTGTTCTGTGTTTTGATGAGGTCTTGCACCTGATCTCTGCACCTGATTGCTACTGTTACTTCTGCTTTGTGGTTCATTTAGCAGCACTGCAGTTTGGTTAATGTTGATTGTAATGTTATTTCTATTGCCCTGTATTCTGACTGTTTTGAGCTATTTCACCAGTTCTTTTGGGATATTCTGATGTAGCTCTGTTTTCTTAAGAGAAGGTGTATCTAAAAAAGGAACATATTCTGGGCTGTGTCCTGCTGCTGATTCTGTTCAGTTTCTGTCCAGTCCTAATGAAGCTGATTTTGTATTGCCTGATCTTAGTGGCTGTTTAAGTGGCCACCATTGTCTTTTTTAGTGGCTGTTTGTCATGCTTTTGAACTGATCTGTCTTGGATCTGCACTGCTGTATCAGTTTTCTGCTACTGCATACTGTATCAGTGGCTCCATTGCTAATTCGTTCAGTATTTTGTTATGTTATGTTATGAAAGTTATGTTGTTTTGCCTAACCAATAGGGGCTGTCGTTGGGATCTCCCTTCGCAGAGGGGGACGTCCTCTGCATAGTCACTAGCTGCATTGCTTTTGGAATTGCTCACTTTGGATACTTAAATGATGCTTTGGTTCCCTGTGTCTGCATTGTTCACTTTTGCTACTACCTTCCTTTTGTTCAGCTTCCAATTTCAGTTCTTGTTAGTATATGTTGTGAAGTTTTTGGAGGCTTCAGAAGTTTCAATTCTAAGGGCTGTGTCTGCATTCTGTTCTGGCATTTCTGGGCTTCAGAAGTTTCAATTCTAACAGCAGCAGTTCTGAAGCTGCATCAGAATTGCATCAGTTCTGCTGGCCGTATCGTATAGCCTGTCCAGTTTTGGGACTGCCTGACCTGTTCTGAATTCAGCTTCAGTTCTGAAGTTGACTTGATACTCTGCATGATGATGAAGCCTGTTTTTCATTCAAGCT
This sequence comes from Rhododendron griersonianum, assembly GCA_018127125.1. Lineage (NCBI taxonomy): Eukaryota > Viridiplantae > Streptophyta > Magnoliopsida > Ericales > Ericaceae > Rhododendron > Rhododendron griersonianum. Next base: position 27,210,758 of record CM030791.1, on the reverse strand, counting down.
AAGATGGTGTTGACTGCTATTGTCTATGCCAACAGATTTCCTGATGTTACAACTTATGCCACCAATGTTTTGTGTTTTGTGGCTGCTACTAGTTCCTGAGAAATTAGAAGCTGCTGCTGTTGCTAGAGCAGGGCAGTCCAGTTTATGCTCTTGTGTGCTTTCCAAGTGCAACAAGTAGAGGTTCCAAGTGCAACAAGTACAGTCAGTTTGATATGCCAGTTATGCTCTTTTGTGTTCTTGTAATTAGTCCATTCTACTGTTGATAGACCATTTTGTGGCTTTCTTGTAATGTATTGCAATGGCCTTGTTTTCCTTCCCTCTTCTAGATGGATTGGAAACACCGCATATTAGTTATCTCATGTAGCCACTTGGCTTAGGTTATTTTTTTTTTCCTTTTTCCTTTTCTTTTTCTTTTCCTCCTGGGGTATGCCCCTTGTAGGCTGTAAATTCGTTTAGCCTCCTTTTTATTTCAAGCTGATTTTTTGGTATGCCCCTTGCCCGGTGACAAGCCATCGGCTTGCCATGCCTTGGCCACCCCTTCTTTTGGCATGCCGTGACCAATGCATTGGCTTGCCCGGTGACAAGCAATCGGCTTGCCATGCCTGTCATGCCTTGGCCACCCTTGGTCTTGGCATGCCGTGAGCAATGCATTGCCTTGCCCGGTGACATGCAATCGGCTTGCCATGCCTTGGCCACCCCTTCTTTTGGCATGTCGTGAGCAATGCATTGCCTTGCCCGGTGACATGCAATCGGCTTTG
>CM030791.1:27185000-27200000 GCA_018127125.1 Rhododendron griersonianum | reverse complement strand
GAAGACAAAAACCAAAGGAAGACACATCCGAAATCGAGGCAGTGTACCAATGGGACAATGCCATAGCCAATGGATGAGATCCATCGACTGGCGCTTCCCACCCATCTCATTGAAATAGGCGAGGAGCTTACCTCTCAACAAGAAGGCATCCCCTGAAGGGAACACCAATGCATCATCAAGGAAGGTTAACGAAGGGACAGTGCCATAGCCAACGGAGAACCATCAACCGGCGCACAACACAAAACACAACATGCATACACCACAGCAAGGAGGCATTCCATGAAGGAAATGCCAATGCATCGTCGAGGAAGATTTTTAAAATTCATTTTCGCTTACCCATCAGCAAGGAGTCTTTCCCCGAAGGAAACGCCAATGCGTCATCGAGAAAGATTTTTGCAAATTCATTTTTGGTGTTCAAAATGAACAATGATTTTATAAAGCATTTTGACTTCACGTCCGAGCAGCAACTAGTTTACCTCTCCGCAAGGGTGCGCCTGCCCCAAAGGGTTTCAACACCAATGCATCATCGAGGTAGTTTTCCGAAGGGACAGTGCCATAGCCAACAGAGAACCATCGACCGGCGCTCGCCACCTAGGCGACAAGCTTCACCCTCCACAAGGAGGCATCCCCTGGGCTACGCACCGTGGCATTAGGAATCAAAGACCATTAGCCAATTACGCTTTTCCGTGCGGGGACACCAATGCATCATAGGGATTGTGCCATAGCCAACGGATATCCATCAGCCGGCGCTCACCACCAAGGCGACGAGCTTACCTCTCAGCAAGGAGGCATCCCCCGAAAGGAACACCAATGCATCATGGAGGAAGAAGGTTAACAACGAAGGGACAGTGCCATAGCCAACGGATAACCGTCAATTTTGTGGTAGTCCATACATTGCTCCATTTTGTGTTCAGTTCATGACTGTGCTGAACTGAACCGTTTTGTGGCTTCCTGAATTCAAGTCAAGTACTGAAGCTCAGCAAATCAAGGTTGCTCAGGTTGTCCACCCTTTTGTAGATGGATAGGAAACAATGTATACCCTTTTGTTTTGTTTCCATCTATGTAGTATGTTCTCTACTCGTATTCCCCCCCCCTTTGTAGCCATTTGGCCTACCTTTCCATTTTCTCTATCTTCCATTCTTTTCTTTTGTTTTGTTTTCCTCCTGGGGTATGCCCCTTGTAGGCTGCATGCGGGGACACCAATGCATCATTGGGATGGTGCCATAGCCGACAGAGAACCATCGGCCGGCGCTCATAGCCTAGGCGACAAGCTGACCCCTCAGCAAGGAGGCATCCCCCGAAAGGAACACCAATGCGTCATCGGGGAAGATTACCGAAGGGACAGTGCCATAGCCAATGGATGAGATCCATCGACTGGCGCTCCCCACCCATCTCATTGAAATAGGCGAGGAGCTTACCTCTCAACAAGAAGGCATCCCCCGAAGGGAACACCAATGCATCATCAAGGAAGGTTAACGAAGGGACAGTGCCATAGCCAACGGAGAACCATCAACCGGCGCACAACGCCTAAGACGACGTGCTTACCCCTCAGCAAGGAGGCATTACATGAAGGAAATGCCAATGCATCGTCGAGGAAGATTTTTTAAAATTCATTTTCGCTTACCCATCAGCAAGGAGTCATTCCCCGAAGGAAACGCCAATGCGTCATCGAGAAAGATTTTTGAGAGTAGCATATTCTTCTCTGGTGTTAGTGTGGAATTTAAGGAGACTATTTTGCAGGATTTGGGATTTCGGGAGGGTTCCCTCCCAGTGAGATATCTCGGAGTTCCATTGTTATCTACTAAGCTTAAAGCTGTGGACTACCAAAGGCTGGTTGATAGTATCACTGCCAAAACTAGAAGTTGGACCAATAGGGACCTTACTTATGCGGGGAGAGTCCAACTTATCAAGAACATCTTGTTCTCAATGCAAACGTATTGGTCCTCCCTGTTCATTTTACCAAAAAAGGTCATCAAGGAAGTTGAATCTATCCTTAGGGCCTTTTTGTGGTCTGGCCCTGACCTTAAAAGATCAGGGGCTAAGATAGCTTGGGAGCAGTTATGTGCTCCTAAAGATGAGGGGGGTCTTGGGTTCAAATCTATGGAGGTATGGAATAAGGCTGCGGTTGCCAAGCATATATGGTTCTTGATCTCCGGGGGAGAGCAATCCATGTGGTGCCAATGGGTTAAATCCTATTTATTAAAGGGTAGGAATTTTTGGAGCCTTAAAATGCCAGCTGACCCCTCTTGGGTTTGGCGTAAATTACTTAATCTAAGACATTTAGTCCAACCCTTCATTCGTCATGTTATTGGCAATGGGGAGAACACATCCATGTGGTGTGACCTTTGGCATCCGTTAGGCCCGTTGTTGGATAAGTTTGGCTCCAGAATTGTTTACGACTCTGGCCTTCCCTTGAGTGCCAAAGTGTCCCACATAGTTCACAATTTTAGTTGGACTTTCCCAATCACGCAAACATGGGAGTTGAATGAAGTTAGACGGCATCTCCCACCGTTGCGGGGCTCCAGGGACCAAGTTAGTTGGACTCTAAATGCATCTGGACAATTTAGCATAGCCTCTCTATGGGAGGAACTGAGGGTTTCTTTCCCCAAGGTTAATTGGCACAAGGCTGTTTGGTTTTCAGGCCATATACCTAAGTGTAGCTTCATTACATGGCTGGCCATCCAGGGTAGACTCTCCACTGAGGATAGATTAGTCCTGTTTGGGATTAAATCAATTTCCTAATGCAGTTTTTGCCATGGTAGTGAAAGCCATGATCATTTGTTCTTCAATTGTAGTTTTTCCACACGGGTCTGGAATGCTATGTTGGCCCCTAAGTATTGGACAGCATGGATTACCCACTTCTCCTCATTTAGGGGAAAATCTCTAAAGAATGTTGTCTCTAAGTTGATATTCACTACTACAGTGTATCATATTTGGATAGAGAGGAACTTAAGGAAGTTTCAAAATACAAATAGCACCTGGGAAGTTGTTGTTCACAAAATCTTTAACATGGTTAAGGGTAGATTACTTTCGTTGCCAAAGTTGCCAGTAGGCTCACAAAATAATAGGTTTATTAGAGTTTGGGGCATTGGGTAATGAGGAACTTGTGTATTTGTGTATTTGTGTACTTGTGGCCATGGTTGTAGATGCTTTCTCTGCAGGGATGGCCAGCAGGCAGGCTGCTTTGTGCAATGTTTATAGTTCAAGGGGGGATTCAGAAGGGCCATGCAGTTATTAGGCTCCTATTACCTCTAAGTATTCAGGTAGTTAACTTACTCCCTTTGGTTGCCTTGGATTGAACAGCAGGTGTGTGTCCCTACTATATTGTGAGTTATCCCAGTGAGTTGTGTGCTAGTTCCCCATCAATCCTTGTGAGAGGAGGTAATATTTAGTGGGGGATTCATGTGAGAATTAGAAGAGGGAGAAGGGGTTACCCAGCTCTTGGTTTTGTTCTTGAGAGTGAGTGGTGTGTGGTTGAGGTAATGTTTTGTTCTTGGTTCTGTTCTGCATTTCTGCATTTGGTTGCTGCATTGGGTTGCTGCTGATAGTCATCTGTTTTGGTTCAGTAGTTGCATTTCTGCTGTTGACTGATGACTGCTGAATAGTGTGCTAGATTTTAGTGATGTCACTGTATCTGATGCTGTAACTAGGTTCAGCAGTCCAGTGTGAACTGCTGCTGCTGCTGTTTACCTAGAACCTTACCTGTTTGTATAGAGTTACACTGCTATCTGTTATCAGTCAAGTTACACTATTCAGTAGTTTCTGATGTGATGGTGGCTGCTAGTATAGCAATTAGGCAAAGTTAAAAGCAGCCTTGTTGCTCCATGTTGATAAGAATAAAAGCAGCCTTGTGAACTCTGAGTTGTTGCTACTTCTACTGATCTGAACCTGATCTGAATATCCATGAGTTAGCAGGTTCAGTTTTGATCGCAAGTTCTGCTTGGCCATCTATGTTTGGGCATTTGTTGTTGCTTGCCTAACCAATAGGGGCTGTCATTGGGATCTCCCTTCGCAGAGGGGGAATTCCTCTGCACACTCACATGTGGTACTCACAAAGAATGGGTTACAACTGTACTGTTTTGTAATTGAGTGAACTTGGAGCTTTCTAGAGCATTGTGTTATTACTATAGTGGTGTTATGCTTACTATAGTGGTGATATTTCTGTTATGGAACAACTGCTGCCTCTCTTGCCCCAGCAACATCCACCCTTGCTGCATTACTCTTCTATCTGAATTACTCTTCTATGGTGGACTGAACTGCAGCTGCTTTGTTGTCAAATAGATGCATGCTACAGAGTATATTTTGAAAGTTTCAATTTATTGTATAGGCCTAACCAACTGGGGCTGTCGTTGGGATCTCCTTTCGCAGAGGGGGATGTCCTTTGCATGTGTATAGTTGCTATTGTTATGTTGCATGGTGTGTATTTCCAGAATTTATGTTGCATGGCTGTTGCATGGCTGTCTGCCAAGTGCTGCTTTGCTCCCAAGTTTTGTGAGTTTTTGGAGGCTGGTGTATTGCACAAGTCCAACTAGAGAACAAAACTTGGGTTTTTGGTGGTGTATCAGTGGAGTCAACGGGGGGACAAATATGGGTTTTGTTTCTAGTTTTGCACAAGTACGACTGTATAGTTCTGTGATGGCAGCACTATTTTGGTTTAGGTTGTTGCAATCCACCTCATGTATAGTCAGGGTGTGATTGGTTATTGTATAGTCACAAGGTTTAGGTCATTTTGGTGCTATTTTCCTTCCCTCTTCTAGATGGATTGGAAACAGCGATTATCATTCCTCCCTTGTAGCCTTTTGGCGTTGCCTATTTTCTTTTCTTTTCTATTCTTTTCTTTTTCCTCCTGGGGTATGCCCCTTGTAGGCTGTAAATTCGGTTATGCTCTTTTTAATTTCAAGCTGGTTTATCCAAAAAAAAAGAAACATTTTTGCAAATTCATTTTTGTTTTTTAAATGAACAATGATTTTATAAAGTATTTGACTTCACATCCGAGCAGCAACTAGCTTACCTCTCCACAAGGGTGCGCCTGCCCCAAAGGGTTTGAACACCAATGCATCATCGAGGTAGTTTTCCGAAGGGACAGTGCCATTGCCAACAGAGAATCGTCAACCGGCGCTCGGCACCTAGGCGACAAGCTTCTCCCTCCACAAGGAGGCATCCCCTTGGCTATACACTGTGGCATTAGGAATCAAAGACCATTAGCCAGTTACACTTTTCCGTGCGGGAACACCAATCCATCGTCGGGATTGTGCCATAGCCAACGGATATCAATCAACCGGCGCTCACCACCAAGGCGACGAGGTTACCTTTCAGCAAGGAGGCATCCCCCGAAAGGAATACCAATGCATCATGGAGGAAGAAGGTTAATGAAGGGACAATGCCATAGCCAACGGATAACCGTCAACCGACGCTCGCCGTCTTGGCGACAAGCTTTTCCCTCAACAAGGAGGCATCCCCTGGGCTGCGCACCGTGGCATTAAGAATCTAAGACCATTAGCCAGTTACACTTTTCCGTGCGGGGACACCAATGCATCATCGGGATGGTGCCATAGCCGACAGAGAGTGCTCATCGCCTAGGCGACAAGCTGACCCCTCAGCAAGGAGGCATCCCCCGAAAGGAACATCAATGCGTCATCGGGGAAGACTACAGAAGGGACAATGCCATAGCCAATGGATGAGATCCATCGACTGGCGCTCGCCACCCATCTCATTGAAATAGGCGAAGAGCTTACCTCTCAACAAAAAGGCTTCCCCCGAAAGGAACACCAATGCATCATCAAGGAAGGTTAACGAAGGGACAGTGCCATAGCCAACGGAGAACCATCAACCGGCGCACAACGCCTAAGATGACGTGCTTTCCCCTCAGCAAGGAGGCATTCCATGAAGGAAATGCCAATGCATCGTCGAGGAAGATTTTGTAAAATTCATTTTTGCTTACCCATCAGCAAGGAGTCTTTCCCCAAAGGAAATGCCAATGCGTCATCGAGAAAGATTTTTGCAAATTTATTTTTGTTTTTTAAATGAACAATGATTTTATAAAGCATTTGCTTCACATCCGAGCAGTAACTAGCGTACCTCTCCGCATGGGTGCGCCTGCCCCAAAGGGTTTCAACACCAATGCATCATCGAGGTAGTGTTCCGAAGGGACAGTGCCATAGCCAACAGAGAACCGTCGACCGGCGCTCGCCACCTAGGCGACAAGCTTCTCCCTCCACAAGGAGGCATCCCCTGGGCTACGCAACGTGGCATTAGGAATCAAAGACCATTAGCCAGTTACGCTTTTCCGTACGGGGACACCAATGCATCATCGGGATTGTGCCATAGCCAACGGATATCCATCGGCCGGCGCTCACCACCAAGGCGACGAGCTTACCTCTCAGCAAGGAGGCATCCCCCGAAAGGAACACCAATGCATCATCAAGGAAGGTTAACGAAGGGACAGTGCCATAGCCAACGGAGAACCATCAACCGGCGCTCGCCTTCTTGGCGACAAGCTTCTCCCTCCACAAGGAGGCATCCCCTGGGCTTCGCAACGTGGCATTAGGAATCAAAGACCATTAGCCAGTTACTCTTTTCCGTTCGGGGACACCAATGCATCATCGGGATTGTGCCATAGCCTACTGAGATCCATCTGCCGGCGCTCATCTCCTAGGCGACTAGCTGACCCCTCAGCAAGGAGGCATCCCCCGAAAGGAACACCAATGCGTCATCGGGGAAGATTACCGAAGGGACAGTGCCATAGCCAATGGATGAGATCCATCGACTGGCGCTCCCCACCCATCTCATTGAAATAGGCGAGGAGCTTACCTCTCAACAAGAAGGCATCCCCCGAAGGGAACACCAATGCATCATCAAGGAAGGTTAACGAAGGGACAGTGCCATAGCCAACGGAGAACCATCAACCGGCGCACAACGCCTAAGACGACGTGCTTACCCCTCAGCAAGGAGGCATTCCATGAAGGAAATGCCAATGCATCGTCGAGGAAGATTTTTTAAAATTCATTTTCCCTTACCCATCAGCAAGGAGTCATTCCCCGAAGGAAACGCCAATGCGTCATCGAGAAAGATTTTTGCAAATTCATTTTTGTTTTTCAAATGAACAATGATTTTATAAAGCATTTGACTACATGTCCGAGCAACAACTAGCTTACCTCTCCGCAAAGGTGCGCCTGCCCCAAAGGGTTTCAACACCAATGCATCATCGAGGTAGTTTTCTGAAGGGACAGTGCCATAGCCAACAGAGAACCGTCGACCGGCGCTCGCCACCTAGGCGACAAGCTTCTCCCTCCACAAGGAGGCATCCCCTGGGCTACGCACCGTGGCATTTGGAATCAAAGACCATTAGCCAGTTTCGCTTTTCCGTGCGGTAACACCAATGCATCATCGGGATTGTACCATAGCCAACGGATATCAATCAGCCGGCACTCACCACCAAGGCGACGAGGTTACCTCTCAGCAAGGAGGCATCCCCAGATAGGAACACCAATGCATCATGGAGGAAGAAGGTTAACGAAAGGACAATGCCATAGCCAACGGATAACCGTCAACCGGCGCTCGCCGTCTTGGCGACAAGCTTCTACCTCAACAAGGAGGCATCCCCTGGGATGCGCACCGTGGCATTAGGAATCAAATACCATTAGCCAGTTACACTTTTTCGTGCGGGGACACCAATGCATCATCGGGATGGTGCCATAGCCGACAGAGAACCATCAGCCGGCGCTCATCGCCTAGGCGACAAGTTGACCCCTCAGAAAAGAGGCATCCCCCGAAAGGAACACCAATGCGTCATGGGGGAAGATTACCGAAGGGACAATGCCATAGCCAATGGATGAGGTCCATCGACTGGCGCTCGCCACCCATCTCATTGAAAAAGGCGAGGAGCTTACCTTTCAACAAGAAGGCATCCCCCGAAGGGAACACCAATGCATCATCTAGGAAGGTTAACGAAGGGACAATGCCATAGCCAAGGGAGAACCATCAACCGGCGCACAACGCCTAAGACGACGTGCTTACCCCTCAGCAAGGAGGCATTCCATGAAGGAAATGCCAATGCATCGTCGAGGAAGATTTTTTTAAATTCATTTTCGCTTCCCCATCGGCAAGGAGTCATTCCCCCAAGGAAACGCCCATGCGTCATCGAGAAAGATTTTTGCAAATTCATTTTTGTTTTTTAAATGAACAATGATTTTATAAAGCATTTGACTTCACGTCCGAGCAGCAACTAGCTTACCTCACCGCAAGGGTGCGCCTGCCCCAAAGGGTTTCAACACCAATGCATCATTGAGGTAGTTTTCCGAAGGGACAGTGCCATAGCCAAGAGAGAACCATCGACCGGCACTCGCCACCTAGGCGACCAGCTTCTCCCTCCACAAGGAGGCATCCCCTGGGCTACGCACCGTGGCATTTGGAATCAAAGACCATTAGCCAGTTCCGCTTTTCCGTGCGGGGACACCAATGCATCATCGGGATTGTGCCATAGCCAACAGATATCCATCAGCCGGCGCTCACCACCAAAGCGACGAGGTTACCTCTTAGCAAGGAGGCATCCCTCGAAAGGAACATCAATGCATCGTGGTGGAAGAAGTTTAACGAAAGGACAATGCCATAGCCAACGGATAACCGTCAATCGGCGCTCGCCGTCTTGGCGACAAGCTTCTACCTCAACAAGGAGGCATCCCCCGGGATGCGCACCGTGGCATTAGGAATTAAAGACCATTAGCCCGTTACTTTTTTCCGTTCGGGGACACCAATGCATCATCGGGATGGTGCCATAGCCGATAGAGAACCATCAGCCAGCGCTCATCGCCTAGGCGATAAGCTGACCCCTCAGCAAGGAGGCATCCCCTGAAAGGAACGCCAATGCATCATCGGAGAAGATTACCGAAGGGACAATGCCGTAGCCATTGGATGAGATCCATAGACAGGCGCTCGCCACCCATCTCATTGAAAAAGGAGAGGAGCTTACCTCTCATCAAGAAGGCATCCCCCGAAGGGAACACCAATGCATCATCAAGGAAGGTTAACGAAGGGACAATGCCATAGCCAACGGAGAACCACCAACCGGCGCACAACGCCTAAGACGACGTGCTTACCCCTCAGCAAGGAGGCATTCCATGAAGGAAATGCCAATGCATTGTCGAGGAAGAATTTTTTAAATTCATTTTCGCTTACCCATCAGCAAGGAGTCATTCCCCGAAGGAAACGCCAATGCGTCATCGAGAAAGATTTAAGCAAATTCATTTTTGTTTTTTAAAGGAACAATGATTTTATAAAGCATTTGACTTCACGTCCTAGCAGCAACTAGCTTACCTCTCCGGAAGGGTGCGCCTGCCCCAAACGGTTTCAACACCAATGCATCATCGAGGTAGTTTTCTGAAGGGACAGTGCCATAGCCAAAAGAGAACCGTCGACCAGCGCTCGCCAACTAGCGACAAGCTTCTCCCTCCACAAGGAGGCATCCCCTAGGCTACGCACCGTGGCATTAGGAATCAAAGACCATTAGCCAGATACACTTTTCCGTGCGGGGACACCAAAGCATCATCGGGATGGTGCCATAGCAGACAGAAAACCATCAGCCGGCGCTCATCGCCTAGGCAACAAGCTGACCCCTCAGCAATGAGGCATCCCCTGAAAGGAACACCAATGCGTCATCGGGGAAGATTACCGAAGGGACAATGCCATAGCCAATGGTTGAGATCCATCGACTGGCGCTCGCCACCCATCTCATTGAAAAAGGCAAGGAGCTTACCTCTCAACAAGAAGGCATCCGCCAAAGAGAACACCAATGCATCATCAAGGAAGGTTAACGAAGGGACAGTGCCATAGCCAACGGAGAACCATCCACCGGCGCACAACGCCTAAGACCAGGTGCTTACCCCTCAGCAAGGAGGCAATCCATGAAGGAAATGCCAATATATCGTCGAGGATGATTTTTTAAAATTCATTTTCGCTTACCCATCAGCAAGGAGTCATTCCCCGAAGGAAACGCCAATGCGTCATCGAGAAAGATTTTTGCAAATTCATTTTTGTTTTTTAAAAGAACATTGATTTTATAAAGCATTTGACTTCACGTCCGAGCAGCAACTTGCTTACCTCTCCGCAAGGGTGCGCCTGCCCCAAAGGGTTTCAACACCATTGCATCATCGAGGTAGTTTTCCAAAGGAACAGTGCCATAGCCAACAGAGAACCGTCGATCGACACTCGCAACCTAGGCGACAAGCTTCTCCCTCCACAAGGAGGCATCCCCTGGGCTACGCACCGTGGCATTTGGAATCAAAGACCATTAGCCAGTTAAGCTTTTCCGTGCGGGGACACCAATGCATCATCGGGATTGTGCCATTGCCAACGGATATCCATCTGCCGGCGCTCACCACCAAGGCGACGAGGTTACCTCTCAGCGAGGAGTCATCCCCCGAAAGGAACACCAATGCATCATGGAGGAAGAAGGTTAACGAAAGGGCAATGCCATAGCCAACGGATAACCGTCAACAGGCGCTCGCCGTCTTGGCGACAAGCTTCTACCTCAACAAGCAGGCATCCCCTGGGATGCGCACCGTGGCATTAGGAATCAAAAACCATTAGCCAGTTACACTTTTCCGTGCGGGGACACCAATGCATCATCGGGATGGTGCCATAGCCGACAGAGAACCATCAGCCGACGCTCATCGCCTAGGCGACAAGCTAACCCCTTAGCAATGAGGCATCCCCCGAAAAGGAACACCAATGCGTCATCGGGGAAGATTACCGAAGGAACAATGCCATTGCCAATGGATGAGATCCATCGACCGGCGCTTGCCACCCATCTCATTGAAAAAGGCGAGGAGCTTACCTCTCAACAAGAATGCATCCCCCGAAGCGAACACCAATGCATCATCAAGGAAGGTTAACGAAGGGACAGTGCCATAGCCAACGGAAAACCATCAACCGGCGCACAACGCCTAAGACGACGTGCTTACCCCTCAGCAAGGAGGCATTCCATGAAGGAAATGCCAATGCATCGTCGAGGAAGATTTTTTTAAATTCATTTTCGCTGACCCATCAGCAAGGAGTCATTCCCAAATGATATCCTTTTGTTATCCTTTTGAATGGTTGTAGCTTTATTTCTTTCAAGCTATGCTTTTGTTGTTACTTTGTGATTTTGTTTCCAATGTCTTTTCAAACTTTCAATTTAGGTTTTTGGAACATCCGTGGTTAGAATGACCCCATTAAGCAGAAAGAAGCAAGATCTTTTGTGAACACAAATAAGTTGAGTCTTGTTGGATTACTTGAGCATAAAATAAGGGCAACTTGGGCAGATAGAATCACCCAATTCATTTGTCCTGGTTGGAGTTTTGTGAACAATTACCCCCAAGCTGCTTTAGGGAGGATTTTTGTTGGATGGGACCCTGGTGTCTTGTTTCTGACAGTGTTATGTCAGGCAGATCAATATATTCATTGTCAGGTCCATCCCAAAGATGGGAGTGCATTATTTTTGGTCACTATGGTCTATGGGGCCAACTCTATCTCAGACCGTAGATCTCTTTGGTGTAGCCTTTCTCAGTTTAGGACCTCTTCTCCCTGGGTGGTCCTTGGTGACCTTAATGCTATTAGGCATCCTATGGAGAAAGTTGGGGGGAATGCACAGTGGTATCCTCCCATGGATGACATTAATCACTGTTTGTTCTCCTCTGAGCTTGATGATCTTAGGTTTTCAGGGTGCTTATTTACGTGGTCCAATAAGCAGGTCCCTCCTCATTTTGTGGCTTCCAAAATTGATAGGGTCTTAGTGAATGAGCCTTGGATGAAAACATTTTCCCAATCATCGGCTCAATTTTTGGTGCCTGGAATTTCAGACCATTCTCCAGGTGTGGTGTTTGTCCAGCCCAATCCAAGAAGGTCAATTAAACCCTTCAGGTTTTTTGACTTCCTTGCTGACCACCCTCAATTCCTTGCAATTGTCCAAAGGAGCTGGAGGACAATTGCACTTGGGAACCCCATGTTCTGTGTGTGTGTGAAGCTTAAACGCCTTCAACATGATTTGAAGCAACTTAATAAGGAAGAGTTTAGTGGCATCTCTGAGAGGGTGAGTGCCACTAAGCAAGCCTTAGGAAACATACAAGTAATTATAGGCTCTCATCCAAATAACAGTGCTGCCATAGAACCTGTTGAGATGTATAGTGCTCTATTTTGTGATCTTGTAATAATTTTATAAGCTTATATTTTGTTGCTCTGCATTGGCGTTGTTTCCCTTCCCTCTTCCAGATGGATTGGAAACACTGCATATTAGTTATCTCATGTAGCCACTTGGCTTAGGTATTTTCTTTACTCTTCCTTTTCTTCTCTTTTCCTCCTGGGGTATGCCCCTTGTAGGCTGTATATTCGCTTAGCCTCTTTTGTATTTCAAGCTATTTTACACAAAAAAAAAGGAGTCATTCCCCGAAGGAAACGCCAATGTGTCATCGAGAAAGATTTTAGCAAATTCATTTTTGTTTTTTAAATGAACAATGATTTTATAAAGCATTTGACTTCACGTCCGAGCAGCAACTAGCTTACCTCTCCGCAAGGGTGCACCTGCCCCAAAGGGTTTCAACACCAATGGATCATCGAGGTAGTTTTTCGAAGGGACAGTGCCATAGCCAACAGAGAACCGTCGTCCGGCGCTCGCCAACTAGGCGACAAGCTTCTCCCTCCACAAGGAGGCATCCCCTGGGCTACGCATCGTGGCATTAGGAATCAAAGACCATTAGCCAGTTACACTTTTTCGTGCGGGGACACCAATGCATCATCGGGATGGTGCCATAGCCGACAAAGAACCATCAGCCGGAGCTCATCGCCTAGGCGTCAAGCTGACCCCTTAGCAATGAGGCATCCCCCGAAAAGGAACACCAATGCGTCATCGGGGAAGATTACCGAAGGCACAATGCCATAGCCAATGGATGAGATCCATCGACTGGCGCTTGCCACCCATCTCATTGAAAAAGGCGAGGAGCTTACCTCTCAACAAGAAGGCATCCCCCGAAGAGAACACCAATGCGTCATCAAGGAAGGTTAACGAAGGGACAGTGCCATAGCCAACGGAAAACCATCAACCGGTGCACAACGCCTAAGACGACGTGCTTACCCCTCAGCAAGGAAACATTCCATGAAGGAAATGCCAATGCATCGTCGAGGAAGATTTTTTAAAATTCATTTTCGCTTTCCCATCAGCAAGGAGTCATTCCCCGAAGGAAACGCCAATGCTTCATCGAGAAAGATTTTTGCAAATTCATTTTTGTTTTTTAAATGAACAATGATTTTTATAAAGCATTTGACTTCACGTCCGAGCAGCAAATAGCTTACCTCTCCGTAAGGGTGCGCCTGCCCCAAAGGATTTCAACACCAACGCATCATCGAGCTAGTTTTTCGAAGGGATAGTGCCATAGCCAACATAGAATCGTCGACCGGCGCTTGCCACCTAGGCGACAAGCTTCTCCCTCCACAGGGAGGCATCCCCTGTGCTACGCACCGTGGCATTAGGAATCAAAGACCATTAGCCAGTTACGCTTTTCCGTGCGGGGACACCAATGCATCATCGGGATTGTGCCATAGCCAACGGATATCCATCAGCCAGCGCTCACCACCAAGGCGACGAGCTTACCTCTTAGCAAGGAGGCATCCCCCGAAAGGAACACCAATGCATCATGGAGGAAGAAGGTTAACGAAGGGGCAGTGCCATAGCCAACGGATAACCGTCAATCAGTGCTTGCCGTCATGGCGACAAGCTTCTCTCTCAACAAGGAGGCATCCCCTGGGCTGCGCACCGTGGCATTAGGAATCAAAGACCATTAGCCAGTTACACTTTTCCGTGCGGGGACACCAATGCGTCATCGGGATGGTGCCATAGTTGACAGAGAACCATCAGCCGGCGCTCATCGCCTAGGCGACAAGCTGACCCCTCAACAAGGAGGCATCCCCGGGGCTACAAGCCCTGGCATTAGGAATCAAAGACCATTAGCCAGGTACGTTTTGCCGTGCGGGGATGCCAATGCATCATCGAGAAGGTGCCATAGCCAACAGAGATCCGTCGGTCCGCGCTCTTCACCTGGGCAACGAGCTTACCTCTCAGCAAGGAGGCATCCCCCGATGGGAACACCAATGCATCATGGGGGATGTGAGTCTGCAAGCATTATCGACGGGACGTGAAAGCACGAACATTTGAGACCAAATGGCCATGGAATTCTTATTTCTGCTCATTAGAGTGGTGCTTTGCTCTTCCTTGCCTTGTATCGGATAGGGCATGCCATTTCACGGGCACTTTTTTCGATTGTTACCGACGGGTCATCTTTTCACGGGTTTTCGAGGCTAAACAGCCAACAATTGCCCGACGGAGTGTTTCTTTGCCCGATAGTCATGCTTTGCCTAGCTGGACCGGTAAAAATAACATTTCACCTCAGGGGTATTTCGGTCTTTTTTCCAAGCATTACCGACGGGATGTGATTCCAGGGGTATCAGAGGCCAAACGGCCAAGAATTGCCCGATAGAGCCGTGCTTTGCCTTACGGGACGGCTTAAATAGCATTTAATTTCAGGGGCATTTTTGTCTTTTTTCCGAGCATTACCGACGGGTCGTGTTTCAACGAGCAATCAAGGCCAAAAGGCCAACAATTGCCCGAGGGGTCTCGATAGCAACGTGCCATGGCACCCGGCATCGGGTGGCCACGGCTTCCCCAAGGGAGGGAGACCCCCCCCCCCTATAGTAGCAAAATTAGCCTTTGCCATTGTGGCAGGAAGGAACATGACTATGTCCGAACAGTCATAATGGGTTTTTTTTTTAGCATCACAACTTTTCTTCATGAACTTTGAATTGGAACATCTTCACAAAAATATGGAGCAACTCCACAAAAAAATTCAGAATTTTTTGCCGAAAGAATAATTTTATATTAATTAAACAAAAATTAAATATATAAATATTATAAAAAATACCAAAAAATACAAAGAAAATACAAGAAAATGACGAAAAAATCACAAAAAATTATAAACA
>CM030791.1:27157500-27180000 GCA_018127125.1 Rhododendron griersonianum | reverse complement strand
TCAGTTCAAAAGCATGACAAACAGCCACTAAAAAAGACAATGGTGGCCACTTAAATAGCCACTAAGGTCAGGCAATACAAAATCAGCTTCAGTAGGACTGGACAGAAACTGAACAGAATCAGCAGCAGGACACAGCCTAGAATATGTTCCTTTTTTAGATACACCTTCTCTTAAGAAAACAGAGCTACATTAGAATATCCCAAAAGAACTGGTGAAATAGCTCAAAACAGTCAGAATACAGGGCATTAGAAATAACATTACAATCAACATTAACCAAACTGCAGTGCTGCTAAATGAACCACAAAGCAGAAGTAACAGTAGCAATCAGGTGCAGAGATCAGGTGCAAGAACTCATCAAAACACAGAACAGGTTGGTCATAACAGAGCAGGTTCAGAACATCAGAATCTGAATGAAGCTTAGTTTGGATGGCACTCCAAACTTTTTGAGAGTAAGAGCAGTTAAAGAAAAGGTGATCATGGCTTTCCCTCTCTTGACAAAGACTACATTGAGGGGATACATTCAGACCAAACAACACAAGTCTATCCGCAGTGGAGAGCCTAATCTGAATAGCTAACCAAGTGACAAAGCTACATTTTGGAATGTGGCCAGAAAACCATACTAACTTATGCCACATGACCTTAGGAAAGTGAGTTCTCAATTTGTACCATAAAGAGGCAATAGAGAACTGACCATTGGATGTGAGGGACCATCTAACATGATCAGCCCTTTGCAATCTGGATTGAATAAGAGGAGGTAAAGAACTTCTTACCTCATTAAGTTCTCAAGTTTGAGTAATGGGGAACACCCAATTTGAATTATGAATGATGTGGGACACAGTAGCTTCCTTCGAGATACCAGAATCATAAGCAATTCGGGAACCAAATTTGTTCATCAAGGGACCAAGAGGATGCCAATTGTCATACCACAAGGAGGTGGATTGACCATTACCTATTATGCTTAGAATGTATGGTTGCACCACCGGTCTGAGGGTCAAAAGTTTCCTCCAAACCCAAGTGCAATCACCAGGAATTTTCAAGTTCCAAAAGTTCCTACCCTTGATTAAGTAAGATTTGACCCACTGACACCACATTGACTGCTCCCCCTCGGAAATTAAAAACCAGATGTGCTTGGCAATGGCTGCTATATTCCAAACTTGCATGGATTTGAAACCAAGACCACACAAGGCAGCACCAAGTAGAAGGCAGCCATCACCAAATTCAGAGGATAGACAAGCACCAAATAGAAGGCTGGCTCCACAAGTGTTGACTACTATTGTCTATGCCAACATCAGACCAGATGGTGTTAACTGTTTTCCTGAAGTTACAACTGTGTTAACTAACTGGTGCCAACATCAGACCAGATGGCCACCAATGTTTTGTGTTTTGTGGCTGCTACCAGTTCCTGACAAATTAGAAGTTACTATAGCAGGGCAGTCCAGTTTATGCTCTGTCGTGCTATCCAGAAACAGTAGTTCAGTCCAGATCTGCTACTGTCAATCAACTGTTGTGTTCTTGTAATTAGTCTAGTCAATTTGATATGCTTCCAAGCTCAATTGGCGTTGTTTTCCTTCCCTCTTCTAGATGGATTGGAAACTCCGCATGATAGTTATCTCATGTAGCCACTTGGCTTAGGTAATTTTATTTACATTTTTTCTTTTCTTTTGTTTTCCTCCTGGGGTATGCCCCTTGTAGGCTGTAAATTCGTTTAGCCTCTTTTTTATTTCAAGCTGATTTACCCAAAAAAAAAAATGTTCCCAAGAGACTTTGGCACTTGTTTTCCTAAGATGATTGGTTGAGGGAGTATTAGGCCGGATGGAATGGGCATGGTGTGCAGGGTGGGGCCCCCTGTCAGATGCCGACATCTCTGGTTCGAGCCTCTTCTTGGTGCCTGGTTCCTCTGTAGTAGCTGTTCAGCTTACTTGATGCCGATTTGCTTTGTGCTGCAAGTCCTCAGTGATGGTTCTCTTTTGGTCATTTCTAATCGTGACTATTTATTTTTATTTCCTAACTTGGCGGGATGTGCCAGGTAGTAGTTTGCTTTTATGATTATTACTTATCGTATCATTACTTTCATACCCCGTTGCACTATCCTTCCGCTTAGATGGATAGTGCAACGGGGGTATAATCTCAACACACACATGGCACTTTGTTATTTTACTTATTCTATCCTACTCTCTATGCGGGTTGTGCATGGGTTATCGCACTTTTTTCAATCTTCTTTTTTCCTTTTCTTTCCTCCTGGGGTATGCCCCTTGTAGGATGTACATTCGGTTAACCTCTTTTAATTTCAAGCTAATTTACCCCAAAAAAAAAAAACTTCCATACGGTTCCAAAACGCACCAAAACGGTACAATACCTTACTAAAATATCCATACGGTTCAAAAATACCCCAAAACGGTACGATACCAAAACATGCCAAAACGGTACAATACCTTACCAAAACATCCATACGGTTCCAAAACACACCTAAACGGTACAATACCCTACAAAACATCAATACGGTACCAAAACACACCAAAACGTTACAATACCATACCAAAACTTCCATACGGAAAATAAAACCTGTCAAAAACCAGGGGCAAGGGAACTTCTCTCTCTAGAGAAGTTCTCCTCCACCGCCCAACCCATTCCCGGCCACCTCACTGGTCCGGCCATCTATCACTGTTTCGTTCCGGGACAGAGTACCACAATCTTTTATTCTGGTTCAAAGTTCGGTTCTGTCACTATTTCGTTCCCCTCTGATACGGCATCATCAACAGCTGTGGGGCTGGAACGGCATCCCTCGAGGGGGCTCTCAATCGACCAGGGGTCTTGATACCCGTCAAGGTGGACGCCGTTCAATTCCCTCCATAACCACCATCGGAGTCAAAGCCCAAACCATGGGTCAGTCTCAAAACCCGATCTCATCGACCGGGTCAGTCTTCCATCACCGCCGCTCTGCAAGGTGATGGGGTTAGCTAGGTCGGAGGCCTTCGATTTCAGATTCAGTGGGCTCTCAACTTGGGTTATTGAACACAGGTACCGGCGGCGACGGCGACCTTGGGGTTGTTGTTCAGGGCTCTCCGGCGACGGCGACCTTGGGTTGCTTGCCGATTTTAGTCGTGTAACATTTGGGCTAGCCCTGTGGGGCTCAACAGCCGTCAGCCGTAGGGCTCAACAGCAGGTAGAGGGCAGCCACGCCAGGCCTGCCCACTGATTAGATTCAATCTGGCTGGCCGTAGCCGCCCGATGGCAGGCCAGCTCGTGCAGCCGTCGGCCTTATGGGAGCTGCGGTGGTTCAACCCCGCTCGGGCCAAGCAGCTAGCCATCCAGCTAGCCATCTAGCCCGGGCAAACAGCCAGCCCGGGCCAAGCAGCAGGCTGCGGCAGGAGGCAGCAGCTGCAGAAGGCAACAGGCTGCAGCTGCAGCAGGCAAGCCGGCTGTGGCTCGGGCAGTGGGGGATTCATAATATTCAATTCTCTTATCGTTATGCAATGTGTCTTGCAATTATCAATTTACTGTCAACTAGTTGCTGGACTTATGGGCCAGTTTACTGTTAGTCTCTGTGATCCCCGATAGGCGGTCATCTGTTGGACTGAAATCGGGGGTCGGGCTCTTGGCGAGCCTTTACATGCCTAGATCCTGTGCTTGTGAGCTCTGAGGTTGGGTGTAGTATTCTTGTGGCGCGGCTATCGTTGATTAGACTAGATTAAGTTCTGATCGAAAAGGGTTTTCGCAGTAGCAGCAGCTGAGGATGCCACTGATTAGATTGTTGGATGGTTTCTGGTTGAGCGAGGTAGCTGCTGGTGATGTCTTTGATTAGATATGTCAAGCCCCGCCCCGCAAACGGCACCCAAAGTGGGCCCGAGTCGGTGCGTCCACGTGACATTCCACACAGGAGACCAGACCACACCTCACAACCTCTCAGAATGTAAATACCCAGCGGAAGACTTATCACCTTAACATAAAATGAGTCAACGTGTCAACCAGCCAACTACAATATCAATCTACAACACTTTAGAAAATTTCATATTCCAACATATCCACCGACCACTTAATTACAACTTAAACAAAACAACTTCTTCCTCAACTACCTACAACAAGCTCGACCATCCTCAACATCCAAGGCTAGCCCAAACACTCCTCAACATGATGACCGGTAGTGGACCCACTCTAAGCAACCTGCTACCTGGCAGACCAAAAGGAAAGCCAGAGTGTGTGAGACATAGAAGTGCTCGATAAGATATCACAATATCCGAAGGAATATCAACGTGAAAATGAATCCACCAACATAATTGAAATACTCAAACGCACATAACAGTTATAACCACCACATCCTCCAAACACAACAACAATAATCGACAAGCATCCATATGTAAACAATGCAAGGAGTACAAGCGTGAAAGTAAATCACACAATATGCAGTGGCACGTCTGCCACATTCCCATGTATCCAAGGTATTGTGTCCCGCACACCGTATTCCCATTCACCGTTAATTAGACGGCACGGCCCACGATATGGTGTGACTCACTCCACAATCCTTTAGCGGATACAATCAACACATAACATGCATATTCATCTATTATGCATATTAACAGCTAAACCTTGGTTAGCATGATATACCATCACCACCACCACATTATCTATTTTTAAGATAATCATATCGGAAGCTAAACCACAATTAGCAAGATATACACTTACCACCACAGTAGTAACTTATAGAGAAGAACCATGTCAGACACACTCACCTTTGCATCGACCGAGATATGCCAAACTTACGGTTTCGGCACCTCCTATCTGACCAGCTCATTACCTAGTCACAGGCTAACTCCTATTAGCATACAAATCCCTTTGAATGTTTAAGTAAATATATGATACACCCTATAATATATTTACCATGCTAACAAGTGACAAAAAGGTTAACAAGGCCACCAACACCCTAAACCATTTAACAATCATTTGATACTAAATTATAAAACTAATAAAGTATTAGACGATACCCAACGAATACAAATATGTTCATCTTAAGGCTTAGAAGTGCCCCCAATCAAACGTAAGAGTATAAATATGACATAACTCTTAAAATCGGTTTGAAAACCATGACCATCCTGTCGTATTCTGACCATAACTTCTTATTGATTTAGAACTAGGTCATGAGACCACCACCATTAGAAAGTACACCTCTGGTATAAGAATTTTGATATAAAATTTACCCAACATAGAGTCCAGACGACAAAGTTATGCTCGTCCGAAATTATACACACAACTGCCCAAAATTGCAGATTCTGCACATCTATCAACTTCAAATCAAAAACTGATTTAACCTAGTGCAAACTAAGCCACAACCCCTACATATTCCGAAAGGTATACAAGTCTAGTTTCAGAATCAACCACCTGCGCGCAAACCCGATACCCGAGCTAAGAGATATGACCATTTTCCCAAAACATGTCAATGTATTGAATACGAAATTCAGCAGGGACACACAAACTTGTAAAATCCATCAAACTTAGACCGTACAACAAAATGACCTGAAATTTGGTAGAGATCATAACAACATCTCAAAGTTTATCCCTGATTTTTCCCAGATTTTAAAAAGCAAGGAAACCTAGTCAAATCCACCTCCAAACTCAGAAATTCTGTGCAGCGAAGCACAATTTCCAGCAGAGTAGTCCGTGTTCGAAAATTTCATGAAAAACCGAATACTCAATACTTTTTAGTGATTCCAATGCCAAAACATCACCAACTTAGCAATCTATCAGACTCATAAGGACCCAAAACCAGGAGGGTCGTTTAACTAAAAAAAACGTGATGCATAACACAGATCTGAAAACTGTTTGCACAAAACCAGTTTTCATCTTCGACCAAAAATCAGCAATCCAAAAATCAGCCAAAAATCTGATCCAGAGGTAATGTAAAGCTCTGATCGGAATTCTCCTGAAGTGGGTTTGCATCTTCGACCTTAGTTCTTCGAGGTCTAAGCACGCCTTCCAGCTTCTGCATCTTTCAAATGGGTTTTGATACCCACCATCAAAATACCCATTCTGGGCTGTCGACTAGGAGGGATGCCAGCTACAGAGCTGGCCTCTCGTACTCGTTCCTCCAAGGAACAAATTCCAACCGGCCTTCCACAGCTTCGGTTCAGCGACGGGTTCACCGGATCTGCTAACGTCTTTCAGGAGACATCAAGCTCGGTGGGTTCCTTTTTTTTTTACATCAACTGGGTTCGTTGCCGGACCTCTCAACGGCGGGGTCAGCCATGGGACGGCTCTCGGTGCATCTTTCAACATCAACTGGGTTCCGATCGGCCGCTGCAGTTGGAGGTCAAGACGATGCCGCTGCAGTGCGTGAGAATGCCGGTGTTGGCAAAGTACTCTGGGAACTTGACCAACGATGATGTCGAGTTCGGGTTTGTTTCTGTTCCGCCGGGTCTCGCCGACGCCCAGCCGAATGGGTTGGGCAGGTCTTCAACAGCCGGTCACGGCTATGGTGTATTCCCTCTAACCGGGCCGGCCCGAACTACATCTGTGGAATCCAGCCCGCTGGAATTTCTAGATACATTGAAGGTATAATCAATTGGAACTAATTTGTGTTAAGGACAGTCTAAATTGGCTGTAATTTTACAATCTGTAGATTCGTATCGAGAACTCGATGGGTAGTCATCTGTTTGGACTGAGATCGGGTTAATATGATTTGGATTTATTTCATTAATCCTAGACTTGCGCAAGATCACAGTAGGCTTTTATTGTGGGATTGCATTTTCATTGCCCAATTTGGGGCTAAATTGCCTGGTTTAGTTACTAGGCTCATCTCCATTCAAGCTCTTTGATGAGCTTTTTTTTGGGTAAATTTCTTTGATGAGCTTCTTTGTATTCCTAGTTTCTTTGCTTCATTAGCCGGTGGTAGTGCGTAGTATGGTTGTGACCGTGGCTATTATTGATTAGATTGGGGTCTTGCGCTGGTTGAAAGGGGTAGCTTTCGTGGCTGTCTTCGAATAGATCGGTTGATAGGCTTTGATTGAAAGGGGTAGCTTCTGGAGCTGTCATTGATTAGATTGGAGGTTGTGGCCGGTTGAAAGGGGTAGTTTTCGTGGCTGTCATTGATTAGACTGGCTTGAGCTCTGATTGAAAAGGGCAGCTTTGGTTCTCCTGCGGTATTTTGTGTCCTCTTTTCGTGCCAAATGATTTGGTGGTCATGCACTGTTAATGGCGACCTGAGGCCCTTGTACTGTCTCACTTCTTGATTATAGCGAGCCTAGGGCGTTAGGTTGAGGGTGTAGTAGTCTGGATGGAATGGGCGTGGTGTACAGGGTACTTTGGGGGGTAACCTTGTCGGATGCAGACATCTCCAGTTCGAGCCACTTCTCGGATCCTAATTCCTCTATAGTAGTTGTTCTCTTACAAGTGGGTATTATGTTCGATTCACTAGGTTAGTTTGGAGTTTTAGAATCTTGGTGTTCATATTCCATCTCTGGCGACTGTGGTGATTGGTTTTGGCTGAGGCAGGTTGTTTTCAGTTGCTGTTCAACCTCCTCTCGGTGTCGTGTTGCTATGTTGCTGCTATTCCTCAGTGATGGTACATTATCTGGTTGTTCGACCGTGACTTCTTTATCTTACAGCTTAGCCTGTCGGGCTGTGCCAGGCGGTAGTTAACTTTCATGTTATTATTACTTCTTGTATCACTTTGTATCATACCCCGTTGTGCTTTCTTCCTGATGGATAGTACTACGGGGTATGATACCGAATCACAATGCACCTTGTTATTTACTTTATTCTACTTTACTCTCCATGCGGGTTGTGCATGGTTTATCGCACTTTTTTCACTTTTCTTATTTTCCTTTTTTTCCTTTTCCTCCTGGGGTATGCCCCTTGTAGGTTGTACATTCGATTAACCTTTTTTAATTTCAAGCTAATTTACCCAAAAAAAAAACCAGCAATCCAAAGTTGCTAAAACTTGGATATATACGTGAATTGAGAGCTTCTCTCTCTAGAAATAGAGAGAGAATGCACTCCTCCGAAATCCACCATAAATCTTCCGATTTTTTGACAAATCTCCAAACTATTGTTTGGTTTCTCTTTAATTCACGCTGGTAATCCACAGGGGGTTTCCCTATCTCTTCCAAATGGGATTTTGGTACCCATTTTTAGACTTCCCAATTGGGTTGTCGTTCATGAGGTGGGTCGGATTATCAATATCCGATTCCACCATCTTCAACCTCTTCAGTCCACAATCAGCTATGACCGATGGGTCTGTTCGAAAGTTCAGCCGGTTGGTGAACTTCTCTCCAGGACTTCTCTCGAGGAGTCTATCCAGATCTTTTGGCCGACGGGTGGTCTGGGTCCGTGTCGCACCGGCTCCAATCGGTTGCTCCAAAACCAGGCAGCAGCAGCCAGCCACGCCTGGCCCAGCCCAGCCCAGCCCAGCCACGCCGGCCTTCCTACGGCAGAAGCAGCAGTACTTGGGCAAGGGAGCCCCTCGCACGACAGGGGCTCTCCTCCACCGCCCTTCTACATTCCAGATCTGGCCTTCGGTGGCATATTCAACCCACAGCCGGCCGTCCAGGCTCGGCCAGTACAGCAGCAGCCCTCGGCCCAGCTAACACCATCTCCGACGGTAGCAGCAGCAACAGCTCCGGTGGCTGCCGCCATTAACAGCAGCAGCGGCCACTGCCCACCTCTCAAACCGGCCAACTCTGGCCCGGCTTCCTAAGGTTCAGCCATTCCGGCCATGGAACGACTCCCAACTGTGGGTCGCCGTGTTCTGGCCGCCGCTGGTTTTCAACAGATCCGGGGCCTCTCTCGCCGGCCTTCCAACCGGCAACCCTCGGCTCCACGGGTTCGCTGACCCAACCGGCATCCCCTAATCGGAGCTCTACGGGTTCACTGACCCTCGGCTCCCTCAGATCTCGTAGCCGTGGCTACCCAAAGCGGGCGGCCGTTGGTCCGGCCAGCCTCAGCTGGTCTCCACTGGACCGGCCAACCTCCTTCATCTCTCTGTCCGGAGCGGCCAGCAGCAACGGCCAGCAGCAGCGGCCAGCAACAGCGGTCAACCTTCCGGCCAATGATTGTTTTGCTCGGGCAGGCCATCTGTGAGTGGCTCGAGCGGGGGGCAGCTTGGCTGCCAGTGATTGTTTTACTCGGGCAGAGGCTAGGCAGCAGCTTCAGCCCGGGTGATTCGAGTCTTCCTCGTCCAGCTGCTCGTTAGGCCATCCGCAGCGGGCCCTGATTATATTTGGTCATCCTATGTTGTTATTTTCTAGTTTAATCAGTGCGGGTTGTGCACTGGATTGTATTGCGAGGACTTCGAGGGCCTCTATGTTGTTAGGTTGTCCGTAGTATGTATTGCGAGGACTTCGAGGGCCTCTACTTGTACCCTTACCGACGGTTGGTGTCGGGTATTTACTGCTATTGCCACGCCCGTGTCCAGGTTCCCCGTTGAACTTTCTATTCCTTGGGATAGTTTGTTTGGCGGGGCAAGGACACGGGCAACCCATGTAGCCACTTGGCGCTCTTTATATTTTTGCTTTGTCTTACCTGGGGTATGCCCCTTGTAGGCTGTACGTTCGGTTAACCTCTTTTATATTTCAAGCTAACCGCCCTAGGGCATTACCCAAAAAAAAAAACCAGCAATCCGACCATAGCTTGGTTTACGATTTTTATCTTTTTCCACACTTCTCAGAAAATTCTAAGAATTTAACACAATACAATAGACACAATAACGAACTTTCAGTAAAAATACCAGAAATTAACAAGCTTCCTAGGTACCTTGAATAATTTCGTGAAAAGGAGCTCTGCACCTATTTTTTTCTTCTCTTTCTCTTCTCCTCTTCTCATCTCCCTCTCTCTCTCTCTCTCTCTCTCTCTCTCTAGTGTCGGCAGAAATGAAAGGGAAATGAAGAAATATCTATATAAATACCCCTCTAGAGAAATTATATGGTGTAACCACACCACCCCTCCACTTATGCAACCACCCAAAACACACACAAGGCCCTCAAACTTTCAATGCATGCAGTCTAACCCCGAATCATATAATTCAAATAAAAAGTGAATTAAATATTCTAAATATCCGGAACGGGTATTACAAGATAGGTGCAGCTTGGTCCACTTGAGGTTTGAGTAGCCACTTCTGGTGGTTCCTCTTTCTGTTCCGCTTGTAGTCGTTGGCGAGCCTAGGGGATTAGGTTGGGGGGGGAGTAGTCGTGGTGTGCAGGGTACTTAGCAGGGTAGCCTTGTCCGACATTTCCAGGTCGTGCCTCTCTCGGTCCGTGTCCCTCTGTAGTAGCTGATTTCTGATGAGTGGGTATTATGCTAACCTTGGGTTTGGAAGTACTAGGTTCTTGGTTTTCTTATCCCAGCTTTGGAGGAGGAGGTTACTGGGTAGTTGGTTCAGTGGGTAGTTTTGGCGAGCCTTAGGTTAGGATGAGGGAGGGTTAGGCTGGAAGGATTAGGCGTGGTGTGCAGGGCTCTTGCAGCGGGGCCTTGTCGGATGCCGTCAACTCTGGTACGAGCCTCTTGATGCCTTGTTCCTCTGTAGTAGCCGATCAGCTTGCTTTGTAGCCGTCTTACTCGGTGGCTTCTCCTCAGTGTTGGTTATCATGTGGTCATCTCTGACCTCGACTATTTACTCTTTTTTTTTTGGGGGTAAAATAGCTTGAAATAAAAAGAGGCTAAACGAATATACAGCCTACAAGGGGCATACCCCAGGAGGAAAAGAAAACAAAAGAATAGAGAAAGAAAAAATTAGCTACGCCAAAAGGCTACATGGAGTAAATGAAATGCGCTGTTTCTAATCCATCTAGTAGAGGGAGGGAAAACAGCGCGTCTAAGTAGGCTCTTAAGCATTACAAAAGAAGCTTCATTCCAGGCTCTTAAGCATTACATACTGAAAGTACTAAACTTGGGTTTTGACAGTGGAATTCACTCAAAAAAACTGATCCTCAAAACAGTCACAGCTGCTGCCAACATGGAGCAACAGTCATCTACAACTTCTGAACTTGTCTATCAACTTCTGAACCTGCTACAACTTCTGGTAGAATAGCAGTAATAGCAGCAATATCCCTTGGATTTTGTATGAGTCCAATTTCTGAGCTTCGAGGCACAGCTAAGTCCAACTACATGACCTTCAACAATACAGAACAGCCATCAACTGCTGCTAGCAGCAACAAACCATCTACTTGCAGCAGTAACAGCAAACCATCTACTTGCATTGTAGAAGTATTGAAACAAAACAAAATGCAGAGGACGTCCCCCTCTGCGAAGGCCATAGCCAACGGAGAACCATCAACCGGCACACAACGCCTAAAAGATGACATGCTTACCCCTCAGCAAGGAGGCATTCCATGAAAGACATGCCAATGCATCGTCGAGGAAGATTTTTTAAAATTCATTTTCGCTTACCCATCCGCAAGGTGTCATTCCCCAAAGGAAAACCCAATGCATCATCGAGAAAGATTTTTGCAAATTCATTTTTGTTTTTTAAATGAACAATGATTTTATAAAGCATTTGACTTCACGGTCCGAGCAGCGACTAGCTTACCTCTCGACAAGGGTGTGCCTGCCCCAAAGGCTTCAACACCAATGCATCATCGAGGTAGTTTTCCGAAGGGACAATGCCATAGCCAACAGTGAACCGTCGACCGATGCTCGCCACCTAGGCGACAAGCTTCTCCCTCCACAAGGAGGCATCCCCAGGGCTACGCACCGTGGCATTAGGAATCAAAGACCATTAGCCAGTTACGCTTTTCCGTGCGGGGACACCAATGCATCATCGGGATTGTGCCAAAGCCAACGGATATCCATCAGCCGGCGCTCATCACCAAGGCGATGAGCTTACCTCTCAGCAAGGATGCATCCCCCGAAAGGAAAACCAATGCATCATGGAGGAAGATTACCGATGGGACAATGCCATAGCCAATGGATGAGATCCACTGACTGGTGCTCGTCGCCCATCTCATTGAAATAGGCGAGGAGCTTACCTCTCAACAAGAAGGCATCCCCCGAAGGGAACACCAATGCATCATCAAGGAAGGTTATCGAAGGGACAGTGCCATGGCCAACGGATAACCATCAACCGGCGCACAACGCCTAAGACGACGTGCTTACCCCTCCGCAAGGAGGCATTCCATGAAGGAAATGCCAATGCATCATCGAGGAAGATTTTTTAAAATTCATTTTCGCTTACCCATCAGCAAGGAGTCATTCCCCGAAGGAAACGCCAATGCATCATCGAGAAAGATTTTTGCAAATTCATTTTTGTTTTTTAAATGAACAATCATTTTATAAAGCATTTTACTTCACATCTGAGCAGCAACTAGCTTACCTCTCCGCAAGGGTGTGCCTGCCCTGGAGGGCTTCAACACCAATGCATCATCAAGGTAGTTTTCCGAAGGGATAGTGCCATAGCCAATAGAGAACCGTTTACCGGTGCTCGCCACCTAGGCGACAAGCTTCTCCCTCCACAAGGAGGCATCCCCTGGGCTACGCACCGTGGCATTAGGAATCAAAGACCATTAGCCAGTTACGCTTTTCTGTGCGGGGACACCAATGCATCATCGGGATTGTGCCATAGCCAACAGATATCCATCAGCCGGCGCTCACCACCAAGGCAACAAGCTTACCTCTCAGCAAGGAGGCATCCCCCGAAAGGAACACCAATGCATAATGGAGTTAGAAGGTTAACGAAGGGACAGTGCCATAGCCAACGGATAACCGTCAACCGGTGCTCACCGTCTAGGCGACAAGCTTCTCCCTCAACAAGGAGGCATCCCCTGGGCAAAGCACCGTGGCATTAGTAATCAAAGACCATTAGCCAGTTACGCTTTTTCGTGGGGGACACCAATGCATCATCGGGATTGTGCCATAGCCAACGGATATCCATTAGCCGGCGCTCACCACCAAGGCGACGAGTTTACCTCTCAGCAAGGAGGCATCCCCCAAAAGGAACACCAATGCATCATGGAGGAATATTACCGAAGGGACAATGCCATAGCCAATGGTTGAGATCCATCGACTGGCGCTCGCTGCCCATCTCATTGAAATAGGCAAGGAGCTTACCTCTCAACAAGAAGGCATCCCCCAAAGGAAACACCATTGCATCATCAAGGAAGGTTAACGAAGGGACAGTGCCGTAGCCAATGGAGAACCATTAACCGGCGCACAACGCCTAAGACGACGTGCTTACCCCTCAGCAAGGAGGCATTCCATGAAGGAAATGCCAATGCATCATCGAGGAAGATTTTTTAAAATTCATTTTTGCTTACCCATCAGCAAGGAGTCATTCCCCGATGGAAACGCCAATGCGTCATCGAGAAAGATTTTTGCAAATTCATTTTTGTTTTTTAAATGAACAATGATTTTATAAAGCATTTGACTTCACGTCCGAGCAGCAACCAGCTTACCTCTCCGCAAGGGTGTGCCTGCCCCAAAGGGCTTCAACACCAACGCATCATCGAGGTAGTTTTCCGAAGGGACAATGTCATAGCCAACAGAGAACCGTCGACCGGCACTTGCCACCTAGGCGACAAGCTTCTCCCTCCACAAGGAGGCATCCCCTGGGCTACGCACCGTGGCATTAGGAATCAAAGACCATTAGCCAGTTACACTTTTCCGTGCGGGTACACCAATGCATCATCGGGATTGTGCTATAGCCAACGGATATCCATCAGCCGGCGCTCACCACCAAGGCGACGAGCTTACCTCTCATCAAGGAGGCATCCCCTGAAAGGAACCCCAATGCATCATGGAGGAAGAATTTTAACAAAGGGACAGTGCCATAGCCAACGGATAACCGTCAACCGGCGCTCGCCGTCTAGGCGACAAGCTTCTCCCTCAACAAGGAGTCATCCCTTGGGATACGCACCGTGGCATTAGGAATCTAAGACCATTAGCCAGTTACGCTTTTCATTGCGGGAACACCAATGCTTCATCGGGATGGTGCCATAGCCGATGGAGAACCATCAGCCGGCGCTCATCGCCTAGGCGACAAGCTTCTCCCTCAACAAGGAGGCATCCCCTGGGATACGCACCGTGGCATTAGGAATCAAAGACCATTAGGCAGGTACGTTTTGATATGCGGGGATGCCAATGCTTCATCGGGAAGGTCTATAGCCAACAGAGATCCGTCGGCCGGCGCTCATCACCTGGGCGACGAGCGTACCTCTCAGCAAGGAGGCATCCCCCGATGGGAACACCAATGCATCACGGAGGATGTGAGTCTGCAAGCATTACCGACGGGACATGAAAGCACGAGCATTTAAGACCAAACGGCCATCGAATTCTTGTTTCTGCCCGATAAATTCATGCTTTGCTTTGCCTTGCCCTGTATTGGATAGGGCATGCCAGTATGCAGGCAATTTTTTCTAGCGTTACCGACGGGCTATCTTTTCACGTGTTTCCGAGGCTAAACGGCCTACAATTGCCCGACGGAGTGTTTCTTTGCCCGATAGAATCGTGCTTTTCCTAGCTGGTCCGCTACAAATAACATTTCGCCTCGTGGTATTTTGGTCTTTTTTCCTAGCCTTACCGACGAGATGTGATTCCAGGGCTATCAGAGGCCAAACGGCCAAGAATTGCCTGATAGAGTCTTGCTTTGCCCGATAGAGCTGTGCTTTGCCTTGCGGGACGGCTTACAATAGCATTTTGTTTCAGGGGCATTTCAGTCTTTTTTCTGAGCATTACCGACGGGTCGTGTTTCAACGAGCAACCAAGGCCAAAAGGCCAAGAATTGCCCGAGGGGTCTCGATAGCAACGTGCCATGGCACCCGGCGTCGGGTGGCCATGGCTTCCCCAAGGGAGGGAGACCACCCCCCCTATAGTAGCAAAATTAGCCTTTGCCCTTGTGGCAGGAAGGAACATCACAATGTCCGAACAGTCATAATGGGCTTTTTTTGGGGCATCACAACTTTTTTTCATGAACTTTGAATTGGAACATCTTCACAAAAATATGGAGCAACTCCCCAAAAAAATTCAGAATTTTTGCCAAAAGAATAATTTTATATTAATTAAACAAAAAATAAATATATATATAATATAAAAAAATACCAAAATATTCAAAAAAATACAAAAAAAGTATGAAAAATCACGAAAAATTATAAACAAGCTACACAATAATTAAGTAACTTTATTGGGTTGAAAAATGAGGCATCTACAATACAAAATATTTAAATTAAAACTTAAAAACGTGTAAAAATAAAAATAAAAAAAGATAGAAAACTAACATTGTGAAAATCCCACAAGATGGTGACTAAAGAAGAGTTTTTGGAGAGTTTTGCCAAGATCATATTGATGCTTGCATTGATTTGCCCGATGACAAGTTACTTTTTAGCCGTACTAAGCAAATTTTTAGCCGTTACCCAGCAACTTGGTTGCCGATATCGAGCGTTACCCGACGACTAGGCACCTAGCTCCCAGCAACTTGCTTGCCATACCTTGGCCACCCTTGGTCTTGTCATGCCGTGAGCAATGCATTGCCATGCCCGGTGACAAGCAATCGGCTTGCCATGCCTTGGCCACCCAATGTTTTGGCATGCCGTGAGCAGTGCATTGCCTTGCCCGGTGACAAGCAATCGGCTTGCCATGCCTTGGCCACCCCTTGTTTTGGCATGCCGTGAGTCATGCCTTGGCCAACCTTGGTCTTGGCATGCCATAAGCAATGCATTCCTTGCCCGGTGACAAGCAATTGGCTTGCCATGCCTTGGCCACCCCATGTTTTGGCATGCTGTGAGTCATGCCTTGGCCACCATTAGTCTTGGCTTGCCGTGAGCAATGCATTGCCTTTCCCGGTGATAGGCAATCAGCTTGCCATGCCTTTGCCTTAATGGCTTTGACGTTAGTAATGCCCTGGGCACACTTGGTCTGGGCATGACGTGAGCAATGCCTTGCCTAGCCTGGTGACAAAGCTATCGGCTTGCCATGCCTTGGCTTTTTTGGTCTTTTTTTCGACCATAAAGTCGTGCCATGCCAATTCCACTGCTTTTGCCTTGCTACCCATAAAAAAAAGCAAGGCAAGCACTGTTTAGCATGAAATTATAAGCGACACAACATTAGGCAACCACTTATTCAGAGGCAACAAGCTTACCTCTCTGCAAGGGTGGGCATACCCCAAAGGGTTTCACCCCAATGCATCATCGAGGAACTTTTTTGAAGGGACAGTGCCATAGCCAATGGAGATCCACCAACCAGCACACGACGCCTAGAAAACGTGCTTACCCCTTAACAAGGAGGCATTCCCTAAGGGAGAGACCAATGTATCATCGAGAAAGAATTTCCAAACAGCAACAAGATTACCTCTCCGCAAGGGTGGGACTGCCCCAGAGGGTTTAACACCAATGCATCATCGAGGAAGTTTTCTGAAGGGAAGTGCCATAGCCAATGGAGATCCACCGGCCGACGCACGATGCCTAAGCCGACATGCTTACCCCTCAGCAAGGAGGCATTCACCTAAGGGAAAGACCAATGCGTCATCGAGGTAGAATTTCCCGAAAGGAACACAAATGCGTCATCGGGGAAGATTACCGAAGGGACAATGCCATTGCCAATGGATGATATCCATCGACTGGCGCACGCCACCCATCTCATTGAAATAGGCGAGGAGCTTACCTCTCAACAAGAAGGCATCCCCCGAAGGGAACACCAATGCATCATCAAGGAAGGATAACGAAGGGACAGTGCCATAGCCAACGGAGAACCATCAACCGGCGCACAACACCTAAGACGACGTGCTTACCACTCAGCAAGGAGGCATTCCATGAAGGAAATGCCAATGCATCGTCGAGGAAGATTTTTTAAAATTCATTTTCGCTTACCCATCAGCAAGGAGTCATTCCCCGAAGGAAATGCCAATGCATCATCGAGAAAGATTTTTGCAAATTCATTTTTGGTTTTTAAATGAACAATGATTTTATAAAGCATTTGACATCACGTCCGAGCAGCAACTAGTTTACCTCTCCGCAAGGGTGAGCCTGACCCAAAGGGTTTCAACACTAATGCATCATCGAGGTAGTTTTCCGAAGGGACAGTGCCATAGCCAACAGAGAACCGTCGACCGGCGCTCGCCACCTAGACGACAAGCTTCTCCCTCGACAAGGAGGCATCCCCTGGGCTATGCACCATGGCATTAGGAATCAAAGACCATTAGTCAGTTACGCTTTTTCGTGCGGGGACACCAATGCATCATCGGGATTGTGCCATAGCCAACGGATATCCATCAGCCGGCGCTCACCACCAAGTC
Source organism: Rhododendron griersonianum (assembly GCA_018127125.1). NCBI lineage: Eukaryota > Viridiplantae > Streptophyta > Magnoliopsida > Ericales > Ericaceae > Rhododendron > Rhododendron griersonianum. The sequence continues at coordinate 27,162,797 of CM030791.1, read as the reverse complement.
GACGAGCTTACCTCTTAGCAAGGAGGAATCCCCCGAAAGGAACACCAATGCATCATGGAGGAAGAAGGTTAACAACGATGGGACAGTGCCATAGCCAATGGATAACCGTCAATCGGCGCTCGCCGTCATGGCGACAAGCTTCTCCCTCAACAATGAGGCATCCCCTGGGCTGCGCACCGTGGCATTAGGAATCAAAGTCCATTAGCCAGTAACACTTTTCCGTGCGGGGACACCAATGCATCATCGGGATGGTGCCATAGCTGACAGAGAACCATCAGCCGGCGCTCATCGCCTAGGCGTCAAGCTGACCCCTTAGTAAGGAGGCATCCCCCAAAAGGAACACCAATGCGTCATCGGGGAAGATTACCGAAGGGACAATGCCATAGCTAATGCTTGAGATCCATTGACTGGCGCTCCCCACCCATCTCATTGAAATAGGTGAGGAGCTTACCTCTCAACAAGAAGGCATCCCCCGAAGGGAACACCAATGCATCATCAAGGAAGGTTAACGAAGGGACAGTGCCATAGCCAACGGAGAACCATCAACCGGCGCACAACGCCTAAGACGACGTGCTTACCCCTCAGCAAGGAGGCATTCCATGAAGGAAATGCCAATGCATCGTCGTGGAAGATTTTTTAAAATTCATTTTCGCTTACCCATCAGCAAGGAGTCATTTCCCGAAGGAAACGCCAATGCGTCATCGAGAAAGATTTTTGCAAATTCATTTTTGTTTTTTAAAAGAACAATGATTTTATAAAGCATTTGACTTTACGTCCGAGCAGCAAATAGCCTACCTCTCCGCAAGGGTGCGCCTGCCCTAAAGGGTTTCAACACCAATGCATCATCGAGGTAGTTTTCCGAAGGGACAGTGCCATAGCCAACAGAGAACCATCGATCGGCGCTCACCACCTAGGCGACAAGCTTCTCCCTCCACAAGGAGGCATCCCCTAGGCTACGCACCGTGGCATTAGGAATAAAAGACCATTAGCTAGTTACGCTTTTTCCGTGCGGGGACACCAATGCATCATCGGGATTGTGCCATAGCCAACGGATATCCATCGGCCGGCGCTCACCACCAAGGCAACGAGCTTACCTCTCAGCAAGGAGGCATCCCCCGAAAAGGTACACCAATGCATCATTGAGGAAGAAGTTTAACAAGGAAGGGACAGTGCCATAGCTAACGGATAACCGTCAACCGGCGCTCGCCGTCTTGGCGACATGCTTCTCCCTCAACAAGGAAGCATCCCCTGGGCTGCGCACCGTGGCATTAGGAATCTAAGACCATTAGCCAGTTACACTTTTCTGTGTGGGGACACCAATGCATCATCGGGATGGTGCCATAGCCGATAGAGAACCATCAGCCGGCACTCATCGCCTAGGCGACAAGCTGACCCCTCAACAAGGAGGCGTCTGTTGGGCTAGAAGCCCTGGCATTAGGAATCAAAGACCATTAGCCAAGTACATTGTGCCATGCGGGGAAGCCAATGCATCATCGGGAAGGTGCCATAGCCAACAGAGATCCGTCGGCCGGCGCTCATCACCTGGGCGACGAGCTTACCTCTCAGCAAGGAGGCATCCCCCGATGGGAACACCAATCATCATGGAGGATGTGAGTCTGCAGGCATTACCGACGGGACGTGAAAGCACGAGCATTTGAGACCAAATGGCCATGGAATTCTTATTTATGCCCGTTAGAGTCGTGCTTTGCTTTGCCTTGCCCTGTATTGGATAGGGCATGCCATTACATGGGCACTTTTTTTTATTTTTACCGACGGGTTATCTTTTCACGTGTTTCCGAGGCTAAACAGCCAACAATTGCCCGACGGAGTGTTTCTTTGCCCGATGGAGTCATGCTTTGCCTAGCTGGACCGGTAAAAATAACATTTTGCCTCAGGGGTAGTTCGGTCTTTTTTTCGAGCATTACCGATGTAATGTGATTCCAGAAGTATCAGAGGCCAAACGGCCAAGAATTGCCCGATAGAGTCTTGCTTTGGCCGATAGAGCCGTGCTTTGCCTTACAGGATAGCTTAAAATAGCATTTCATTTCAGGGGCATTTTGGTCTTTTTTCTGAGCATTACCGACGGTTCATGTTTCAACGTGCAACCAAGGCCAAAAGGCCAAGAATTGCCCGAGGGGTCTCAATAGCAACGCGCCATGGCACCCGGCATCGGGTGGCCACGGCTTCCCCAAGGGAGGGAGAACACCCCCCCTATAGTAGCAAAATTAGCCTTTGCCCTTGTGGCAGGAAGGAACATGACTATGTCCGAACAGTCATAATCGGCTTTTTTTTTAGCATCACCACTTTGTTTCATGAACTTTGAATTGGAACATCTTCACAAAAATATGGAGCAACTCCACAAAAAAATTCAGAATTTTTTGCCGAAAGAATAATTTTATATTAATTAAACAAAAATTATATATATAAATATTTTTAAAAAATACCAAAAAATATAAAAACAATACAAAAAAAGCATGAAAAATTATAAACAAGCTACACAATAATTATGTAACTATATTGGATTGAAAAATGAGGCATCTACAATAAAAAAATGTTTAAATTAAAACTTAAAAACATGTAGAAATAAAAATTAAAAAAGATAGAAAACTAACATTGCAAAAATCGCACAAGATGGTGAGTAAACAAGAGTTTTGGGAGAGTTTTGCCAAGATCATTTTGATGCTTGCATTGATTTACTCGGTGAAAAGCTACTTTTTAGCCGGTACTAAGCAAATTTTTAGCCGTTACCCAGCAACTTGGTTGCCGAGACTTGGTCTTGGCATGCCGTGAGCAATGCATTGCCTTGCCCGGTGACAAGCAATCGGCTTGCCATGCCTGTCATGTCTTGGCCACCCTTGGTCTTGGCATGCCGTGAGCAATGCATTGCCTTGCCCGGTGACATGCAATCGGCTTGCCATGCCTTGGCCACCCCTTCTTTTGGCATGCCGTGAGTCATGCCTTGGCCACCCATGGTCTTGGCATGCCGTGAGCAATGCATTGCCTTGCCCGGTGACATGCAATCGGCTTGCCATGCCTTGGCCACCCCTTCTTTTGGCATGCCGTGAGCAATCGGCTGGCCATGCCTTGGCCACCCCTTCTTTTGGCATGCTGTGAGTCATGCCTTGGCCACCCTTGGTCTTGGCCTGCCATGGGCAAAGCATTGCCTTGCCCGATGACAAGCAATCAGCTTGCCATGCCTTGGCCACCCCTTGTTTTGGCATGCCGTGAGCAATGCATTGCCTTGCCTGGTGATAAGCAATAGGCTTGCCATGACTGTCATGCCTTGGCCACCCTTGGTCTTGGCATGCCGTGAGCAATGCATTGACTTACCCGATGACATGCAATCGGTTTGCCATGCCTTGGCCACCCCTTCTTTTGGCATGCCGTGAGTCATGCCTTGGCCACCCTTGGTCTTGGCATGCCGTGAGCAATGCATTGCCTTGCCCTGTGACATGCAATTGTCCTGCCATCCCTTGGCCACCCCTTCTTTTGGCATGTCGTGAGTCATGCCTTATCCACCCTTGGTCTTGGCATGCCATGAGCAATGCATTGCCTTGCCCGGTGACAAGCAATCGGCTTGCCATGCCTTGGCCACCCCTTCTTTTGGAATGCCGTGAGTCATGCCTTGGCCACCCTTGGTCTTGTCATGCCGTGGGCAATGCATTGCCTTGCCCGATGACAAGCAATCAGCTTGCCATGCCTTGGCCGCCCCTTGTCTGGACCATCGTCTTGGCATACGCCCAAGTGTTTCCCAAGTGTTTCCAAGTGTCCAAGTGTCCAAGTTCCGAAGTACCTAAGTGCCTTGCCGTGCCGTGCGCGCGTGCGTGGGTCTTTGATATAGGATTATTTAGAATTTTTATCTAAACATGCTATATAAAAAACCCAAGCGAGCGGGCGTGTCACGGGGTGGCACTATGGCACTATGGAAACACTTGGACAGCTAGGCGGTCGACGATAACGATTGGCACAGCCTAGCCCAAATGGCAATGAAAATCTAGTTTTGCCTTGCCAAAACCAATTATAGTAGCATGACGTTTCAAGGGCCTTTCGGTGTACTTTCCGGGCATTACAGATGGGTCATGAGTAAGCTAGCCCACAAGGCGAAGAAAATCTAGTTTTTGCTCGATAGAGTCATGCTTTGCCTACCATTTCATGAGAACTTTGGTCTATTTTTCAAGCATTACCGACGGGATGTGATTACAGGGGTGTCAGAGGCCAAACGGCCAAGAATTGCCCGATTGAGTCTTGCTTTGCCCGATAGAGCCGTGCTTTGCCTTGCGGGATGGCTTAAAATAGCATTTCATTTCAGGGGCATTTTGGTCTTTTTTAAACGCATTACCGACGGGTCGTGTTTCAACGAGCAACCAAGGCAAAAAGGCCAAGAATTGCCCGAGGGGTCTCGAAAGCAACGTGCCGTGGCACCCGGCATCGGGTGGCCACGGCTTCCCCAAGGGAGGGAGACCCCCCACCCCCCCCCCCCCCCCTATAGTAGCAAAATTAGCCTTGGCCCTTGTGGCAGGAAGGATCATGACTATGTCCGAACAGTCATGAGGGGCTTTTTTTTTAGCATCACAACTTTTTTTCATGAACTTTCAATTGGAACATCTTCACAAAAATATGGAGCAACTCAACAAAAAAATTCAGAATTTTTTGCCGAAAGAATAATTTTATATTAATTAAACAAAAATTAAATATATAAATATTATAAAAAATACCAAAAATACAAAAAAATACAAAAAAGCATGAAAAAATCACGAAAAATTATAAACAAGCTACACAATAATTATGTAACTATATGGGGTATGAAAAATGAGGCATCTACAATACAAAATGTTTAAATTAAAACTTAAAAACATGTAAAAATAAAAATAAAAAAGAAAGAAAACTAACAATCCCAACATACCACAAGATCTTGAATAAACAATAGTTTTTGGAGAGTTTTGCCAAGATCATATTGATGATGGCATTGATTTGCCCGGTGACAAGCTACTTTTTAGCCGTTACCCAACAACTCGGTGGACGATACCGAGCGTTACCCGACGATGCCGTGAGTCATGCCTTGGCCACCCTTGGTCTTGGAATGCCGTGAGCAATGCATTCCTTGCCCGGTGACAAGCAATCGGCTTGCCATGCCTTGGCCAGCATGCACAACGATTGCCTTGCCCTGACAACTTGCCATTGCCCGTGAGTCATGTCTTGGCCACCCTTGGTCTTGGTATGCCGTGAGCAATGCATTGCCTTGCCCGGTGACAAGCAATCGGCTTGCCATGCCGTGAGCAACGCATTGCCTTGCCCGG
>CM030791.1:27147500-27150000 GCA_018127125.1 Rhododendron griersonianum | reverse complement strand
ACTATGCATCGACTCCTCCGACCAACTGCACCTCGAAGGACAAACAAGCCCAACAAAAAGCAGAGAGCCAACAGAAGCAAGGCAAGCACCGTTTAGCATGAAATTATAAGCGACACAATATTTGGCGACCACTTATTCAGAGGCAACAAGCTTACCTCTCCGCAAGGGTGGGCCTACCCCGAAGGGTTTCACACCAATGCATCATCGGGGAACTTTTTCGAAGGGACAGTGCCATAGCCAATGGAGATCCACCAACCAGCACACGATGCCTAGACAACGTGCTTACCCCTTAACAAGGAGGCATTCCCTAAGGGAGAGACCAATGTATCATCGAGGAAGAATTTCCAAACAGCAACGAGATTACCTCTCCGCAAGGGTGGGACTGCCCCAAAGGGTTTAACACCAATGCATCATCGAGGAAGTTTTCTGAAGGGACAGTGCCATAGCCAATGGAGATCCACCGACTGGCGCACGACGCCTAAGCCGACATGCTTACCCCTAAGCAAGGAGGCATTCACCTAAGGGAAAGAGCAACGCGTCATCGAGGAAGAATTTCCCGAAAGGAACACAAATGCGTCATCGGGGACGATTACCGAAGGGACAATGCCATAGCCAATGGATGAGATCCATCGACTGGCGCACGCCACCCATCTCATTGAAATAGGCGAGGAGCTTACCTCTCAACAAGAAGGCATCCCCCGAAGGGAACAACAATGCATCATCAAGGAAGGTTAACGAAGGGATATTGCCATAGCCAACAGAGAACCATCAACTGGTGCACAACGCCTAAGACGACGTGCTTACCCCTCAGCAAGGAGGCATTCCATGAAGGAAATGCCAATGCATCGTCGAGGAAGATTTTTTAAAATTCATTTTCGCTTACCCATCAGCAAGGAGTCATTCCCCGAAGGAAACGCCAATGCGTCATCGAGAAAGATTTTTGCAAATTCATTTTTGTTTTTTAAATGAACAATGATTTTAAAAAGCATTTGACTTCACGTCTGAGCAGCAACTAGCTTACCTCTCCGCAAGGTTGCGCCTGCCCCAAAGGGTTTCAACACCAATGCTTCATCGAGGTAGTTTTCCGAAGGGACAGTGCCATAGACAACAGAGAACCGTCGACCGGCGCTCGCCACCTAGGCGACAAGCTTCTCCCACCACAAGGAGGCATCCCCTGGGCTACGCACCGTGGCATTAGGAATCAAAGACAATTAGCCAATTATGCTTTTCCGTGCGGGGACACCAATGCATCATCGGGATTGTGCCATAGCCAACGGATATCCATCAGCCGGCGCTCACCACCAAGGCGACGAGCTTACCTCTCAGCAAGGAGGCATCCCCCGAAAGGAACACCAATGCATCATGGAGGAAGAAGGATAACAACGAAGGGACAGTGCCATAGCCAACGGATAATCGTCAACCGACGCTCGCCGTCATGGCGATAGGCTTCTCCCTCAACAAGGAGGCATCCCCTGGGCTGCGTACCGTGGCATTAGGAATCAAAGACCATTAGCCAGTTACACTTTTCCGTGCAGGGACACCAATGCATCATCGGGATGGTGCCATAGCCGACAGAGAACCATCAGCCAGCGCTCATCGCCTAGGCGACAAGCTGACCCCTCAGCAAGGAGGCATCCCCCGAAAGGAACACCAATGCGTCATCGGGGAAGATTACCGAAGGGACAATGCCATAGCCAATGGATGAGATCCATCGACTGGCGCTCCCCACCCATCTCATTGAAATAGGCGAGGAGCTTACCTCTCAACAAGAAGGCCTCCCCCGAAGGGAACAACAATGCATCATCAAGGAAGATTAACGAAGGGACATTGCCGTAGCCAACAGAGAACCATCAACCGGCGCACAACGCCTAAGACAACGTGCTTACCCCTCAGCAAGGAGGCATTCCATGAAGGAAATGCCAATGCATCGTCGAGGAAGATTTTTTAAAATTCATTTTCACTTACCCATCAGCAAGGAGTCATTCCCCGAAGAAAACGCCAATGCGTCATCGAGAATGATTTTTGCAAATTCATTTTTGTTTTTTAAATGAAAAATGATTTTATAAAGCATTTGACTTCACGTCTGAGCAGCAAATAGATTACCTCTCCGCAAGGGTGCGCCTGCCCCAAAGGGTTTCGACACTAATGCATCATCGAGGTAGTTTTCCGAAGGGACAGTGCCATAGCCAACAGAGAACCATTGACCGGCGCTCGCCACCTAGGCGACAAGCTTCTCCCTCCACAAGGAGGCATCCCCTGGGCTACGCACCGTGGCATTAGGAATCAAAGACCATTAGCCAGTTATGCTTTTTCGTACGGGGACACCAATGCATCATTGGGATTGTGCCATAGCCAATGGATATCCATCGGCCAGCGCTAACCACTAAGGCGACGAGCTTACCTCTCAGCAAGGAGGTATCCCCCGAAAGGAACACCAATGCATCATGGAGGAAGAAGGTTAACAACGAAGGGACAGTGCCATAGCCAACGGATAACCGTC
>CM030791.1:27102500-27137500 GCA_018127125.1 Rhododendron griersonianum | reverse complement strand
AACGCCTAAGAAGACGTGCTTACCCCTCAGCAAGGAGGCATTCCATGAAGGAAATCCCAATGCATTGTCGAGGAAGATTTTTTAAAATTCATTTTCGCTTACCCATCAGCAAGGAGTCATTCAGCGAAGGAAACGCCAATGCGTCATCGAGAAAGATTTTTGCAAATTCATTTTTGGTTTTTAAATGAACAATGATTTTATAAAGCATTTGACTTCACGTTCGAGCAGCAACTAGTTTACCTCTCCGCAAGGGTGCGCCTACCCCAAAGGGTTTCAACACCAATGCATCATCGAGGTAGTTTTCCGATGGGACAGTGCCATAGCCAACAGAGAACCGTCGACCGGCGCTCGCCACCTAGGTGACAAGCTTCTCCCTCCACAAGGAGGCATCCCCTGGGCTACAAACCGTGGCATTAGGAATCAAAGACCATTAGCCAGTTACGCTTTTCCGTGCGGGGACACCAATGCATCATCGGGATTGTGCCATAGCCAACAGATATCCATCAGCCGGCGCTCACCACCAAGGCGACAAGCTTACCTCTCAGCAAGGAGGCATCCCCCGAAAGGAACACCAATGCATCATGGAGGAAGAAGGTTAACAACGAAGGGACAGTGCCATAGCCAACGGATAACCATCAACCGGCGCTTGCCGTCATGGCGACAAGCTTCTCCCTCAACAATGAGGCATCCCCTGGGCTGCGCACCGTGGCATTAGGAATCAAAGACCATTAGCCAGTTACACTTTTCCGTGCGAGGACACCAATGCATCATCGGGATGGTGCCATAGCTGACAGAGAACCATCAGCCGATGCTCATCGCCTAGGCAACAAGCTGACCCCTCAACAAGGAGGCATCCCCCAAAAGTAACACCAATGCGTCATCGGGGAAGATTACCGAAGGGACAATGCCATAGCCAATGGATGAGATCCATCGACTGGCGCTCCCCACCCATCTCATTGAAATAAACGAGGAGCTTACCTCTCAATAAGAAGGCATCCACCGAAGGGAACACCAATGCATCATCAAGGAAGGTTCACGAAGGGACAGTGCCATAGCCAACGGAGAACCATCAACCGGCGCACAACGCCTAAGACGACGTGCTTACCCCTCAGCAAGGAGGCATTCCATGAAGGAAATGCCAATGCATCGTCGAGGAAGATTTTTTAAAATTCATTTTCGCTTACCCATCAGCATGGAGTCATTCCCCGAAGGAAACGCCAATGCGTCATCGAGAAAGATTTTTGCAAATTCATTTTTGTTTTTTAAATGAACAATGATTTTATAAAGCATTTGACTTCACGTCCGAGCAGCAACTATTTACCTCTCCGCAAGGGTGCGCCTGCCCCAAAGGGTTTCAACACCAATGCATCATCGAGGTAGTTTTCCGAAGGGACAGTGCCATAGCCAACAGAGAACCGTCGATCGGCGCTCGCCACCTAGGCGACAAGCTTCTCCCTCCACAAGGAGGCATCCCCTGGGCTACGCACCGTACCATCAGCCGACGCTTATCGCCTAGGTGACAATCTGACCCCTCAGCAAGGAGGCATCCCTCGAAAGGAACACCAATGCATCATCGGGGAAGATTACCGAAGGGACAATGCCATAGCCAATGGATGAGATCCATCAACTGGCGCTCCCCACCCATCTCATTGAAATAGGCGAGGAGCTTACCTCTCAACAAGAAGGCATCCCCCGAAAGGAACAACAATGCATCATCAAGGAAGGTTAACGAAAGGGACAGTGCCATAGCCAACAGAGAACCATCAACCGGCGCACAACGCCTAAGACGACGTGCTTACCCCTCAGCAAGGAGGCATTCCATGAAGGAAACACCAATGCATCGTCGAGGAATATTTTTTAAAATTCATTTTCGCTTACCCATCAGCATGGAGTCATTCCCCGAAGGAAACGCCAATGCGTCATCGAGAAAGATTTTTGCAAATTCATTTTTGTTTTTTAAATGAACAATGATTTTATAAAGCATTTGACTTCACGTCCGAGCAGAAAATAGCTTACCTCTCCGCAAGGGTGCGCCTGCCCCAAAGGGTTTCAACACCAATGCATCATCGAGGTAGTTTTCCGAAGGGACAGTGCCATAGCCAAAAGAGAACCGTCGACCGGCGCTCGCCACCTAGGCGACAAGCTTCTCCCTCCACAAGGAGGCATCCCCTGGGCTACGCACCGTGGCATTAGGAATCAAAGACCATTTGCCAGTTATGGTTTTCCGTGCGGGGACACCAATGCATCATCGGGATTGTGCCATAGCCAACGGATATCCATCGGCCGGCGCTCACCACCAAGGCGACGAGCTTACCTCTCAACAAGGAGGCATCCCCCGAAAGGAACACCAATGCATCGTGGAGTAAGAAAGTTAACAACGAAGGGACAGTGCCATAGCCAACGGATAACCGTCAACCGGCGCTCGCCGTCTTGGCGACAACCTTCTCCCTCAACAAGGAGGCATCCCCTGGGCTGCGCACCGTGGCATTAGGAATCTAAGACCATTAGCTAGTTACACTTTTCCGTGCGGGGACACCAATGCATCATCGGGATGGTGCCGTAGCCGACAGAGAACCATCAGCTGGCGCTCATCGCCTAGGCGACAAGCTGACCCCTCAACAAGGAGGCATCCCCGGGGCTATAAGCCCTGGCATTAGGAATCAACGACCATTAGCCAGGTACGTTTTGCCATGCCGGGAAGCCAATGCATCATTGGGAAGGTGCCATAGCCAACAGAGATCTGTCGGTCGGCGCTCATCACCTGGGCGACGAGCTTACCTCTCAAAAAGGAGGCATCCCCCGATGGGAACACCAATGCATCATGGAGGATGTGAGTCTGCAAGCATTACTGACGGGACGTGAAAGCACGAGCATTTGAGACCAAACGGCCATGGAATTCTTATTTCTGCCCGTTAGAGTCGTGCTTCGCTTTGCCTTGCCCTGTATTGGATAGGACATGCCATTACATGGGCACTTTTTTCGATTGTTACCGACGGGTCATCTTTTCACGGGTTTTCGAGGCTAAACGGCCAACAATTGCCCGACGGAGTGTTTCTTTGCCCGATAGAGTCATGCTTTGCCTAGCTGGACTGGTAAAAATAACATTTCGCCTCAGGGGTATTTTGGTCTTTTTTCCAAGCATTATCGACGTGATGTGATTCCAGGGGTATCAGAGGCCAAATGGCCAAGAATTGCCCGATAGAGTCTTGCTTTGCCCGATAGAGCCGTGCTTTGCCTTACGGGACGGCTTAAAATAGCATTTTGTTTCAGGGGTATTTTGGTCTTTTATTCAAGCATTACCTACGGGTCGTGTTTCAACGAGCAATCAAGGCCAAAAGGCCTAGAATTGACCGAGGGGTCTCGATAGCAACGTGCCATGGCACCCCGGCATCGGGTGGCCACGGCTTCCCCAAGGGAGGGAGACCACCCCCCCCTATAGTAGCAAAATTATCCTTTGCCCTTGTGGCAGGAAGGAACATGACTATGTCCGAACAGTCATAATGGGCTTTTTTTTTAGCATCACAACTTTGTTTCATGAACTTTGAATTGGAACATCTTCACAAAAATATGGAGCAACTCCACAAAAAAATTCAGAATTTTTTGCCAAAAGAATAATTTTATATTAATTAAACAAAAATTAAATATATAAATATTATAAAAAAATACAAAAAAATACAAAAAAGAATGAAAAAATCACGAAAAATTATAAACAAGCTACACAATAATTATGTAACTATATTGGATTGAAAAATGAGGCATCTACAATACAAAATGTTTAAATTAAAACTTAAAAACATGTAAAAATAAAAATAAAAAAAGATAGAAAACTAACATTGCAAAAATCCCCCAGGATGGTGACTAAACAAGAGTTTTGGGAGAGTTTTGCCAAGATCATTTTGATGCTTGCATTGATTTGCTCGGTGAGAAGCTACTTTTTAGCCGGCACTAAGCAAATTTTTAGCCGTTACCCAGCAACTTGGTTGCCGATACCGAGCGTTACCCGACGACTAGGCACCCAGCAACTTGCTTGCCATGCCTTGGCCACCCTTGGTCTTGGCATGCCGTGAGCAATGCATTGCCTTGCCCGGTGACAAGCAATCGGCTTGCTATGCCTTGGCCACCCCTTGTTTTGGCATGCCGTGAGCAATGGTTGGTCTGCAGTTTTGACAGATTTCAGCAGCCACTGTCCAAAATTGGTCGATTTTCATTCCAGAGGTCATTTGGTGCTTTTGGAGATTCCAGCAAGTCATCATAAGCATATGTGACTGTATCCAAGCATTGAATCCCGAATGCCGTGCTCAACGAAGATTTTGGACCCTCGGAGGCCTGTTTCAAGTTCAAACCAAGGTTTCGGAAGTTCGAAACTCGTTCCGGGGACTCTAGCCCATTTCGGTCATGCCATGCAGGTCGCCTGGACCTTGAGTGACTGTATGGAGGTGTCGGTTTCAGTCCGGGACATAATCGAGTCATCTTTCAATGTTTTATACCATTTTTTTGTGTTGTTTTGAACATTCTTCGGTATGAGTCCATTCTTGGGGCGTTCTGTTCAATTCCGTCAATTGGCACAGGTCATGTCGACCGCCGTTGATCGTTTAAGTGCGTCGTTTTCACTTTTTCAAGGCATTGTGATTTTTGGTCTATTAATACCCAAAATTTCATTGTTTCCCGTATCCTCGTATCCTGATTGTGTCTTAGGGTATATTGCCTTTCTCTTTCAGAGCTAGGTTGTTTTATACACTCATACGTGTCTGTGTGTGGTCTCGATGTGTCGTCAACGCAAGTTTGGTATTAGTGGCGGGTTTTACTGATTCTTATGCACAATAAGAAGCTGTAAAACTTTAGAATTCAACTTTTATGTACTAAACCATGATCTATCCATGTCAAAAGCAAAAGGACTACTGTATCCATGGCCCTCGGCCGATCAAAGCTACTAAGTCAAAACAGGGCACATGCGCCCGCCAATCAAAAAGAGGCACGCAGGCTCTCAAAATATCTATCTGTCAAAAGCTATCTACTTGGGCACGCAGGCCCAGAATTAAAGGCAAAAAGGGTAACGGAGGCCTCGTCAGCACCCCTCAAGCCCGTCATCGCTGTCTGAAGTATCGTGCAGCTCCCGGGGATCATCTCTGTACCTCGGATCGTCAATGGAGTCGTCAGAACCACTGCTGGTGGACGAGTGCTCCTCACCCTCTTCTTCCTCACCCTCTTCTTCCTCATCCTCGGAAGCGGGACTCATGATCAATTTCAGCCTGCGAGTCGGGCCCGGCTTCTCCAACGTCGGCTTCTCGCGCTTCTTCAGTTGGTACCGAAGCTCAGCTTGCCTCGCAGCTTGCTTGGCTTCCTCCTCGCGTGCACGCGCTGTCTGTGAACTCCTCGTCTGTCGCCGCGTGGTGGTAACCGGAGGCGTGGATTTCTGTGCCACCACCTTCTTCGGTGGCGGATCTCGCGCACTCTTCCGCCTAGGGTTCATCTTCCCCTCCACCTGCATTATCATTGCATTTCAAAAGCATGAGTATCTATTGCACATATTGTATTTCTGTATTGAAAACAGGTACACTCTATCAAGCTATCAAAGCAGGAATGTATCGAAAACAGGAATATATCGAAAGCAGGACGTATCGAAAGCTGGAATGTATCGTTTTCATACCTGGGTCCTCTGAACAACGGCTGGCTGAGTCGGCTGTAACGTCGGTGCCTGGTACTGCAACTCCAGTGGCGTGCCGTTCGCCACCTTTCTCACCACGTTCTCCAACGCCAGCATGCGTCGAACGGCCTCGTTCACCCACTCGATTGGCACCTGCATGCAATTCAAGTTCATCAGGCTATTGAGCAGATAATTCAAGTACTTGCAATATTGGAAACTGATTCTTACCGAAACGGTCATAGGAGCAGGCTCCGCTCTCGCGGGCATTAACTGTAGCTCTGTAGGATTCCCCTGGCTGTCAACCACGGGAATCCTCCAAAGCAGCGTAGGAAGTCCACCAACTGCCGGCTCGCTCGGGGCTCGCCTGGTCCGGCTCTCACCTCCTCTCTGTCCCTCTCCGGTTGCTCTCCTCTCCTCAGCGGCCCCTGCGGCCTGGCCTCGCGCCTCTCTCCGGCCACGGACCCCCAGTGGACCTGCCAGGAAGTCTCGCTGGTAGACTGCATAGTCCCTACCAGGACGCAAGTATCGCTCAAGCTCAGTATCTGGCCTCGTGTACCTCTCCAGCTCAGCCCGCGTGTACTCTCCTGTGTGTGAAGCTCGAGGTGGGAGTGGCCTCGGCACCCAGAACTGTAACCAAGCGACTGGCGCGTCACTCGGTCTCCCAAGTACCACTGCCAACCGACTCCAGGAGCACCCTGCTGGCCGTGACGGCTCTGCTCCGGGCCAAGTACTCTGGCTCTGATTCCGCTCTCCTCCAAGGATCCCAATTGACTGCGTTTCAAAGCAAACGGGCAATGCAGATAATTGATCAGCAACATTAAAGCAAGGAAATGAATGCAGGTCTAAGGCTTACAGTCGTGTGTTCATACCTGTGAAGCCCTGAGCTCGTCTAGATACAGCCTGAAGGCGTTGAGCTCACCTCTCCCCTCTTTCTTCCCGGTGCTCGCCCTGCTCCACTTCAGTGCACGAGGGAGAGTGCTCAAGTCCGGATGCTTGCATTCCGGCGGGTACATCCGCAAAACCTCGTAAGCCCAAAGCTGCAAGGTTTAGACAGGTTCAAACGTTAGTCAAGGCATGCAGCATTTAAAGTCAAAACAGTCAAGCAAACTAAACAATGGGCAAGCATAATCATATTGTGCTTAAAGGGGTTAGCATCATACCTCCCAGACCCTCCAGTAGCCGGCCGTGCTCTTACCCGTCCTCGACGAGTGGCCAAAGAAGTGATAGGCCGTCCCTAGAGCCGCTCCACCCCAGTCGAAACGCGAGGCCGTCCTTAAGTCCCTCAACGCCGGCAAGTAAGAAAGGTGGACGTTGCTTCGCCTGTTTGGGTACAGCGTGGCACCAAACAGGTATAGCAAAAACGCCCGGGCCATCTGCTCCGCCTCCCGATCACTCGACACCTCCTTCTTCAGGTAGCCCTTGAACTGGTCGTACCTCGCCATTCCTCCCTCTATCTTGGGCACTCTGCCCAGAAACCACTCCAAAGCGGCCCGATCCTCCTGGATCCCCGAGTCAAACGGGATAGGCTCACCTCCAACCCTCAGCCCTGTGATCGCTGCGAAGTCAGCAGGCGTCACCGTCATCTCCCCAGGAGGTAGGTGGAAGGTATTGGTGGTATCCCTCCACCTCTCAGCAAGTGCAACGAGGACGGCATGGTCAATCCTCGCTGGGGTCAAAGTCCGCACAAACTCCCCAAAGCCTGCCTCGTCTACCAGCCGCCTCACTCTCTCCGGCAGCCCCTCGTACAGCTACAAAGACATGCACGCGCCCCCGAAGCCGCGGATGTCCCTCTGATCAGCTCCAGCCTATTTCAGATACAAAGACAAGCAGCAATTGGTCCGTCAGTACACGGAAGTTCATTCTCAAGTTCTAGGTAATCAATGAAGCCTATGACAGATGGTTGGTTCAAGTTATTACGTATTGGGCCTATACTACAGAAATACGTGGCTTTGGCATGCTTTGGTTCGCAGGATTGTCCGTGCAATTCTAAAGTTCAAGCACGTTCTAAGCAAGTATCGAATGTGAACTATCAAAGCAAGAATATCGAAATCAAATTACAAAGGGTGTTTTCTGGGAATATACCTCCATCCATGTCGCTGCAATGTGGGCCCGGGGATCCCTCAACGCCAACTTGTCGTCGTAGTCTCTCCGCGACGGTGCACGGGCCGCAATGCCCGACGGCACAAAGAGGTGCGGCGTAGGAAGCACGTATGCCTCCGCTGAAAAAACCGGCCGACTCGTGTTCTTCGCCTCCTCCACGGCCGTCACCCTAGGCCCCTGCGCCTCAACTCGAGCTCTCTCCTCAGCCTCCGCGTCTCTCAGAAGCTCCTCGCTCTCCAGTCTTTCTCTCTCGGCTCGCTCCGCCGCCTCCGATGCAGCAATGGCCCTTGCCCGGTCCTCCTTGGCCTTCAAAACTATCTCCCCGACCAAGGGATTATCCTCTAACAGCTTCGCCAGCATTTCGTCTGGAAGGTGCTCGGCGACGTCGTGCTTCGTAATCGGCACGTGACTCGACGACATCGCCGTTGGCCGAAACAGCACATCCTCCTCACGGACCGCAACCGAAACCTCCGCAGTCTCATCGACAGGCCCTTTGCCCTTCGCCGAATCCCTCGGCGGGGACCCGGACGGTTCAACAGTGTCATCTCCTCCTGCACTGCCACAGCCTCCTCCAGCATCAACCATCGCGCGAGACTCAGTCTCTGTCACGCGATGGTGCTCTCCAGCACCAATATCCCCGGCGTCTCCTGGACTCACACTGGTCACCACCGACCCTCCTACGGCCATGCTCGGATCTAACCGCTCGACGACAGCCTCTACGGTCTCAGGCTCAACAGTCGCGCGAGCCTCTGGATCTGTCGCGCGACTCTCGTCGCCGCCACCGGTCGCCTGCTCGCGACCCTCTTTGCTGTCTCCGCCGCCTGCGACCACTGCACCGGCCCCTGCGGTGGCCTCCGCCGGTGTTTGATCCTCTGTTTCGATACTCATGGACCCTCCTCGGTCCTCCGGTTGATCAACAACTTCTTCCCCGCCTCCTCCTTCCCCGCGGTCAGCCATGGATGGATGATCAAGCTTAGCTTCGTGGATTTCGTGGTTGAAATCGAACTTAGAAGGAGTTTGGAAGGAGAGACGAGAGCTTGAGAGAGTTTCAAACTTTTGAATCTGTTCTAGTTACTGTTTCTGAAACGTCCCCGCGACGTTTAAACGTTTGGAACAGGTATGGGCCGGGTCTGGGCAGGCCCAGACCCAAGCCCTAACTGCAGACCCTCGCGCGATGATTCATGAGTATCGTGCGACACTACACCTTGGACCTCAGGCCCAACCCGGATTCTGAGTCCGGCCCAATCTCAATTAATCCCTCTTTAAGGTCCATGACCTCTCGTTATGTTGTACAATAAATTTGAGGGTCGTTTTGAAGATCTTGTCTTCAAAACCAGAAATTTTTTGTATCCCCAGCAGTGGTCCGCCCGCAAACAAATCAACGACAATCTATCCGTCCGATCAAATCAATGACGATCTATCCGTCCGATCAATAATCAACGACGATCTATCCGTCTGATCAAATCAGGGACGATCTATCCGTCCGATCAAATCAACGACGATCTATCCGTCCGATCAATAATCAACGACGATCTATCCGTCCGATCAATAATCAACGACGATCTATCCGTCCGATCAAATCAACGACGATTGTAGACACCCCAATTTGGCCTAACGATTATTTCAAGTCCCACCTTGGACAATCCCGATGATGAAACGGATACAGTGATTGCTGATTGCTTCCTTGAGAACCTTAGGACTTTCGGTAAGAACTTTGAGCCACTTAGAGGACCCAATTCAAAGCCATACAGCCTTTCAGACAGAAATACAGAAGCCTAGGAGAATCCATCTGTCGGCCGTGACATCGATCCCACGGCCCTTACATCATTTCCTCACCCGAGCAACCTGTTGCTAGCAAAATCTCCCTGAGAGATCAATCCCTCGGCCGCAAGATCTATCCTTCGGCCGAGACATCCATTCCTCGGCCGTGACATCCTTTACTCGACCGCCAGATCGACCTTTTCCCAGACTCTGGAACGTGTTCTGTCAGACGTTTGATCCGATTACACTACCTTTCCGATGCGTTTCGGGCTACGCTCAGAGATTACGACGTAGAGTTAGAGATGCATTGCAATTGCAATTGCCATCTCGTGATTTGATTGGCCGGAGTGAGTCACCGATTGCCTATATAAAGGGCCCTTGGACTCCGAAAATAAATACACAAAAATTCATAGAGTACACACTCTCTCAAGCCACGAAACTCTGCCAAAATACTCTCTCAATCCCATATTCCAAAAGCCCTAACCTCCCAAAGGCGGCCGTCAATCCGGCGATCAAACCCCGAAGTTCAAACCCTAACCCCAGGGTTCTCGATCAAGCAACAAATCAATCACACACAATCCAAAGCAATCAAGCAACTGAGGGATCAAGGTGGTGAGGCCCAACGGCCTCTGGTTTGTCTTATTTACTATCTTTTTGACTAATCGTAGCATTTTGATTAACTGTTAGTCTTTCTGTCTGGTGTGAGGAAGAACACCGACCGGGGCTTCGATCCCTCGGCCGGTACATTAAACCAGTGTGATTACTCGGCCGTGACATCCATTCACCGGCCGCGGGATCCATTTCCCTGGGACAGTTTGTTTTGCCTTTTTGCTTTCTGATGCATGCCTTACTTATCGCACTGGCTCACCTTATTTATTGTTTAAAGGCTTAATTAAATAGACTATGTGTTAGAATTAAACAAAGCATCTACATGTCTTATGTTGGATAACTATGGGCCAGTTTCACGGCTGGGCAGAGAGGGGTGCCTAACACCTTCCCCTTACTGTACTTTTGGCTCCCGTACCCAGAATCTCTATCTGTTTTCCTAGTTTTAATAAACTAGGTGGCGACTCTGTTTTGATGATAACCGCTATCATGTGGCGATATTCCTAGCCATGGGAATGTCCATGATTTTGGTTTATGAAGCAAGCAACCAATCGAGCAACAAACATGATCAATCTGTATGGCGATGCCCCGTTTGGGAGGTGTCTACAGTTTTTGGTGACTCTGCTGGGGAATTGAGAGCCATTACCAGAAAGTTCAACATAAGACTAATACATGCCTTGTCTAATTCATTAATCATATGCATCGAGCGGGCAACCCGTTGAGTTTACCTGATATCCCGGCATGACACGGGCTATGTTGGGGGTTCCAGCAAACTCCACAGTCACTCGTACCTAGTGGTATATCAAAAAGGGAATCACCCAATCACCGCCTATGATGGGCTGGTGAGAGGATTGGTGCCCTTTGACAACGGAGCACCCTGAGACTACCAAAAACCTTGCATGTTTTAGAAAGCCATAGAACTTATCAAACTAAGACAGGAACCTACAGGCTAGGAACCTACTTGCATTTTACTTGCAAAAGTTCTTCCTCACACCTTGTATATGTTGTTGTAATATCACTTTCTGTGCAGAAGGGTTGGGGCATGAACTAAGAACCCTAACTCTAAGTCTTCATAGCTAAGCACTAAGGCATAGCATTGCCTGCAAGGTACGTTTTTGGTAAGTTGAAAGCATCATTGCTTACTTAACATTCCCGCTTTACTTAAAGCACCGCAAAGTATGGATTTCTAGAACGAAATCAAACATTGGCTGCCCCGCCGGCAATTGAACTAGGGGTTGCTCTAGCAATCTTTGCCTTGCGAGGCTAAAGGAAAGAGGGAGTGTAAAGTAGTAGAGCAGATTATGGATGATTATATGCAAAGTCAAGGATATTATGGATAGGACTTGCAATACTTATTTCTCCATGGATGATTCAGCATGACAAGTGTAGGACTTTGGTTCCTATTTTCAAATCGGCCTAGCAACCCATCTTTCAAAATTCAAAATTTTGAGCATGCTTATCGCAACAAGCCGGTAAGATTTAGGAGTTTGTCAATGTGCTAGCAAATAATCAAGTGGATTTCAATGACCTCAATCACGTTTTGAGAAGAATCTTCCCTAACCAAGAATTGAAAGAATTTTCAAAACTTTTTGCAATGCCTAGTCTAATCCTCAAATGACAAGTTTTTCTGAAACATTCAAATAGCCGCTAGCACAGCGATGGACCCCGAGTCTACTTTTTGTTGTAGTCATATGCTCAATCTTTTCGGTTTGTCTCATAATATGAATTGGCTTGGAAGTGGGATCTTAAGTGGCAGCAACAAGTCTTAAGAATCATCCATATCAAAAATGGCTAGCTATCTATAGTATCCGATCAACTCATGCATACAAACGAATTGCAATGCATGATTCATCCATAACCTGTGTTAGTAGCTGTGGTGCTATATATATACATATCATTTTGATTGCCTCTTTCTAACTATGCAGGGGCCAAACCAAAAGAGGAGTCCATCCCCCTCATTTCCTTTCTCTGTTCATCGCATGTCATTTGGTTGCACCACCACTAAGGGCAGTTTGCATATTAGAAAATGCGCCGCATGGACAATTAGTTTTGGATATCTCAACTTGAGCATGGTTAGGTTTCTCCTTCCCTTAGACTTGGAGTTTGATCTCAGACGTGATGGCAATCGCTGACAAAAAAATTTGAAGTTTTCATCCAACCAAGTTTTGAGCAATGGTAGCCATGCCCATCACGTCTTGGCTTAGATTTTAAAACAATCCTTTCGTGGAAATCCTACCTAGCTAACTTTCGCCGCCATTTTGGCCCATGTTTTGCTTCTCTTGAAAAGTTGATATCATTTTGCTCATCATGGTTTCTGGCCAATTGTCACACTCAGCATGAAATGTGGATCTTAAATTCAAATCTCCTCGGACATGAACTACGAATGGCCTGATTCTCTATTGGGATACGTAGGCACCTTTTGGTCGGCCACAATTTTGAAAATGTTTCCTCCTGTGCTAGTTTGCTGCCATAAGAATACTCATGATAACGTCAAACGTTGAAAACAATCCACAAGGGTTTCAAAGTAATCTTCTGGCATCTTTTGGAACACATCATAAATCACTCAAATTGTCAAAAGCACAAAATGAGTTTTTCAAAGTCATGACCCACGTCATTTTTGTTGAGCTAAGAAGGAGTTGAAACATTTCTGCACCCTCCAGAGATCACCTGTAAGCAAATCATACTGTTGAAGAGGAAGCGTATGAAAAAAAAGAAGAGAGGAAAATGAAAAGAGAAAAAAAATGAGCTCGCTAGATTGAAAACCCGCAAGGGCGGTCTAGGCAAAAGTTAGAGCACGAACAAAGTGAGAAATCAGCCATGTCTCCATGCATCTACTATGAGTCTCAAAGGATTGTCCTCAATCTTAGAAAATCCACTTAGCCCCTAATCTCTTGGTTAGGACCTCTGTCGCTCTGTTGTGTGTTTCAAAATGAAGAAAGGCATTCATTTCCCTATCCCAAACACTTATCCCTTGCTAGCCATGTTGAGCCTCTGGATAATTCCTTTGAAAAGCCTGCTAGGCAGCCATCCCCTACACTAGGGCAAACACAAAAAAATACAAGGAGAGATGAAAGAAAAATCAATGAAAGAATGAGCACCCCGTCATACAAGGGGCACTTTGAAGGAAACATTTCTTCCAATACATACAAAGGACATTTTCGAAGAAACCAACTCTTTCACACAAAGTGAGACAAGAGACAACAAGAGTTGATAAAAATGTTGAAGATGGCTGCTAGCTTTTTAAACCCAAGCGTGAGTAGAAATTAGGTTTGAGCCTTTGCATCCACTTCTTTCTCAACCCAAAACCCCAAGCCTACATTATGGTCCATAACAAAGTCCTCTCAGATTGGGGAACACGACTTAGTAGCAAGGTCCTAAACACTAGGGGCATCACCAATGTGGGACTTAACACGAAGGGCAAGAATCTTGGAATTTACATCTTCTTAGCAAATCACACAACGTGGAGAGTAACGTGGGACAAGGGACATGGCTATATTCCCCTTTATGCACTTCTCTCATATGGGTCTCAATAGACGCTTATCAATCCAACTTAAGTCAGTCAGATCAAGCTCGAAGCCCCAAACTCACCTAATTGGCTAAGGACATGGGTTTGCAAAATAATTCTGCGTCCTTTGATGATTGAATGACGTGAGTGTGGAACATATAGATGAAATGATATGATTTTGAAATCCTTAAGGAAAAACTTTCAAAATTGATCTTATCTCAAACAATCTTGACACAGCAAATACAAGCACAGTCACTTTTTGCAAATCTCTGAGGAAATAATATGGGTCTCCCATTTCATGAGGAGTGTAGCAATATGGTCCCTTGACCAAACAATGTTTTCAGTAGTGCCGCTAAGGCATTGCGGTCTTTCAAACACCTGGCTAGTAAATAAGTCATTATTGGTCTCCCCAAATCAAGGGGAAGCATTTGATCAAATACGCAAAAGTTGAGATGCCAGAATACATTGCGAATTTGCATGCATATCGCTATCACCCTGTCTTTTGCACTAACCTCTTGTCATGATTGCACAAGTTAACTCCAAATATGAGGTGTTTCTTATGATCAAACAAGGCAGAATCATCAAGGCATCATGGCCATCATCTCTATGCGAGGAGTAAAAGAGCAACAAAGGGACGCACTGTAAAATCTACCTCCCTGCCAACACACTCGGCCTTCAAAAAGCTCAGCCTAAGAAGCATCATACCCTGGGAGAACACCTCAACTCTTTTTGGAAATGCTGTCACACAGTATTATCAGGGGCATGCCAAGATCTCTGCCAAACAGAAAGAGAAACATTGCACTTACATTCATTGCTGTTTACATCGCATGTTTCTATGCTAGGGGCAATTAGATCATTGTCATCATGCACATTTGAGCTAGGATCAAGCATTCATAGCCTAAAACAGGGGGCTTGCATTTCTTTTTTACTCAAATGCATATATGTAGCGTTGCAAACCATGTTACCCGCAAGCGTTCAAGCTCTTGAACTAGGGTTCTTTAAGTGTGGTGGTCCTGCCCCTAGCAGTCAGCATAAAAGGACTTTGGCCCGTGGTCGACTCCAAGCCTGTTGCATGTTGTTTTCTTATCCATTGCTGTTTTCTAAACCATTCAAATGTGGATTGCAGGATTCTCCTGGATTTCGGTCCTTGAAACCGACCATACCGAGCTTGGTATCTATGACCGACAGAGCCAAGTCAAAGAAGCTGAAAGACAGCCCCAGCAAACTCTACAAATGGCACCATAGCATTAAAGTGGCTTCGCACTTCACATCTCCATAGCTCCTTGCTTTGCGCTTTCATCTCCATCTTAGCAGCTCTGCCTTCATAAAATCAGAAGCCTCACACTTGCTCTTCAGTAGCACCATACACGTGCCTTGTCGTATTCGCGGCCTTATCTGGCTTTCCAAGAACTCCGAGCAACTCTACACTCAGGCCTCGCCGTATAGCAGGTTCCTTCTTAACAGTGCAGTGCTTACTTTAGCTGCCCCGAGCTCACATCTTGAGGTTAAGTAGCCTCACCACTTCTAGGCCAGCGAAACAATCCTGCGGCTTCCACTTAATACATTGAGTGAACAACCAACAAGAAAAAGCACCTGTATAAAGCTTGCACACTCCAGCCCTTCAGAAGGCATCTATCCTCCAAAAAGGGCATCTGTGTTGATAAAGCCCTCCAGAAGGCGTTTATGTTGCTAGAAAGCGTTTGTATAGCCAGCTTCTAGAAAGCATTCAGCCTCCAGAAGGCACCCCGTTAATGGAGGCGATGGAAATCTCTGAAGTCATTAATGGCCGAAGCATTTAACAAACCTTATGGCACTTTGGGTCAACAAGTCAACAAAGTCAAAGTGGAATATGGTCAAGAACTAGCCTTAGGGGCAATCCCGAGCATACTCAGAACCAGCCTTGGGAGGCATCCCGAGCATGAGGAAATTAGCCTTGGGAGCATTCCCAAGCTTAAGAAGGATCAAGTAATGACAAAAGCCTTGCAGGGGTTACCAAATGCACGCAATCTAGCCTTGGGGGCAATCCCGAGCAAGTGAAATATAGCCTTGGAGGCAATCACAAACATGAGGAATCTCAAGCACCAATGTTGGACCCACTTCGGGACTTTTTCGGAGCTCTCTCTGAAGCAGCAAGTTCGCAACTACTGGTCACTTGACCTTTGAGGATTATAGACTGTGAACTCTTGCTCGCAAAACCCAAAAGATCCTTCAGACTCTACACCCCAGTTACTGTACTCAGGAAGTACGACAGCAATCACCAAGCTCTATGCTCATCGTCACCCAGCAACTCCATGTTCACGCCTACAGCAATCAAGACACTCGACGGCTCTGCTATTCATCCCCATCAAGTCACTCAACAGCTACATGCTCGCTACTATCAAAGCCAGTCAATGGCTCCCCCGCCTCAGCAGCACCCCGTGCTCAATAGCTCCATACTTAAGTCGCTCAGCAAGCTATCCCAACATCTCCATATCCAATAGCTTCAGCGGCTCTATGCCCATACTCACTAGCGCCCAGCAGCTTTAGGCTCACTATCAGCAGCTCTGAAGCTCACTCAGCGGCCCTATGCTCACCATTATGATCACTTAGTAGCTCCGTGTCCAAGCCCCGAGCTCATTATCTCAACAGCCCTATGCTTACTATCAGCAACGCCATGCTCCTTGCTTCAAACTCCGCAGCTTCAAGTTTGCCATCGCTCAACACAGGTTCTACGCCCATATCAACTCACTTAGCGGCTCTATGCCTATACGAACTCAGCGGCTTGAAGCCCATTACCTCAACAAGCTCGAAGCCTGTATCTACCATCTCAACTGGCTCAAAGCCATAACAATCAACCCAGCGGCTTGAAGCCCATTACCTTAACAGGCTCGAAGCCTTTGTCTACTATCACCCAGCGGCTCGAAGCCCTTTATCATAGCAGCTCTACGCCCGTATCAATTCGGCACCCTGTGCCCATCGTCTCTACACAACTTAGCGGCTCCAAGCCCGCTATCTCAACTGCTCAAAGCCGTAAACAAGCAATCTCGGCTCAAAGCCCATTATCTCAAATGGCTCCAAGCCATCACCTCAACAGCTCAAGCCTATGCTTACTATCTCGGCACTCTATGCTCACTATCACAAAGAATGACTCTACGCCCGTTATCACAATATCGGCTCGAAGCCCATTACTCCAACAGGCTCGAAGCCCGTACTATCACTCAGTGGCTCAAAGCCGTAAACAACCAATCTCAGTGGCTCGAAGCCGTAACAACCAACCCAGCGGCTCTAAGCCCATTGTCTCAACTGGCTCGAAGCCGTACACAATCAAGTTCTTAACAGGCTCGAAGCCTGTGTTCATCATCTCAACTAGCTCGAAGCCGTAAACAAGCAACAGGCTCTAAGCCGCCCCATCAATCAAGACATCTATTCTCAGGCTCTATGCCTGAATGCTCAAAAATCTAACATTTTTGATTGCTCGAGCTCTACGCTTGGATGCCCAACCACTATGTACTGGATGCTCAAGTTATACACTTGAATGCTCAAGCTCTACGCTTGGATGCCCAACCACTGAGTACTGGACGCTCAAAGCCTGTACTTTGAATGCTCGGATTCTGCCGTCCGAATGCTCGAGCTCTACGCTCTGAATGCTCAAGTCCGGAACTTGATAGAAGCTCTAAGCTTAAAAACAAACACACACGCACGGGCCCGTGCACATATTGCATCAACATTCTCACATCGAGTCTGCATCATCATATATGTTCACATCTAACGAACAAGCATTGCACATATACACTCTGCATATCTCTCATGAAACAGGTCAACCCTGCAATCAACCGGCACTATGCCTCGGTTTTATTGATCGGTTCAGCGCCTCGATCCTTTGGCTCCACGCCAACACTTATGATGAGAAAGCTCCGTGCACTGACCATCAGAATACAACCAGCTCCGCGCTTCGGTTCATTACGTCAAGCTCAAAGCTCTGACACCACAGGCTCTCATCCTGATCAACACCAGCTCCGCGCTTCGGTCCTATCCAAACACCTCGGGCTCTCGCCTTATGATCAACACCAGCTCCGTGCTTCGGTCCTATCAATCACCTCAGGCTCTCGCCTTATGATCAACACCAGCTCCGCACTTCGATCCTATCAAGCTCAAAAAGGCTCTCGCCTTATGATCAATACCAGCTCCGCGCTTCGGTCTTATCAATCCCCTCAGGCCTTCGCCTCAAAATCGCAACAGGCTCCATGCCTCAATTCCATTTCTCTCCAGGCTCTCGCCTCATGACTACAACCGGCTCCGTGCCTCGGTTTCCTCATCACTAAAGCTCCGTACTCCAGCCACTGGCCCTGCGCCCCCCATCTCAAAAGTAACCCGGCGTCCAATTCATCCCCAGTAGATGGTTTGGATTCCACCCCATTACATCAACCCCTTCCAGCTCATTCGCAAGGATAGGCTACTCTACCGAGCTCCTTTCAGTCAAAGTAAGGATGATCAAGAAAAGCAAACCCACCTGCAGTGTACTGATCTACCCCAAAATACTAAGGAAGCTCTCCGCAAAAACTCCCCAGGTAGCCCCGCGCTCCTTCAACTATCTTCCGCCAAAACCCTGGCTCAGTCTAGGTACGTCACACTACGGCTTTTAAAGCCCTAAGGTACGTCTTCTGTCTCTAACCCTCCAAACTTTTACTTTTCTTTATTGCCCGAGCTACGATTGGTCTGAATTTCCTTTGTGGAATACGTAGGTAGCCTCCCGGCCCGACCATAACAAAACCTTTTTCGAAAACCCCTTGGAATAGTGGTTGGACCAAATTGAGTTGCTTTTTACAACTTTGACTCTTACTCAAACATGTCTCGCGATCCGTCTGAGTTCAGTCAAAGAGGGGCATCTGTAGACACCCCAATTTGGCCTAACGATTATTTCAAGTCCCACCTTGGACAAACCCGATGATGAAACGGATACAGTGATTGCTGATTGCTTCCTTGAGAACCTTAGGACTTTCGGTAAGAACTTTGAGCCACTTAGAGGACCCAATTCAAAGCCATACAGCCTTTTAGACAGAAATACAGAAGCCTAGGAGAATCCATCTGTCGGCCGTGACATCGATCCCACGGCCCTTACATCATTTCCTCACCCGAGCAACCTGTTGCTAGCAAAATCTCCCTGAGAGATCAATCCCTCGGCCGCAAGATCTATCCTTCGGCCGAGACATCCATTCCTCGGCCGTGACATCCTTTACTCGACCGCCAGATCGACCTTTTCCCAGACTCTGGAACGTGTTCTGTCAGACATTTGATCCAATTACACTACCTTTCCGATGCGTTCGGGCTACGCTCAGAGATTACGACGTAGAGTTAGAGATGCATTGCAATTGCAATTGCCATCTCGTGATTTGATTGGCCGGAGTGAGTCACCGATTGCCTATATAAAGGGCCCTTGGACTCCGAAAATAAATACACAAAAATTCATAGAGTACACACTCTCTCAAGCCACGAAACTCTGCCAAAATACTCTCTCAATCCCATATTCCAAAAGCCCTAACCTCCCGAAGGCGGCCGTCAATCCGGCGATCAAACCCCGAAGTTCAAACCCTAATCCCAGGGTTCTCGATCAAGCAACAAATCAATCACACACAATCCAAAGCAATCAAGCAACTGAGGGATCAAGGTGGTGAGGCCCAACGGCCTCTGGTTTGTCTTATTTACTATCTTTTTGACTAATCGTAGCATTTTGATTAACTGTTAGTCTTTCTGTCTGGTGTGAGGAAGAACACCGACCGGGGCTTCGATCCCTCGGCCGGTACATTAAACCAGTGTGATTACTCGGCCGTGACATCTATTCACCGGCCGAGTAATCGATCTCCTGGGACATTTTGTTTGCCTTTCTGCTTTCTAATGCATGCTTTACTTATCGCACTGGCTCACTTTACTTACTGTTTAAAGGCTTAATTAAACAGACTATGTGTTAGAATTAAACAAAGCATCTACATGTCTTATGTTGAATAACTATGGGCCAGTTTCACGACTGGGCAGAGAGGGGTGCCTAACACCTTCCCCTTACTGTACTTTTGGCTCCCGTACCCAGAATCTCTATCTGTTTTCCTAGTTTTAATAAACTAGGTGGCGACTCTGTTTTGATGATAACCGCTATCATGTGGCGATATTCCTAGCCATGGGAATGTCCATGATTTTGGTTTATGAAGCAAGCAACCAATCGAGCAACAAACATGATCAATCTGTATGGCGATCCCCCGTTTGGGAGGTGTCTACAACGATCTATCCGTCCGATCAAATCAACGACGATCTATCCGTCCGATCAATAATCAACGACGATCTATCCGTCCGATCAAATCAACGACGATCTATCCGTCCGATCAAATCAACGACGATCTATCCGTCCGATCAAATCAGGGACGATCTATCCGTCCGATCAATCATCAGGGACGATCTATCCGTCCGATCAATCAACCAGCGGCGATCTATCCGTCCGATCTACAATTCCCCTTTGGTGCACGGTATTTTTATATACTCGTCTGCATTTTCCATTTAATCGGCTTTTGGGCAGATTTGGTGGGTGTCTAGAAATCTTTGACGTTACCCGTACCAGTCAATGGTGCTCCGCGTGCCGTCAAAGAGGGACTACTGTAGACACCCCAATCTGGGTCTCCCAATCGTTTTACTTTATTTTACGATTTTCTTATTTCCCCGATGATGAAATCGGATCAAACAGAGCTTGGATCGGGAATGGATTGAGCTTGGAATGCTTGGAACCCTACTCGAACCCCTTTGAACCCTTCTGAACCTTCAGTCAAACCCCTAAAACCAGAGTTGACCCTCGCGCGAGCCTTTCTGTCCCTCGTGCGACACTTAGCTTGCCACGTGTAGTCAAAGTCAAACTGTTGACTGTTTGACCCTCGCGCGACACTTCCGAACTCTCGCGCGATGGTTCCCTCCTGTCCCTATCACAGAATCCAGCTGGACTTGTGATGATTGCTTGGCACATGGGTTCCCATGGGCTGGAACCCCGTTCTCCTCAGCTGAACGGCGTGCTGGCAGGTTCTAACCCCATGCAATCCCCTAACCACTCTCTCACCTTGTTGGCTAGCCTCACAACCAAGTTGTGACCAGCCTTGGTGGCTGGTCCTAAGGTCTTGTTTGGCCTCTACTCAGCCCTTACATTCCCCCTATAAATACCCCCATTGGTCTTCCATGTTAAGGGTTCCAAAAATTGCTTAAGTGATTCATTAGTCATTTCACAAGCTCTACACTAGCTAACACAAAGTTACTAACCCTCAAACCACTTCCTAAGCCTCTGAACTCAGGGTGTTCATACACTCTTGGTAGCAAGATCACACCAATCAATCCAATCTATTCCTAAACCCTTTCCAAGCAAAGGTATAATGTTTAAGCTGTTTCTGTTTTGATCCCTGAGGGGGGCTGACAGGGCCAAGGCGGGTAATCAATACCATGTCCTGGTCCTAAAGCCAGCAAAGTTACAAGAATTCGTGGCAGCTACACCCTCGCACGATGGTCCCCTTTACTCGCGCGACACTTGTGTCAGCAAGAGAATGGACCTCGTGGGGAAGGGAAGCTACCCCTTTTCTGTTTTGCAGTATTTTCATGCCTGACGTACTTTACTTTGATTTTTAGATAACTGTGATGCATGCAAAAATAAAATACAGTAGCTAGTTCATTTGCTTTGAACAGTTTGGAATGCCCTTGGGATCCCCTGAATCTGTCTCAGGACCCCAAGCATGTAAAGCAATTCCTGGAAGTCCAGTCAGGAGTGTCGCGCGAGGTTTACTCTCCGTCGCGCGACAGTTCCCTGATTTCCATGAATGGCCCTTGCATGGGCAACTTGGCCCTTGGCCTCTGTTTTGATACCCCCACTGTTTAGGGGTTGTGTTTCATCTTATTTGGCTCCTGCTTGGAGTATTGTGTAATAATTAGCATTTTACAGTCTTCCAATACACTGCTTGGTTTGCTTCCTGGGTGTGCACTGGTCCTTCCAGAGCCCAGAAGGGGATGATTTTGGGACTGTGGTGAGATGACAACACTCGCGCGAGAGTCAGCGTGTCTCGCGCGATGATTGACTTGCATGCAGATCTGTTCAGGCATGCAAGTTGATCATCGTGCAGGGCAAATCTGCCCCAAGCCTGGTTTTGGCATCTGATCGCTGCTTCAAGATCATTCCGTTTATTATTCATCATGCTATTCATCCATGTCATTATTTGATCACATCCTGCAAATTGTTATAGTTTTAATCCCCGATTAACTGTTCCCCCGCCCTAATTGGCTAAAATCAATTAAAAGAGGAAGAATCACAAAGATTTTCATAAAAATGACTAAGTAGAGACCGATCTCCGGATTGGGCGAGAGGGGTGCCATAAAACCCTTCCCCTCTCGTAACCTGGCTCCCGAACCCAGATATGGTTATGACGGACTGGTTTCCTTCACTTTTTCAAATAATGCGCGGCAGGTGCTTCGAAATACGGTTCCTTGAGTGTCGGACCTTCAAAACTCAAGTGGCGACTCTGTATTTTTGAGCGCTTGCCACCGGCGCTCGCGCTCCCTCGATTTTCAAAAAAGGGCCGCAATGGCGAAAGGAACGGAATCCTTTTTCCAAGGGCACGCTGCCCACAACTCTCATCTTCTAATTTAAACTTACTCACATGAGGATGCACAGAAGCTCCTAAAGCCATGACTTTACTATGTCCCCCACAATTTTCTTCTTCATCAGAGTCACTATCATCCCAAGTCCTGACATTATAGGATTTATTTTTCTGTTTGTTAGCACAATCTTGGGCAATATGACCAAACCCCATGCACTCGTAACATTGGGGACCCGATGATTTGCTCTCTTTCCTCTCTTTACCCTTGGAATACCTACCATTCTTATCTTTCAAACTAGGACCAAAGGTTTTATTCTTTTTAAAAAACTTTCCAAATTTTTTAACAAACAAAGCCATTTCCTCTTGATCCAATTCATCGTCATCACTATCCGAGACCTTGAAACTATCTTTAAAACTAGAAAAAGCTAAGGATTTTTCCTCATTTTTGTTCTTCTCTTTTTGAGGACTATATTGAGACAATTTAGTTTCAAAAGTTAAGAGGTGGCCAACAACTTCCTCAACCTTCATAGAATCAAAATTAGGCAAACATTCAAGGACTTCAACTTTAGTAATAAACCTCTTAGGTAAAGAACGCATGATTTTCTTAACTATTTTCTCTTGAGAAATAGGCTCGCCTAAGTTAAAGCTTGAGTTCACAATTTCACTCAGCCTCACATAAAAATCACCAAAGTTCTCATTGTCACTCATCCGTATCATCTCAAAATCAGTGATAATACTTTGAAGTTTTTGTTGTCTCACTTGACTATTCCCCTCATGAGTGATGGATAAAATATCCCAAGCATCCTTAGCTATTTCACAAGTTGAAATACGTTGAAACTCAGCTATAGACACACAACCAAAAATAGCATTAAGAGCACATGAATTATGAGTCGCTTTTCAAGTGATCGGTGTTATCCCAAGACTCATCAGGCTTCCGAACAATTTTACCTTCCACAGTTGTGGTAGGCTCGGTATAGCCATTAAAAACCGAGAGCCAGACACGATTGTTCTGAGATTTCAAATAAGCCTTCATCCTAGCTTTCCAATATGCATAATTAGACCCATCTAAAAGAGGAGGTTTCGCAATAGCAGAGTTATTAGGGGTTTCCATAATAGCAAATAAAAAAAATAGGATCCGCTCTAGGAATAAACCCTAATATTATGAGCGACCCGGATAAGCATTAGAGTCTCATGATACGAATAACACATATAACTCCTTTTCTTTTCTTTTTAACTGAACCCATGGAACACCGTATCCACAAGATGATGCCAAAACAGTCAATCGCCAAGGCAAAAATATAAGACATACCCAAGTACATGAGAGTCAACTAGCCTCTTCAAGTAATCTCTCTAACTATGACGCGTAAAGGTGACGATCATAGGATCAAGAAGCATGTCACAGCAAATATCCAAATGCATCTAATGAGTGGAACCATCAAAAATTGTGCATGCATTCTCAAAGATGGGCATATTAATGAGTTCCATAGCAGACAACTCATGCTCGAAAGGCATGCTGAATGCAAAAGAAAATCTCCTTTTTAAAAATTTTTTTTTTGGTATATATGAATGTTTTTCGAATTTTGCAATCTTATATCAAGAACAAAAACTCTTGGAATTTTAAATAACGACATAAAAAAAAACACAAATATAGCCAAGTGTGGTAAGAACCGAAGCAACAAAAAGAACCATGAGTTGTCTGCTATGGGTTTTTCCGTTTAGGGTTTTCCACGTATATCTTGTGTTCATCTCTTTATTGCTTCTCGTTCGTGTGATTAGCTTATATATTGATTGGTGGATTGATTTAATAAATAGATAAAAAATAGCAAATATTTATAAGCCTAGGCGATCTAGGATTTTTCAATTGGTATCAGAGCCAGGAAGTCATGGGTTCGAGTCGCGGGAGCGTCATCGTGAGGGAGGGATTGTTGGGCCCGGAGTGCCCCCATGGATTTGGTTACACAATGCCACTCCCTGCGACCGCTCTAAAAATAGACTTGCGGGTGCGATGTCGAATGCCATAAAAGACTTAATTGAAACCTTTCCTACCACCAATTGGTTTTAGGAGAGATGGTGGAAAAGCGGTCCGACAGTTGTTAACCTTTTTCCTCCATGATGCATTGGTGTTCCTTTCGGGGGATGCCTCCTTGCTGAGAGGTAAGCTCGTCGCCTTAGTGGTGAGCGCCGGCTGATGGATATCTGTTGGCTATGGCACAATCCCGATGATGCATTGGTGTCCCCGCACGGAAAAGCATAACTGGCTAATGGTCTTTGATTCCTAATGGACGGTGTGTAGCCCAGGGGATGCCTCCTTGTGGAGGGAGAAGCTTGTCGCCTAGGTGGCGAGCGCCGGTCGACGGTTCTCTGTTGGCTATGGCACTGTCCCTTCGGAAAACTGCCTCGATGATGCATTGGTGTTGAAACCCTTTGGGGCAGGCGCACCCTTGCGGAGAGGTAAACTAGTTGCTACTCGGACGTGAAGTCAAATGCTTTATAAAATCATTGTTCATTTAAAAACCAAAAATGAATTTGCAAAAATCTTTCTCGATGACGCATTGCCGTTTCCTTCGGGGAATGACTCCTTGCTGATGGGTAAGCAAAAATGAATTTTAAAAAATCTTCCTCGACGATGCATTGGCATTTCCTTCATGGAATGCCTCCTTGCTGAGGGGTAAGCACGTCGTCTTAGACGTTGTGCGCTGGTTGATGGTTCTCCGTTGGCTATGGCACTGTCCCTTCGTTAACCTTCCTTGATGATGCATTGGTGTTCCCTTCGGGGGATGCCTTCTTGTTGAGATGTAAGCTCCTCGCCTATTTCAATGAGATGGGTGGCATGCGCCAGTCGATGGATCTCATCCATTGGCTATGGCATTGTCCCTTCGGTAATCTTCCCCGATGACGCATTTGTGTTCCTTTCGAGAAATTTTTCCTCGATGACGCGTTGGTCTTTCCCTTAGGTGAATGCCTCCTTGCTGAGGGGTAAGCATGTCGGCTTAGGCGTCATGCGCCGGTCGGTGGATCTCCATTGGCTATGGCACTGTCCCTTCAGAAAACTCCCTCGATGATGCATTGGTGTTAAACCCTTTGGGGCAGTCCCACCCTTGCGGAGAGGTAATCTCGTTGCTGTTTGGAAATTCTTCCTCGATGATACATTGGTCTCTCCCTTAGGGAATGCCTCCTTGTTAAGGGGTAAGCACGTTGTCTAGGCGTCGTGTGCTGGTTGGTGGATCTCCATTGGCTATGGCACTGTCCCTTCAAAAAAGTTCCTCGATGATGCATTGGTGTGAAACCCTTCGGGGTAGGCCCACCCTTGCGGAGAGGTAAGCTTGTTGCCTCTGAATAAGTGGTCGCCTAATGTTGTGTCACTTATAATTTCATGCTAAACGGTGCTTGCCTTGCTTCTATTGGCTCTCTGCTTTTTGTTGGGCTTGTTTGTCCTTCGAGGTGCAGTTGGTCGGAGGAGTTGAGGCATAGTGTACGTAATGGCATGTGGGTGGTAGTTGATTTTGTCAGGATTGGAGTTTTCTCTGCTTGAGCGGTGAATTCCATCTCGAACAAGTTTCTTCAATAATATGCATCAGAAGCATCGTGCTCCTTGTGCAAAATCTCGGGTTCCTGTGTCTCATACCCAATGCGATGGAATTTTATCTTGAAAGTCTCTCATCTTGCTTTGCACCACCTTTGGTGGAGGTGATCCTCAAAGTGCCTGCTTGTGTCCCATGCAAATTGCACTTTATTGTGCGGTCACCATGGCCATTAGTTGCAACTCGTGCTCTCGGATGCTGAAACTTATGTGGGTATACATCTTGCGATTGTTATTTACCCAAAAGCGTTCGTCGCTTGTTGCGGATGACCGTTGTGCCCGTCCTTGCCTCTTTGATTATTCAATAGGCATGGGAGGTGCCAGCGTCGCAAAATGAATGCTACCTGGTTGATCCTGCCAGTAGTCATATGCTTGTCTCAAAGATTAAGCCATGCATGTGTAAGTATGAACTAATTCAGACTGTGAAACTGTGAATGGCTCATTAAATCAGTTATAGTTTGTTTGATGGTATCTTCTACTCGGATAACCGTAGTAATTCTAGAGCTAATACGTGCAACAAACCCCGACTTCTGGAAGGGATTCATTTATTAGATAAAAGGTCAACGCAGGTGTAGACACCCCAATTTGGACTTTTCAAAATTCCTTGATTTGTGGCCCGGAGGCTCCCCGATGATGACTTTGGATTGAAACAAGCCTGGTACCGATCGGAACTTTGCTCCTTGAAAGATTTGAAGAGGGATTAAAAATGGTTAAAAACATTTCCAAGCGCTTGGGAGCAATCCCAAGCGCTCAAAACTGTTTCACAAAACCTCTGGCCTGGCTCTTTCTCGAGCGCTCGAGAGTGAGGTCCCAAGCGCTCGGGAGTGATCCCAAGCGCTCGACACTATTCTGTTGCCCAATGAATGGCAGTATCACCCACTCACCTTGCAACTCATGATTATAACCACCTTGAGCCCGCCGATGGCTCGGTCCACACTCAACCTCTGGTGGAAGATATTCAGGCCAAAGATTTTCCTATTAAAAAAATGTTTTATCAAAACCATTTGATTTTCAAAAACCATTTGAGGTCTTGGCCTATAAATATAACTGGTTTTTCAGCAGAAGGAAGACCACGAAAATCCATCCCTGAAGAGCCCCTTACTCTCTGCTCTCTCTCTCTCTCTCTCTCTAGCCAAAAACCAAAAATCTCCAAACTCTCTTTCCAAACTCCAAAAGTTTTGCAAATCACCAAGGAAAAGGGCAAGAAATCCGGAATACCCTTCTGATTTCTTGCACTCTCCTCTCTTCATCCACACTTCAAAGGCACACCAAGGAGCAAGGTTCAAGGAAAAGGTATAAAACTTTACCTTTGGTCACAACTAAAGGGCTATTCATCCCTTCTGAGGGGGGTCTCTCAGCCTGACCCAGTCTTCAATACTGGGTGCATGGTTGGAAGACCCTAGTGTAAAAACAAGAGCAATGGGGCACAAGAAAATGTTTTCACAAAACCCTCACTGGAACCACTCCCAAGCGCTCGAGAGTGCTCCTGAGCGCTCGGGACGGTTCCCAGTTTCATGCATGCCCCCTTTGTGACGCAGTAGGTTGGGAATGATGTGAGGTATTAAAAGGATTGGTTTTGTTTTGGCATGCATGCCCAGAAAATGGTTTTCCCCCTAAAAACATAAACATTTTCTCACAAGTTTTCACGTGTGAACAAGGCTTCTCTCTTTCAAAGTTAAAAGAGGTTCTCCTCTTGGGAAATGCCAAAACAAGGGCCTTTGCATGTCAAAATCAGTACCATTTCCTGTTTGAGAGTAAGCTGGTATGCGGCTCACTCCCAAGCGCTCCGAACCATTCCAGAGCGCTCGGGAGTGCATGCATGCCATTGCTTCCCATTTCCCAGTCTGCTGTGTCATCTGGTCTCTGCATGCTTTTGTGTGGCCTTTTGCCCTTTTAAATTCATAGATTTAGCTTTCTTAAGGCAGGGACGCAAGATTTGAAAGATTGAGGGCTTAGCTCAGTCTTCTAAGTCCTCTGCTGAGCCAGTAGTATAATCAATATCATTTCAGTTCCTATTTTAGCATTGCATTCTGTCTGTGCTAACAAAGCTTGCAGGTTGGGTATCAGAACTCCCAAGCGCTCGGGACCTCTCTCGAGCGCTCGAGAGTGAAGTCAGTGACAGATCCTCAGTTTCTGTGATCATGCATTTTGCTCACTTCCATTTAATCATCCATTGTACACCAGCACATGCATGCAATTCTTACCTGTTATAACTGTGGATACTTGCTAAATGATCTAATGAAACAAAATCCCTTTGAAAAATCCCACAAACGTTTAGTAGAGACCAATTTCGAATCGGGCGAGGGGGGTGCCGTAAAACCCTTCCCCCCTCGTAACATGGCTTCCGAACCCTTGAAACTGATCTCTGGTCTTCAATTCAAATCAATTGGTTTTCCAAACAAAACGGTTTCTCGGGTGATGTACCGCAAATTCGGGTGGCGACTCTTCAAACGGCGTATTTCTCTCTTCAAAGCGGCGGGAAAATATTAAAAGCCAAAACCCTTTTTGTGTTTTTCGGGCTGGTAGCCCACAGTGGCGACTCTGCTGGGGACTGTTTAATTGATACTTGAGAAAAAGTTGGTTTGTTGATAAAACGGTCCGCTTTTCTTGAATATCAATTAAACTTGTGAGCCAAGCTTGAAAAACGTTTGTGGGATTTTCAAAAGGATTTTGTTTCATTGTTTATTTCTTGTATATATCTTGTGTAACCCCGCTGTTGTGTTTCGGCAATCCTACCCGGCTTGCCGGTGATGGGGAATCCCAGAATGCTCAGCAACCCTCGACCGTGATGAGTCATCCCTACCGTTTGTACCATTATTGGGTGTACGCTCAATAGTGGGAGGTATAGTTTGACTCTAGTCCAGGGAACCCACTTCAAACCAAAACCGGCCCTCTATACGTGTGTAAAAAGCAATAGAACCTTCCAAACTAGGACAGGGACCCGCGGGGTAGGACTATATGTTATATCCTGTCTACATGTTACTGCTTTCTGCATCTCACCGTGCATGTCATGCCGTTATGCTGTCCGTTCAATTTCGAGTCCTGCGCTTTTAATCTCGCTCGCATGGTCTGTAGAAGGTTGCCGAAGCCCGATGATGAGTCGTGCACTCTGGTGTACGTTGTCTAAACTACATGAGTCCTTAGAACAAGGAGACTTTGGGAAATCAGGATGTTACTAAGTCCTTGACTAATGCCTAATCGAAATTTCAATGGAGAATAAGGAATAACAAAGGAACCGGCGCCGTGATGCCACTTTACTTACACCACGCTGGCTAATGGCATCATGTCACTGACACCACGATGGTTGGGGTATCACGCCGTCTATACTAAGTTATTCCGAGTTCAAAATTGAGACTTCGAATGAGGACTAGTTGAATACTTAGTTCATTTTGACATCTCTTAGAATTTGTCGTTCTAAACGAAGGATACACCCTAAAAGAAATTCTGAGGAATTAGGCAACCTTCGAAAGACCGTATTCCTGTCACCCTTGCACATCACACCTTGCATCTTACGCTTTCCTTTTGTGTCTCATATAGAATTCTGAGACTCGCTTGCGCAGTCTTTGCGAGGTTGCCGAGACCCAATGAAGAGTCACGCACTCCATGTGCGTGTTGTTTAAATACATGAGTCCTTAGAACGAGGAGACTTTGGGAAATCAGATGTTACTAAGTCCTTGACTAATGCCTAATCGAAATTTCAACGGAGAATAAGGAATAACAAAGGAACCGGCGCCGTGATGCCACTTTACTTACACCACGCTGGCTAATGGCATCATGTCACTGACACCACGATGGTTGGGGTATCACGCCGTCTATACTAAGTTATTCCGAGTTCAAAATTGAGACTTCGAATGAGGACTAGTTGAATACTTAGTTCATTTTGACATCTCTTAGAATTTGTCGTTCTAAACGAAGGATACACCCTAAAAGAAATTCTGAGGAATTAGGCAACCTTCGAAAGACCGTGATCTTATCCCGCTTGCACATTGCACCTTGCATCTTATGCCGTCCGTTCGCTTTCGTATCGCGTATAGAACTCTTGGGCTTGCTTGCGCAGCTTATTTAGGATTGCCTGGACCGATGATGAGTCGTGCTTTTTAAAGGCACGTTGTTGAAATTAATTAGTCCTTGGAACGACGAGGTTTTGGGGATATCAAACTTTATTTAAGTCTTCAATACAACTTTTCAATACATGGATTCAATGAAAATTAACAAAACAATTAGGCTACAATGTCGTGATACCCACACCACCCAGGTTATAGCGCGAAGTCACTTTACACTGCTTAGGCTAATGGCGCCATGCCACTTACGCCGCCCCGGTTACGGTATCATGTCATTTACGCTAAACGATTTTTGAAACCAAAACAGAAATTTCGGCTAAAAAAATGTTAAAGACTTAATTTGTCTTGATATCTCCCAAATCTTGTCAC
The DNA here is from genome assembly GCA_018127125.1 of Rhododendron griersonianum. Taxonomy (NCBI): domain Eukaryota; kingdom Viridiplantae; phylum Streptophyta; class Magnoliopsida; order Ericales; family Ericaceae; genus Rhododendron; species Rhododendron griersonianum. Next base: position 27,107,286 of record CM030791.1, on the reverse strand, counting down.
TCCTAATCAAAGGATACACATTCAAAAGAATCTCTGAGGACTAAGGCAATCCTTCATAGGATGTCATTTCTTGAGTCAGGGTCTAGGAGACCATAAATCCATGGAGTTTGGGATAACTCCGGTGTTCGCCGTGTCCGAACGGCTCTTTCTAGTTTAGCTTTAGGTTCATCTTCTAGCAGTCTTATTGCTCTGTCTCGGATGGTCTTAGATAAGGAGATTGGCTCTAATTCCCAACGTGAGGAATTTAACCTGCCTGACATTGACCTACCCGTGACTGTTGGAACTATCCGTAAAGTTCGATCCCTTGAGTCGACGATGACAACGCGTGAATGACGATTCTTTTATTAAATACACATTTTCCAATAAATCATAACAGGGGCACATTCTGAGTCCGCTTTTTACTTTACTGTTAGCACTGGGCCACCCATTCTACACAAAGCCATACCACCTTCTCCGACCACCTCGAAATGACAGGGCAAACAGGGCTGATTGAGCTGAAAAGGGCTGTAGAGGAAATGAGTCAGAAAATGGATAAGCTGACAGCTCTATTGCAAGGGCTGATTGACATTTTCACCTCCGCCATGTCAAATCCAGATCTGGGACTGAATGCTGGTAAGGCCAGGATCGAAGAAACCCCACAAACCTACCACCCTCCAACCGCCGGAATCAAGCCATGCTCAAAAGTGAAATTCCATGATGCCAAGAATAGCTCAAATAAGGATATTGGATCCTTGTCTGAAACTAGTGCTAAAAGGCAGGATGTGCACATTGATGAGAGCAACCCCAAGAGCAAAAGAGTGTTATGCAGTTGCGAAGCAAGCAAAGCTTTCACCAAAGTTCCAATCGGCACCACCATGAACCCTCAACCCAGTCACAAAACCCCACCAAGGATCTTCTCCCGCTTTCCTGTATCATTGTCCTCAGTTTATGAGAAGCTCCTCGAAGCTGGCCTCATCGAGCCGCTCCCGCCAACTCCCCTACCTCGAAAGCTCCCGGCGTCTCACAACCCAAACGTCTATTGTGCCTTTCACCAATATACCGGCCATCCCACCAATAACTGCTTCCGTCTCCACCACGAGATCCAAGACTTGATCGACGACGGAACCATCCCAGTGCCGGACCTCAGATCTGGAGGAGGATTTTGAGTGCAGCAAAGCATGAATGGAATTGCTCACGAGTTTGGGAAGCTTTTAAGTTTCGAGTCAAGTCCTAGTCTTTTAAATTCGAGTCAGTTTGTACTTTCAATCTTTCATGCTTTCATAGACTGTTTGTTGTCAAAATTCGAGTTTGTAATCGAAAAAAAGAAAAACCCAAAGACAGAGTCAGTTTCGTAGGCCTGAACTACGTTATGACCTGATTCCTTTGCAAGAAGGATACGTAGGCAGCCTTATCCCGAGGCCCGGTCATGTTCTTTCGAGTCGATTCCAAAATTCGGTCACAATTTTTCGAGTCAATCCTTTATCAGTCTGTCCCATCTTTTGATGTCAAACCTCTTGAGTCGAAATTGTGATAATAAAACTCGCGTTTTGTGATAATCCCTTAACTTGGAATTGTTTTTCGCCATCAATTGAGAAATCAAAACACGAGACACTTTGCCCTTGCAAGAAGAAGAATTTCATGGAACCACTCCCTGACACCATCAAGAAGCAACGCCTTGGCCCGAGAAAAAGAGCGCTAGATCAAAACCTCAAAATATGATCTAGGCAAAAGTTAGAGCACACAAATCTCTTAAACTGCATCTAGGATCCAGTTTATCAAGTTGTGCAATTCAAAATGAAGAAAGGCATTCTTTTCTTTTATCACACGCTTGAAGATATATATCCATTGATAACCCCCTTTGAGCCTAAATCAATTTCTTTGAAAGAACCCAGCTAGGCAGCTATCCCCCGCACCGGGATGAAATGAGGAGGACAAAATGTGCCAAACACCTGGTTATCATCGGCGTATCAGAATTCAAAGCGTGAAAGTGCCAAATACGTGGGCGCAATGAGGTGCAAAACATCGAACAAAAATGAGAGAAAGCTCAAGACCAATGAAAATGCCAAACGCATCGGGCACAACAAAAGGCAAGTGAAAGAAGGTGCCCATCAAAAGCAAAAAGGGGGCATAAAATATTCAAGATGGCTGCTAGCTCTCGAAACCCCAAGAAAATGAAAAAAGTTTGAGCCTATTATCCTTTCTTTGTTAAGCCAAAACCTTGGCCACGTTACAACCCGAATAAAGTCCTGTCAGATTGAAAAACACAACTTGATAACAAAAATCCTGGACAATAGGAGAAAACAAGAAGAAGCGCAAAGGCATTTTCTAAATCCATGGGTTGTCATCAGCAACCTGGGGCATGATTCCTAATAAAAGTCCTCGTGTTTTGCTAAAACAATTTCAAAACCCAGAATGGGAAAGTCATCAAAACTTGATTTTATCGTGACAATTTGAAACATTAAATCCTCAAATAATAAAACTCCTCGTCCAGTCAAGGTCTTCATTAAGAGTCAGTCCTCTCATAAAAGGTCTTTCTTGTCCTTCGAGTCATCTGGGCCTTGTCCAAATTCACACAAGGTCATTGAGGTCCCAACTCGTGAGAAAAACTCCAATACATGGAAGAACCCGCACTTGTGCTCATGACAAAACTGGTTGCCGATACTATCAGTGGAATCAAGGAAGAGAATCAGAACTGAGGCACATCAGCACAATGCCATCAATCACTGCAAGCGTACAGCCGACCTCAAAACTGGGGCATGAATGCTCGGAACCCAAGCCCTGATCAAGGCCAAACTCAAACCAGCTCTAGCTCAAACCCAATTTCCATCCAAAGACAAACTCCATCCCAGATCCCAAAATCCTGACAATACCAGTCCGCTGGCCAAAAACAGTAAAGCTGAAAGGATACTCAGACATGTCCATTGTTTTTTTCAAAAAAAAAAAAATAATAAAGAAAAATAATACCATCAGTGTTGTCAAAAGTCGAAACGCGGGTCTCACTTTCTAACCTCAACCCCCCACGGTCTCCTTCTTCCTTCATATTCGTCAACATGACTGCACATCTCTTGCCATAGATTGGGCATTGTCCTGAGGGACACCCTTCAATCATCCGCTGCCATAGATTTGGCACCTTTCATCTTCTGCCATAGATTTGGCACCCTTTAATTTTCAAATTCAAGCTTCCTTCAAAATTCAAGCTTCTTCCAAAAATTCAAGCTTTTCTGATTCAAGCTTCCTCCAAAATTCAAGCTTCTTCTAAAAATTCAAGCTTTTCAGATTCAAGCTTCCTTCGGCACCCTTCATCCCCGGTTTCCTCCAGGTCATCCGCCGCCATAGATTTGGCGCTGTCCTGAGGGACACCTTTCTATCATTTGCTTGCATGTCTGCATGTCTGCATGTTTGCATTTGCCCCAAAGAACTACGCTGGTCGGATCCTTGCAGAAAAGGGTACGTAGGCAGTCTGAAAAGACGCGACCACATGCATCAAATGTTTGTATCTTTACTTGCATTTGATTTTGAATTGAGGATTTGATTTGGCTCGAATTGGGCTGTCTCAATCTTTGGACGGCACTCGTATCTAGATAGGATGTTGAGCGTCGCCCAAAGAGGGGCAACTGTAGACACCCCAATTTGGACTTTTCAAAATTCCTTGATTTGTGGCCCGGAGGCTCCCCGATGATGACTTTGGATTGAAACAAGCCTGGTACCGATCGGAACTTTGCTCCTTGAAAGATTTGAAGAGGGATTAAAAATGGTTAAAAACATTTCCAAGCGCTTGGGACTGTTTCACAAAACCTCTGGCCTGGCTCTTTCTCGAGCGCTCGAGAGTGAGGTCCCAAGCGCTCGGGAGTGATCCCAAGCGCTCGAGACTATTCTGTTGCCCAATGAATGGCAGTATCACCCACTCACCTTGCAACTCATGATTATAACCACCTTGAGCCCGCCGATGGCTCGGTCCACACTCAACCTCTGGTGGAAGATATTCAGGCCAAAGATTTTCCTATTAAAAAAATGTTTTATCAAAACCATTTGATTTTCAAAAACCATTTGAGGTCTTGGCCTATAAATATAACTGGTTTTTCAGCAGAAGGAAGACCACGAAAATCCATCCCTGAAGAGCCCCTTACTCTCTGCTCTCTCTCTCTCTCTCTAGCCAAAAACCAAAAATCTCCAAACTCTCTTTCCAAACTCCAAAAGTTTTGCAAATCACCAAGGAAAAGGGCAAGAAATCCGGAATACCCTTCTGATTTCTTGCACTCTCCTCTCTTCATCCACACTTCAAAGGCACACCAAGGAGCAAGGTTCAAGGAAAAGGTATAAAACTTTACCTTTGGTCACAACTAAAGGGCTATTCATCCCTTCTGAGGGGGGTCTCTCAGCCTGACCCAGTCTTCAATACTGGGTGCATGGTTGGGAGACCCTAGTGTAAAAACAAGAGCAATGGGGCACAAGAAAATGTTTTCACAAAACCCTCACTGGAACCACTCCCAAGCGCTCGAGAGTGCTCCTGAGCGCTCGGGACGGTTCCCAGTTTCATGCATGTCCCCCTTTGTGACACAGTAGGTTGGGAATGATGTGAGGTATTAAAAGGATTGGTTTTGTTTTGGCATGCATGCCCAGAAAATGGTTTTCCCCCTAAAAACATAAACATTTTCTCACAAGTTTTCACGTGTGAACAAGGCTTCTCTCTTTCAAAGTTAAAAGAGGTTCTCCTCTTGGGAAATGCCAAAACAAGGGCCTTTGCATGTCAAAATCAGTACCATTTCCTGTTTGAGAGTAAGCTGGTATGCGGCTCACTCCCAAGCGC